>JAHFWJ010000560.1:600000-1150461 GCA_028555115.1 Himalopsyche japonica | reverse complement strand
TACAGTTGATTTTAATTATATACAAATGCAATCGTTCTTATTGGGTTGTGATAATGTTTATCATTTAATTACTATTTTTCACTGTGTAAAATGATAAAAAAGTAAAGTATTTTTTCTTGTATTATTTATTAAATAAAAAATTATATGCGGAATAAAAATGAAAAGAATTTCATTGGTTATTTTGAGATAATAATTTATTGATTGGGGTTTCAATTATTTGTGAACAATCATTTAGTAAGATTAAGCTCACGCACCGCAGTTTGTCGACGCCAGGATTAGGTGGTTAATAATATAATAATGGTTTTTCGTAAATACGTTTTGCCAATTCATAGGTATAGTTTTAACCGTGCTAGTTATTTTAGTTTTAGTTGAAATTTGTCAAGTTAGTGAAATTAAATGAAAATAAGATGAATTATTTTTTTTTAATCAGCGGTTTTTGAAAATATACGATTATTATCATATGTTTATAAGTAAATTAATAATTTTATGCTAATATCAACACAAGAATTATTCTATAGCAAAGGCATTGATAGCCGGTTAAAAGTGAAACAAATCATGATCTGTAAAAAATGTGAATCGATTACAAAAAATGTGTAAAATATGTGAAATTAAATTTGAATTATTGAAACTTTGTAATACTACACATGTTTTGTCACTAACGAAATGGGTTTCGTTTTTCGGCATCCTATCACACTGATGTAATAGATCTGACGAATTAAGTTTGGTTAGGTCAGTTCAGTCAAATACGAGTGATAGAATATCTGAAGATGCCGAAAGTGGAAACCTTGGTCGTCAATGATAAAACATGCGTGATCGTACAAAGTTTCAACAATTCAAATTTGATTTTGAAATTTCATCAAGCACCCTTAGTCGATATCATAAATTGTATAATATTTACAACGCTTTTCCGCCAAAAATTGATAGCACGGTAGCCCAGATAGACATAATATTTTTTTAAAGAATAAAAACACATTTTTAGGTACTTATTTCTACAATATATTTTTGACCTGGACAGGTTTCGCTCATCGCGAGCATTATCAACCGAATCAGTTCATCAGTTGATCCGGTTCTGATTATAAAATATATTGTGGAAATAGGTACTGAAAATGTGTTTTTATTATTTAATATATCATGCGTTTCCGCCAAGAAGTGACAATTAACACCTTAAAAAACACTTAATCATGGCGTAATTTTAAGCACCAATAACACATTTAAATGAAATTTTATTTATCAAGTATTTTTCCGCTTTTGAATATGGTTGATAATTATTCATGCAACGTATTGATGTTGTTGACATTGGGGTACGTTTTATCGACCGGAAGAAAATATCATTTATACACTTGATTAAAATTAATTAAAACGTGTGTCCGCACACAGCATTGCACCTGTGGTCATTTGTAAAACTTTGAGAGAAAACATCTCTAAGAGTATTAATTATTAATTTCAATTAAATCGTTTCGAGATTCTTATTGTATCGAAATGTAGATTAATTATGATTTTGCGTTCATTTTTTATTTACGTGATTATAACATCGAACTATTTTTCTGGATGGATTGTTTTTCTCTGGAATCAATATTTATTCTAAAACAAAACCTTGTCAAATTTGAATTGTTAGAACTGTCAGTTCTGTTGCATTCGTGTGATAGAATGCCTGAAAATTTCGGAAGGCGAAACCCGAGTCGTTAGTGACAAAACATGTGGAATCGTACAAAGTTTTAACAATTCAAATTTGATATTGAAATTCTATCAAGCATCTTCAGTCGATATCATAAAAAAGCCTTGTCAAATAAAACTTAAACAAAAATAAATACCAATTATTTTAGTAAGAGTTTTTTGTAAAAAATAATTTTGTTTGTTAGTCCTTTAGATATCTTAAAAATCCATTATCCAAATTCCGAAAACGATAGATCGAGAATTATATACATTCTAGGAATATAAGACGAAATATAAAGTAAATATTTGATAACAATCATTTAAAATCATTTTATGAAGACAATGAAGTGAAAAATAAACTCTTAAACTAACAAGAATTTTTTTTTTATTTCGAAAATAGCTTTACAACGAAATAAATAAATAATTTCATAATATAGTCAGAAACAGTTTTGGTTAACGAATAAATGTGTTACATACTGCATCTAAATTTTTGATGGTATTTGGGGTTCAATATTTCGGCTTTTGTGAGTTTTGAATAAAATTGTCAAGTTGAAATCTAGATGAGATTGAAATATTTAGGACTCAGGACAATGGTTAGAAATAAAATTATGTTACACTCGATCGAAGAGTTGTCAATAATTAAAATTTTGATACTAAAAATTGATTGACAAATTCACAGCAAACTAAGTTTAAGAAGTTTAAATTTACGAAGAATTATTTATAAAGAAATTATTAAATAATTTAATATAAATATAAAACACTATAACTCACCTTTATCGTAAAATGATTTATTATTTAATAATAAGTAACTGCAGTTAATTAATTTGACAATATTTTCTTATCATAAAATAAGACAAAATTTCACTTATTTAAATAAATTATCAAGTTTGAATCGATTTATGTTCTTATGGATAGGAAATGATATTTTGTGATGTATTTGTTATCAATATAGACTGTCTACACAATTTTCTCAACACGACCAACTACTCGCTCAGGTTGAAGGAAAATGTCAAAGCTTTGAACGCAGCTTGGTTTATATACCATTTGCATTTTGTTATTATGTCTTATTGATTTGAATGTCGAGACAATTTCACGTTGGTATCGTATAATTTAATTTTTAAACATTTATTTTAATCAGTCATGACTGATGTAACAGAATATTGCCGAAACGTGGGCAATATTTTCTAATTATATTGGGTTGATCGATTATTAATTAAACATAATTTTACTATAACAATTTGACTGTTATAGTCTCATAACGTGTTGATAGATGAGATTTTTCATATTTATTGATTCAATTGGCATTTACATGATAGACCTCCATTATAATAAGGTGAAAAAATAGCAATGTACACCCAGTCCTTTTTCTACGTGATTTTTTTACATGAATTCAATTATACGCGATTTTTTTGGACGGCACCGTTACATTTTTTTACGCGCTTCACTCGTTTTTACGCGATTTTTTCCCCAAATTTGTTTTAAAGAAGAAATTTATATATGATGCTAGGTATGTACGTTTCATTATTTTTTTAAATAAAAAAAAAAGTGTATTTTTAAAACTTCATTCATATAAATGAAAAAATTATATTGTTATCATTATATTTTATAAGCAATAAAGACATGAAATATATATTTTTTCTTGCACGAATTTTAAAGAGAAAAATTTTGGTTTTTCATACGTTTCTGGTACTTTTTCACGCGATATTTAAATTTTTGGAACCAATTTATCAAATTATATGAAAGTTGTGATTTTTTTACGCGTTCTTTTTTATGCGCCATTATCTGGAACCAATGTATCGCGTAAAAAAAGGACTGGGTGTATATACATTTCTACAAAATTTATTACAATCATTTGATGATGGCGTCAGCCGAAATAGCTATCAATTATGTATATACCTTGGAAATTTTGTAGAACTGAAATGCATTGCAATTTTTTCAACGTGTTATAAAATTTCGTAATCGAACTAATTTATTTGACATATGACATGATTTGTCCATAAAATTTCGATAATTTTTGTTAACACTAACGAAATCGGTCTTGATCATAAAATATGTTGTGGAAATAGTGTTAAAAAAGTGTTTTTATTATTACTATTTATAAAATACTGAAATTTTTGGTTTTGAAATATCGTTTACATGGCTTTGAAAAAAATGGTTTATTAATGAGATAGAAGAAAGGTTTTTCAATTTATAGGCACATTTTAACGATTTTTTCATATTTATTTTTAGCAAACACGTGTTTAATTACATATTAAAATTATTGTGCATAGACATATGAATAGACTACACATTTTTTATCTCTTCTAAAATATTATATAATGCACTATCTTTATCATAGTTCTGACGATTGCGGAAGCTGAAATAGCTATCAACAGACAGACAGAAAAAATATAGACCTTAAAAGTTCGTTAGTTTTTTCTTATTAGGTTATTTCCTGTTTTTGAAAATTGAATGTACTCTCTTTCAAATAGCATATTTGGTTTTTTTATTAATGAATAAAAAGGGGTTCATAAATAAATATTATTTTTTTTTAAGTTCACTCGGAATTATATGTTATATTAACTTAAATTATCTATAGATCTCAATTTCAATTTGAAAAAAAAAATGGTTTTTGGCCTGTTGAGTCTTTATCCCAGATCGTTATGATTTAAAGGGGAATCAATCAACTCCAATAAACGGTATTTTTTAAGTATGAAGTTATCTTTGTATGTTCATCAGATATTATTGTGATATTTTGTAGAACAATTTTTGCTCCAAGTCGAACGAAAGAGTGAATACCACTTGGTTACGTCATTGAGTGTTTTTAATAAAATATATGTTTTGATACAAATAACAATAATGAGAACCTGTCTTATGCTTATTGAAAATTAATTTAGGTTTTTATTATGGAAAAATATTTTGATTTGTGTATGGAAAGTATTTAGAAAATATACGTCACAATTAAGCGAAAATATTTTCATGATTTCATCATTATTTTGTTATCGCTGATATATTTATGCTTGGAAACGTCAGGATTATATGGGGGCTGAGAAAGTAAACATTTTATTATCAGTTAAATTAAATATTTTAATGCAAACGAAAACTATTTTTTAAGATGAACTCTTTTATATTATTGTATATTGATATGGGCTCAATGATCACTTTTTAATTGTCAGGTCTCTCACTTCCTTCTTGATGGAAATAATTAAGTACAATGTTAAACGTTATTTTCACAATTTTATATTATTAACACTAGGGCCGGTTTTAAGTAATGATTTCTGATGAACGAAAAATAGTATAAATAGTATAACGCATAAAAAGTGTCTGACCATTAATAAACACGATGATACATAATTAGTTAATTATCTTAGATGTCTTAGAATAAATTATTTATATTGTGCCAAATGATTTTTAATGTTTTTGTATGTATATAATATTTATTAAATTATGAGACACTTGCATTCATTTTATGTAGGTATTGAGTAAGATTTGTTAATTATATTTATATTTTATCTACAATGATAAAAATGGTATAATTTTAAAATAATAATGAGTGAATCTTTTGACCTTGTCACAAAAAGCATGCCCTATGTCATTAATTGTTAACGTATTAAGTACCCTTTTTATGACTATAGAAAAAAAAAAAAAAAACAATTATTTATCCCTGGAATAATTAACAAAATGATACCGGGATTATAGGATTGGCTTTTTGGTCATGATCCCGGAATTGGACGCAGTATTAATTACATTTTTTTAAAAAGTTTTATTGATAAATAATTACTTGACTTGGCTATGGTCACTATTCCATCATTTCGTTTTATTAATATGCATGATACAACTATCTATAATTTTACAGAGGAAAAAAAAGAGAATTTCTCATCTTGTGACTTAGGTCACTTCATTTAGATTAGTTTGTTAATTTCGTGCTCTGTATTTTATAATTTGAAATTAATGTCACGTTACTTAAATGTTACTTTAACCTGAATTTAAAATAAAAATAAATTGTGATAAAATATTAGGAATTTTAGGAATTTCAATAACTGAATTTGAATTGTTGAAACTGTTTACATTTCCACATATTTTATTGACACAGTTCTATTGAATCCGTGTGATACAACGTCCGAAGATGCCAATAGGCGAAACCTGGTTCGTGGGTGATAATATATGTAGAGCTGTACACAGTTTCAACAATTTAAATTGAAATTAAAATTCCATCAAGCATCCTCAGTCAAAATTGTAAAATATCAGCGGAGGGAGAAATATTTGTTAGTTAATTAACGGTAAATAATTAAAGCAAAGTATTTTAATCTTTTAAAATTTATAATATCTACTTTTTTTTAAATTCAGTTGATAATCTTCGCGATGAGCGAAACCGGTCCTGATCATAAAATATATTATGGAAATACGTTTTAAAAATGTGTTATTTAAAATATCACGCTTTTCCATGAAGAAGTGACAGTTAACACCTTAAAAGAGATTTATAGTTTAATAGTATAGGGCCAACCCCCTCCCCTCATCAAAATTATGACAAATAGTTCTGATGAAGGCGTAAGCCGAAATAGCTGTCAACTGTATATCTTATAATTTCTATAGAATTAAAATTCATTACTTTTTTCACCTGTTATAATGGAGTTCTATCACGTTAATGTCAATTCAATTAATCAGTATGTAATCATATTTTTAATTGTCGTACGTACAAAGATTTTTAACATTCAATGTAAGATTAACACTTTTTCGATTTTTTTTGGGAAATGACAACCAAATATCGGATTAAAGAATTATAATAGTCGTGTTTATAATAAAAAGTCCTGCAATCTGATTGTCTATGATTTTGGTTTTTTTCTGATATTGTGTGGCTTTTTTTGCATAATTAAACCAATAAAAATATAATAATGTAGAATGCTCTATTACATACATCTGTCAGTGAGATTGTTTATTTATAACTTAATTTAGGTTAAAAATATATCGAACGGGTGGCTACCCTTCCGATTAATTTTTTCTTCACCTATATGTGACACCCTATTAGACATTGGAAATAGGCTTTGTATTTTTGGTGTTGATGCTGCATTGACGTCAGTTTTGATGATCGAAAAACCTCGAGTATTTTGGTCATGTATACAGAGTGTGGCTTGTCGTTATGTAAATATATTATACATATTTTTGATTAATATTATTGTTTATGACTGTTTTTCTTTTGGCGGCCATTTTATTTTTTGTTTTTTACCCTCGAGGTCAATGAACAGTGTTGATATTATGGTATTGATGTTTGAAACACATTTCTCCTGGAATTACTAATTAAAAATATTACAATGCCAGTTGATTCTCTTTTTTTGCTTTTTTGGCGTAAAGAAATTTAAAAGTACGATAGGAAGCCTCTGGTAGGGTACGCCAAGCCTATTTATTTTTCCTTATATATAATGGCAAATGAAAACAACCCAAATATTGACACCAAGCCAATGGACGATAGTGTGATTAAATACATGTAGGAATATAAGAGCTACTCAAGTTGGTTCATCCTAACATTGGACCGATCAGCTACGTTGGCAAATAAGACAAATTAAAAGCTATTTTTACTATTTATATTTATACTCGAAGTATTTTTTCGAATAATCACTTTTAAGGTGTTAACTGTCAATTCTTAATGGAAAGGCATGATATTTTAAATAATAAAAACACACTTTATAGAACTTATTTCCACAATATATTTTTCGATCAGGACCGGTTTCGCTCATCGCGAGCAATATCATTAGTCGATCAGTTAATAATGCTCGCGATGAGCGAAACCGGTCCTGGTCAAAAAATATATTGCGGAAATAATTACTCAATATTTAAAATTCTTTCTTCTCCATTATGGAGAAAAAAACTGAGATACGCTTAAAACTTGTTACGACACTGAATATTGCCGTATAAAATTAACTCTAGGGAAACCAGAGGTGGATCGTGGAGGGAAAATGATTATACACACAAAATGTTCAATATTGATGTTATTTGTAATAATACTATTTTTTTACTAAGCTGCTATTGAATTTTCAAAATAAGAACTAAAGTGTTCTTTTATTTAAATTATTATTTTTGTCATATAGCAACACAGTCTTGCGTTGAGCTTGATCGACATGTTTACAGAGGTCGACATCCGTTCCATAATAGTGAGAGATAATAATTATTGTGTAAAGCTAAACACGCGTTGCATCACGCGGTAGGTTTATTCAACTACAAAATACCATATTTGGATTATACAGTAGGGTGTGTCAATAAATGCACTAGATTGTACCTAATTATGATATCTAACAAGGCAGATGTGCGAAACCGTCACACAACTTTTGTTATACATCGATTAAATAAAATGATCGATATCAATGACGAGTAAAAAAACTTCAGATTTATCACAGAAGCATTCGAGTATGTAAACTCTTTTAGGATTTGAAACTAATTCTTAAAAAAATCGAAAAATTCCCTAAACCTTATTAATTTTATGGAATGGTTATTTTTCAATCAATTAATATTTTTGTAAGAATGGTTTAAAAATGTTTTATTTTAAGTCCATTCCATGATTAGTAACGTCACGAATGAATGGCCTATGTGAAATGGAATATTTTTCGGTTCCACTAATTTTTTTTTCTGCAAATATAGCGAAAAAATATCAAAGTCGACTCGAAAACCACTGTTGATATATCAACTACTTTGTTATACTCGAGTGGAATGATGCAATGCTTTGCTTGTTTTTGTAACTTGCAGTAAAAAGTATTAACGACCACTTTAGGTAAATGTATCAAATTTTTATAAGAAAAAAAAAAAAAAATAATTTATAGCTCTTTCTTCTTCTCGGTGAGTATAACATATAAAAAAAAAAAACATAGTTTGATTAACTATTATATATAATATTATCACTTTTAAGGTGTTAACTGTCACTTCTTGATGGAAAGGCATGATATTTTAAATAATAAAAACACATTTTTTTAGTACTTATTTCCACAATTTTTGATCAGGACCGGTTTCGCTGATCGCGAGCATCAGTTGATAATGCTCGCGATGAGTGAAACCGGTCCTGATCAAAAAATATATTATATCAATTGCGACCAGAATCTGTTTGGAAGACTGTTTTATTCATATTCAATTCGCTTCCATGATTCGCTGTCACACATTATTTGATTTGTTTCCTCTCGTGACTTCCCAGAGTCTCTTATCTTTGTCGGGTACATCTGTAGAAAGCAGCCGACGGTCGTTTAAAACAGTGCTTCCCAACTTGGAGTGTGCGAAAATTTTCAGTAGAAAGTACAAATATTTATTCGAATAAAATATCTTTTTTTCGGGGTCCACAGATTATTTTTTTTAGATTTAGGCGTACGTGGCATAAAAAAGTTTGGGTAGCGCTGATCTAAGACAGCGGTCGGCTACCAAAATTAGTACGCATGTCACAAACGCACTAGAAACTCTAGGACGCGTGCCACTGAAATAAAACTAGTAAATCTATTGTATATTAAAAAAAAAATTTGAGAGCTGGACTGTAGTGATTGACTCAAAAATACTAACATATTTAAAAGTATCGAAAATTTTAATTAATCGTCATTTTCAACACGTGCCACCAAAACTCCTTTGGTGTGCCATTTGGTGGTACGCGTGGCAAAGGTTGCCTAACGATGGTCTAAGACGCCGGATTCCCCCTCGTAAGACAAAGCAAACGGGTGTAGGCGTAATAGGGCATTACAACTTTATTAATTTTAAGGTGTTAACTGTCAATTGTTGGTGGAGAACCATTATATTTAATAATAAAACACAATTAAAAGTATACTATTTCCATAGTTTCACATTTTTAAGATCAAGAGCTGTCAATTTATTTTATTTTTTAATTAAGTGTTACTACATCCTTAATTTAATATATTCATGTTAAGGAACGGTTTCATTCATCACGAGCATTATCCAATACAAAGAATAAACAATGTGAACTGTACAAAAAAATCACGTATACCAAACCAATGATTCAAGACCTAAGGAAATATTTTTAAAATAATCACACAATACATAGGTATTTAATTGAAGTTAGAGAGTTTTAAAATAAAATATTTGCAAATAATGGACTTCTAATCACTAATTGTCTAGTTAATAGAAAATCAATTTAAAAAATCAAATCCATTAAAAGTTGAGAAATAACTATGAAAAACTCATTAGAATTATTGTTCAGTGGATATTGCTCGCGTTGAGCAAAATCTGTCCCGATTTTAAATATATTAAATTATAAAAATAGTTGTCAAGGCTTTGTTTTTATTATTAAACAAACAAAAATGTTTTATTAATTTTAGTTTGTCTAATATAAACTTTGATTGACTAACAAAAAAATCGTTTTCTTGATATATCTGTTTTTAATCCATCAATATAGTCCCAGGTTTATGAAATTCAATTACTATGTTCATTGCCTTTAAACATCGTATCATAGTTATAATCAGTGAGATTGTTTATTTATAACTAAATTCATTTATTATTAATGTGATAAGAAATAATTATAAAATCATTTTGCGTCACCCAATTCGATAGTTACTATGCCGGAATCTTTGTAAAAATGTCTAAATTTAGTTAAAACAACAAGATACATGCGATTTTCTTTATGAGATAGTGTCAAAATATTTTTTATAATCACTTAAGATTTTACTCGGGTAGATAATTATGAAATTAATGATGATAGTTTATCAATGGAGTTTTTACAAATAAAATTATCGCTTTATTTTTCCGTAATAATTTTAAATGCTGTTGAAACGATTTAACAACTAGCACACGATCTACTTTTGGAGCATTTAATTAAAAAGAATAATGGTGGAAAAACAGTCATCGCTCAACTTTACATTTAATTTAGTTACGCCTAAAAAGTTTTGTTTTTAAATTGACCTTATATATAATTATAATTCAAGTAATTAATGTTTAATTTTCAACATTTTTTTTTGTTCAGGGGGGCCGTAGCATAAAAAAAGTTGAAGAAAGGGAAACACTGATCTAATATACGATTGCTTAATGGAATTTGAATCGTTCAAACAATTAAATTCAACTCTGTTGAATCCATGTCATAGAATATTTTATGATACCGAAAGGCGTAACCCAGGACAAAACTTTTGGAGGTATACATATGTTAGTTTGGAAGATTCAAATTTACTAACACGGTGAATAAAATACTATTTTTTTCACCGTGTTATAATGGAGTTCTGCCAAGTGAATGCCAATTCAATCAACAAATTTACTAAATTGATCATTTAAAACAGTGCTTCTCAAAATTTTTCAAACCATGGCACCTTAAGTTTAAAAAAATAGTGCACGGTCCCATTGAACAAAAAATGTTGAAAATGATTTTTTGAGGCCAAGCTTAGGAAGTACCGATTCAAAAGACGGTCTCTCATAAGAAAGGTTAGTTTAAATACGTTGTTGTCAACCTTTTTTGGCCCTCAGGGACTACTAGGCTCACAATTTTGAATCCCGTGGACCACTAACATAACTTTTTTAAAGATACACAGGTATATATCAAATTATTAACATATTATTTCAGTTTTCTATTATATAAAGAAGTAGTGAATAAATCTTTTTTAGCATTATAAAAAAATACTGTGAAATATTTTTTCGACGTGTATGAAATAAGTTTATGGATCCTTGGCGGACGACGTATGGTAACAACTTCGCAGATCACCAGTTGACGACTGCTGGTTTAAATTAAAGGTTACGCGGAAAGAACTAGTAGTTAGTTTGTTAGTATTGTTAGTGTTTATAGCCGAAATTGAATTTCGAACGAAAAAAACACAAACATCTTTGTATTTAGTAGGGGTGTCAAAATTGATTATTACTTGACCTATTATAAATATTAATATATGTTGTTGAAATTGATATAAGATGGATTTTGATTTGGATTTTTAGCTGCACAAATATTTACCATTAACGTTTTATAAAAAAATGTTATGACAAGCTTTGAGCTCAAGCAACCGTCTAACCCCTTTCAAAAGATAACCCGATGACGTCACGCCATCCGTAATAAAATTCAAAAAGGAACACACTTTCGTGATCCATTTCGTCAGCCATTTTGTCGTCCAAAGTCTTTCGATAAATTGTCCTGCTCACTCTTGCGTGTATGATTCACCCCATGATGAGATGGTGCCGTGGAATGGTTATCAAAATGGATGTCGCCACAGTGTCTGAAGCGGTGTGTTCGAAAATGATCTTGGACTCGTGTTTCTAATCATTATATTAATACATACCGGCTTAACTTAAATCTACGACTATAATATAGGCAATATTTCCCAATGTAATTTTAAATGATCTAATAAATAATAATGAAATAAATTGAATTAACCTTTCAAAATATACGTTATATGATAATTAAAGTGCTGCTTTTAGATTATAAGTCTATGCGAAGAAGGTAAGCCTATATTTAAAGTTTTTCAATCAAATATAAAAAGTTATTTGATAACCAGGTATATATATATATATATATGGTTAAAAAATTTTGTTTGAAGCCTGAAATCGTTCAACAAGCTTATTTTATCTTCACTTTTGATGTTTTAAGAGTCACTTCTTGATGGAAAGGCATGATATTTTAAATAATTAAAACACACCATCAGTTGATAATGCTCGCGATAAGCGAGACCGACCCTGATCATAAAATGATCTATTATTTTTATAATCTTAAATTATTTTATTTTTGCTTAAAATTTATAATTCAAAGGCTAATTTTCCCATATAAAATACCTGACAGTTATTGCATTGGATAAGAAATCTGCAAATAAAATCTAGGCGTCGATCCTCCAAAGCATGGAATAGTCCACTCATATGTTTTGACCTTGCACAAACAAAAAATAGAAGAAGAAGATGTAGAGGGTTTTTAATTATAATATATTAACATAGATAAGTTCAGGTATGAACCATTTTCATGTCATACTGCCAGAATGACCTAACGTGCCCTGTTGATAACACACAGATATAATACATATTAATACGTTTAATTGGATCGTTACAGAAATCATAAATTAACAAACAATATGTTTATGCTCGTTTATTTTTTTCCAATCTCTCCCCGGAACTGAATACAATAAAAGTGAAGACTTTGACGAAACTTGTTTTCGTAAGCTGACGTCGGGTATTGTTATACATACCTCTTCACTGATTGAATCACGTTCTGCGATTTTTTAACTGTATTTTTTTAACTAGATTGTTTTGTTATGTACTATATGGTAACAGTGGAAATCGTGTCCTATTTTTTCAGCATTTTTTAAAAAATAAATTCAGTACAACAGAGCTCTCAGCTAGTACTGAATGAACAATTGAATCTACTTAATTTTCCCTTGACATATATATTGGTTCAATCAGTAATGGATCTAAATAATTTTATTCTAACAATAATACGTCACCTCACTTTTAAGGTGTTAACTGTTAAATGTTGGTAGAAAAGCATTATATTTTAAATAGTTATTTAAAAAAGTATAACTATTTTAATAATCTAATATTTTTATGATCAAATCCGGTTTCGTTTTTAATTGATAGAGAAATTAACGTATTAAAAAAGTACTTCAAATGTGTTTTTATTGACTAATATAAAAAATATGGTATCTGCTTTATTAATTTTTGATCCCACCACTCAAAATTCAAAGTATTGAATTAAAATCTCTAAGAATTAAATTTCCCAATTACATTTAAATGAAAGTTGATTTTTTTAACACCTCATATTAAAATATAACTATGTTTTATTGTTTATAAGATTATTAAAATTTCACAATAAAATTAATAATAAAAAAAATAACCAGGTTTACCTTTAACTTCAAGACTTTGGGTCTATATTCTTCTTATTTCTACTTAAGTACAAGCGTTACAAGCTATACTAAGTGAAGATGCCAAAAGGCGAATCCCGATTCATCAGTTGTACTGTACAGACTTAAGTGATTTCAATTTAGTATTGAAATTCCACCAAGAAATTTCAGTCGATATCATAAATAGCCTAATTAGTTGTAAATGCATACTTTTCATTGAATGATCTGTGATATAATATATGAAGTTTATTGATCCCAAAACACTGATTTTTCAATAACGAAAGCTCTTTGGCTTAATTATGTGTATGTTTATATTATATATGTGATAAAATACATCTAGTGTAACATTTTATTGTTGATTCTGTATTAGAAATCGATATTTTTCTTGGGAGGGTGGAGTAATTTATCGCTATGGGCATAATGATGTCAGAAGTAAATATCTTCTTATCAGTTAAAGTGTGCAGATAATATTATCTATTACTCAAACGAATGCTTTAGTTAATAACAACAAACAAACATTCGATCAAACCAGTTTTCTATAAACATGCCCTATATTATAATTGTAATCATTTTAAAAACAACTCCTTGAATATAAACTTTTATAGGGTTTTTGAAAAATATGGACATCATATTCAAATTAGTTTGAATAAAATGTTTAAATATTATCAGATTATTCGTAGAGAAACTCTAATAAAAAATATTTCGCCTGCGGCGCTTATACGTTAATTAGATTTTTTATTGTATATATGAAATATATATATTATAGTTGGGATGTGTATGACAAGGAGTGCCGAAAAAAATTCGTCGTTTATTTCGTGAGCGTTTAAAAAATTACGGAAAATTTGGTTGTGTGATTTTTCTCTTCGCTCAAGTCACTTAACCCTTTGAGGAGTATAGCCGTACATGTACTTTCAAATATTGTGATGTCTTTTATCAATTGCAAGTTCCGTATTTTTTGTTGAATAATTATAATTCCTTCAGATATTCATGCTGCACATATCTGTCAATAATTTTAAGCAGTCGGGCTTACATTTTTTATTGGTTTCAAATTAATAAAAGAATTTTACGAAAAAAAAACATTCAAAGAAATTACATTTTTAATCATGTATCATAAAATTTATTGCCTGTTCAACCGCTTTCTTTCTAGGAATCAGTGTCAATATCGAACTATGTTTACTCAGACTGCAATTATTTTTTTAGGCTCAAACTAAAGTAATTGTTTCTAGAAAATTCATAAATCAAATGAATAAATTTATTTACATTTATTACTATGCATTTCTAAATTGTACAACTTTATTTACTACGTGATTTAATAATAAATATTCTTTCTAAATTGAACCACAAAAAAACCGCATAATTTTATATGAAGTGTAAAAAAAAATATTTAAAATAAACCAAAAATCTTATTTTGTAAAAAAATAGCTCACTACTCAACGGGCTAATTTTTGAAACGATCATATCCCGGCTCAGCAATGAATAGGTTAAATGTAGAACGATCAGAAAATTTTAATCTGGGAATAGAGTATTTTTTAGAATAAAAATTGTGGAAACAGGAGACTAGAACGTTTAATGTGTTTACTGTCACTTCTTTATGGCAAAGCATGATATAAGAATTAACACAAACGTATTCTTAGAACTATTTTCATAATTTTATACATTAATATTCATTCATTGCGAGCATTATTAACTGGTATAATACAAATTATAAACAAGGCAAACTGTAAAAAAAAATCAGGTATACAAAACCAACGGCTCAAGAACTGAGAAAATAGTTTACAGGTAATTACACAAGATATGTATATTTAATAATTATAAGAGAGTTCAAAGAAAAATGTTAAGGACCTCTTGCTACTCGCGTAATGTTCGCGATGAGCGAAATTGGTCCTGATTATAAAATATATTGTGGAAATAAGTAGTAAAAAAATTGTTTTCAATATTTGAAATAGAAGATGTCTATGTATATAGGAATTTAAAATTAATAATTCATCGGTGATTTCAGACTGGAGCTGATTAGAAACACAATCAAGGCGACATCGTTTTTTCCGATCGCGCGATTTAATATTGTTATCTTCTTCGTTAAGGCTATTGCAACCGAAATGATTACGGAACCGGAAATATCAATAGAATTTTTCAATGTTGACCACAAAAATTTCGTAGAAATAATAAAAAAAAAACATGCATTAATTTCTTTAACCCAGTAGCCTTCAATAGCGTTTGAATTGAGTAAACAATAACAAAAATTAACTACTAGTTTATTGAACTATGATTATTTTAATGTTATTGATAATATTTAACGCTACTTAGTTGTCACCAGTGTTAACCGGTACGTCGAAGCATTGATGAAATATTTAGTTCTGAGATAGTCGGTTTTAACCGAATGTTTCTCAATGTTGCCATTATTTAATTGTTAGAGATTCTTTACCTGGTTAATGGATAGATTATATGCGCCATTTGGTCAATGTCTGAATAGTGTCAATTTAAGGTTATATATATTAGGTTAAGTTAGAATAATAAAACTCATCCCAATATTGCTAGATCAGTCATAGATTTAATGTATAACAATCTGAATGATTTTCTTTTGCCTAGATAAAGCATAAATGCAGGTTATATATATCATAGCTTCTCAACGTTTTCACATCTGTGGATCACCAAAAAATCCGAAAATATTTTGCGGACTATCAACATTGGAAAAAAATAATAAATATTTTATTAAAAACAATTAATTTTACAACACCGAATGCTTTAATAAATAACAATATTTAAGAGTATTGATTGAATTGGCATTCACTTGGTAGAACTCCATTATAACACGGTGAAAAAATAGCAATGTATTTTAGTTCTACAAAATTATTTTTAACAAATATAGTTGATAGCTATTTCGGCTCACGCCATCGTCATCGTCATCATAGTTCTGACGATGGCGTGAGCCGAAATAGCTATCAACTATATTTGTTAAAAATAATTTTGTAGAACTAAAATACATTGCTTTTTTTTCACCGTGTTAATATTTAAGAGTTAAAATAGACAGTAATAAATATATAATCATTAAATTCGATTGTTTCGGCTTATCCAAAAATCTTTGTGGACCACCGGTTGAGAAACTATGATATAGATGGTAAATTTTATTAAGAAACATATTCCAATAATTGAAATGCGTTAAGATGGTCTAATTTTTATATTTATTGGTAAAGAAGAAACACATACAAAATGAACATTTCGTACAATATCAGCACTCTTCAGGTGCTTAACGGAAAATTCGTTTAGTATGAAAAAACCTTTTTGTACCCTCAATATCGTATTAACCGTTTTCAACGGTGTATACTAAATCAGCGGTCGGTAACACTACTTTGTCGTGCCAAAAAACAGGTAATTAAATGTATTGGATACTTCAGAGTGACACAAGAAATAAAAAAAGTAAGTCTATTGTATAATTTATGATATCCACTGGAGGTTCTTGATGGAATTTCAATATCAAACTTAAATTGTTGGAAATATTTTACATGTATATGATACAAACATACTTCAGTAATTGATTCGTCATGTAACCAATGTAAACTGTTTATATTATGTGTCAGTTCTGTTGTAGCCGCATATTGAAGATTTCGAAAAGCGAAGCTCGGGTCGTTAGAGACAAAACATGTGGAATCGTACAGTGTCTCTAATTCAAGTTAAACACATCGAGTCCGAGAATCGTGTTTTGACGTTATACACAATCCAACACTTGAGTCCCGGAAACGTGTTTTGATGTGATAGACCAGTCCTTCAAAAACAGACAAATAAGTGGGATCAAGCAATGTATTTGACAAAAGAGTTCTATGATTTCTTATAGTCAAGACTCAAACCATTACAAAACAGTAATCCAAATAAGTGTTACCACCTATGAAGGTACTGATTTACACGATCTAAAAACTCCATCGTTTCGCGTGAAATACACGATACCAACATTCTATCTCTTGGAGACGATATAAAAGTGGTACCGAGTTCACTCCAAACAAGAGTTTTGGAAGATCTATAGAACAGTTTGTTCTGGGAAATAGCAAAACATATTATATTTTGGACCCCTATAACGACAACAGAAAAAATAGCCCCTGCAGGGCTTGCTTTGCAAAACAAAAAAAAAGTGGGACTTGGTATATGTGTAAACATTGAAGTGTGGATCTGCACTTTGCTATAAGCTATTTTTTATAATATTCTAAATCATCTCAGAAAGTTTCATTTGATTTTATCCAATATTATCGTAGTTATAATATCTTTAGTTTACACTTGAGAACTATTCCATTTGTTCAAAAATGGGCTAGGCACACGGTTTGATTTGCCAAAATTTGACCGAAGTATATTTATTATCCATTAAAAAAATAAACATGTTTCAGAGCTAGACTGTAGTGATTGACTCACAAACACCCCTACTCAAAAAAAGAAAAAAAATACTACCAAGAAACAAAAATATTTTATGGCATGCTACCTAGTTTTATATACTGCAAGGTTGCTTGCAAATTTACTAGATCATGGTCTCAATATTATGAAAAAAAACGGTCGTTACTGCTATTGTAACCGCAGATATACACAAAATATTGGCTGAATTTCATTCGGATTTTAAAATTTAATTAATAATGCATATCTCTTCAAACAACGTAACAACGTCAAACAATAAATCAATGGAAACGCAAAACGAGTGGTAAATTGATGGCGTTATGCTGTGATGATATTTTTGGTATCCGGCTCAAACCAGATCCTGAATTTGAGTTGGACGGGTCATGGAGAAGTTATCAGCTCAATTTTGAACTATCTGGTCAATGAAATACTCACTGATTAATGCATCCAGCTCATTATTAGTGACACTACTCTAAATACTGCGTCGCTGCGACATGGACCAAATGTCACCAAACGGCAGACGTCTGGACAGTCTGATAAAAGTAATATATCACAATATCGTCTGCGTAATATGTTCTTATAACTCGTAACTCAATGTAGAACAGATCCTTGATTAAATCCACTTATTGGAGATGAAGGTAGAGCGGAAAATCGAAAAGAGGTACCCATTACGGTCTTCTCAAAAGTTTGTACAATGTTTTTTTTTTCAGGGATGCAGAGTCGTAATAGTGGAGTCAGGGTTTTATGGTTGAAGTCGTGAAACACGAGCAACGATTTTGAAATACACCCAGTCCTTTTTTTACGCGATACATTGGTTCCATAAAAAGGCGCGTAAAAAAAATCGCGTAAAAAAATGATTTCACGCAATTGCATTATATTTCTTTACACACCCTAAAATATAAATTCACATAATATCCGATAGACTTGTTAACATTTGGCAATTGTATGTGTATTTAAAAAAATGGAATGCTTTATAAAATTAAGTTAAAAAAATTCACATTTTTTTTATTTAAAAAAATAATGAAACGTACATGCCTAGCATCATATATAAATGTCTTCTTTAAAACAAATTTGGGGGAAAAATTACGTAAAAACGAGTGAAGCGCGTAAAAAATGTAGCGGTATCGTCCAAAAAAATCGTGTATAATCGAATTCGCGTAAAAAAAAATCGCGTAAAAAAAGACTGGGTGTATATCTCAATGAACAATTTCCCGGATTGGCTGATTAATCTTTAATTTAATGCAGATAAATAGGAAAGGTACAAAAAAAAGCCTGACAAATTTTTACTTTTTTTATCTAAGTCATGTTGTTGGTCAACGTCGGAGTCATAGTCTTGATTTTTTCAATATCGATACATCTATAGAACCTTAACTCTCCGTTACCATGTACCAACAGTCCATTAACTTAATAAAAAAAACTGATAATCAAACTACATTATTTTCAAAGCCTTAGAACGATCTGTATACATACGATCTATTGGTTGTATTCCAAACGTGGCATTTGGTGGAATAAATTGTATTATAAATGTTTCGTCATTCTAATTTAAACATTTAATTGATGGTGCATTTTCGAAAAAATAAGTGAGGCACAAATAAACGAATAACATTGTTTTGCAGTTATAAATTAAATACTTTTTATTTCGTGTGGCAGCATTAAAAAAAAATATAGAACTGTCGTTAATTTTGTTGTCTTTTTAATAAAAAAATATAAAAACAATGCTATAAATTATTTTCCGTGTATGTATGGTTGCAATTGGAAAACTTAATAGTTAAAAATGGTGGCTTTCAAAGGGTTAAATGCATTGTAATTTTTCAGAGATGTAAGCTAGTCGGCATAATTGACTGATTCCATTTTTTCTGTTTGTTACCCAATAGCCGGAAATTCGCAAATGAAACTTTGGTTTTCTCCATTCATTTCTTTATATTTGAGAAGAGATGTCAAAGTCTGTTACAAAACTGTTAATAAATAATATATTTCTAAACATTATTTTCGGTCTTCATATGAACGTAAAGTTCAACAAACGTTTCGTTGTTTTTTGTTTATTGTTGAATAAGTTTATAGATCGTCCATGACTCGGATGTAATATGTAAATTAATACATACCGGTTAAATATTATGTTTCCTGAGGATTATCAATGACATCTAATGATTGCATACAGATTTTTCGTTATGCGTCACAAAATAAATAAAATAAAAACAATACAGCCGAACCCCTATAGCGTAGAGGCTGCAGAGAATGTGACGACACTATAAGAATACTATGTTATAAGGGAGTAGGCAACTATACGAATTTCAAGGAATGATATTTTCAATAATTTTTATTTGAAAATAGCGCGAAATCTCCAAATTAAACAAATTTCCTATATTTGTATATTAAATGACCTTGTATTTGTCATTGACCTTGAAGACGTCTAGAGAAAAGGAAAGACTGCCGCAGATGTTAAAAGGTGGTTTGATATAAACTAGAATGACATCTAACCTATCCTAACCAAAGCTTGACGATCCTGATTATTTTATTAATTTATGATAGGTATATCTCATTTTCTCAGCGCTTTGAAAATTAGAATGACGTTAAAATTTAGCCATTTTGGCTCGATGTTACAAAATTTCTTACTCTTGAAACTCAACAAAATCACAATCAATGATTTTATATTTTGTTATATTGTCTAAAGCAGCGGTCGCCAACAAGCGATCCACGAACTGATAAAATTCTTTGAAAATTAGTTAGTTGATGGTTCGCGGAGTTATTGTAGTGAATCTTTTGGAGTCAATAATCTATAAACTTATTGTAAATATGCAGCAATTATCAGGCTATATAATTTTCTATAAGCCTACAATCATTATTACGGAGCCGGGCTTAACCCCACTTAAGCTCAATAATAAATAATATATTTCTTTTGATTCAAGTTCGAGATATTCGATTTGATTTTTCTTTTCATCTTCAATAGTTGATCTCGAGTGACAACAAGTAATTCTCAATTGAGTTGATGTCTTTTAAATTGTTTTTTTTTTCAATAAAAATAGTAAGGATTGTGATTATTTTTTAATTAAAGGTAAATGAAATATTTGTGAAGGCTTTTGTCCTCATGAAAAATCAACATCCATCAGCTTCGCAGAATGCATTTTATGGACAGTACCCGAAGGTCATCTAGATCAGTGTTTCTCGTACTGGAAGCCTCAAAAAAGTTTAAATTTTTTTATTCATGGGGGTGGCATGAAAATTTTGAGAAGTACTGATCTATGATATCTGATGTACATATTTAGATGAGATGATAAATGATATACGATAATAATAGTATAAGATAAATGAAATACACGCTGCCTTTTTCACTTATATTATTGTAGCCCACCACAGCAAATTCGTACTGGCCACCACTGGTATATTATATAGCATTTGATACACTTCTGCCGTTGGAATGAAGACTTATAACAAATGGAGCAAAAAAACAAAAATAAAACGTCTCCAATATAAATAAAAATTGCATTCGATACACAATTAAAGTAGGTGTCAAATGTTATCTATGCTGACCAATAATCAGAAACCTTAGAAAACGCAATAATGAACAAGCTAGGTTGTTTTTCTTGTATGTTTTGAAATCAATCAAACGAAGAAGTCTTTCAATAAATACATCTTTGGTGCAATGTTGTCTAGCCTAGTAAAGTGCTTTAATCAATTGTATTGAACCTATATGTAAAGGTATATGTTCGATAAAGCAAAAATTTCAATGTATATTAAAATCATTCAATATAGAAAAACAGTCAAACGATATTTTTGATTTTCGAAGTGTTTTGAAAAAATGGTCGTCCATTTGAATTCGTGTTATGACAACAACTCACTTGAGATTTTTGTTGCAATAACTAAAAGAATATTGTTTATTTTATTCACGTTCATAATTTCAATTTATTATGCAGAATCGGGTTCGAAGAAGTAAAAACGTTATTGACAAATTGGTCAATTTAGAATATAAACGTTCATCGACTTTAGAAGATTTCGTTTACAAAATTGCTTATTTTATATTATCAGCTCAATTATTGAAATATGTTTTGCAAGAGAAAATAATGACAATATCAGAGCGAAATTATTATACCAAATAAATTCAATTTCTATAATAAGCGAGCAGTTAAACCTTCATAACTTTCTCTTGCTAGATAGTTTACTTGAGATTAGTTTAATTAGTGAAATATCTGATAAAGAATGATTCTTATTATATGACATTTGAGTAATATAATTTTTTTAAAATCATTTTAGATATACATTATATATGTTGATAGTTTTAGGGTATATATATATAATTTTTTGTGTGATTCCTCTTGCATATAAGCGATACAAAGTATGTTTGAAGACTTTATTTATTAGTTAGATTTCACTTTGAAGGTGGTAACTGTCACATTTTAGTGGAAAGGCCTTTTATTTAATTTAAATACTGAAAAACATATTTTTTGGTACTATTTCCTGCGCTGATTATCAGTTGATAATGCTCTTGGTGAATGAAACCAGCCTTGATCATAAATATATTGTGGTATATAAAACAGTATTTTTTCCATTTGATTAGTTTTGGAACACATTTTTTAGTGAACATGTGAAATTGTTGTTTTGTAATTGGATATTCGTCTGACAGCTGCTGTCCCGCTTTGATAGTGGTGGTATTATACTCACGAATAAGATAATTGGAATCGTAAAAAATCCAGCAAGGTTAAAAACGAATAAAGTGTACGCCCAATAGATAAATTGCGTCGTTCAATTCACGACTAATTTATCTTCATAATGTTTGCCGCGTTGAAGAACTTAGCATTACACGAGATGATACTTTTTATACTTTTCTGTGTTTTTGTTGTCGTTTATATTCTGTTTTTGGTTAAGGTTAGGAAAATAGAGAAAATAGGAGTACAATTTATAAAACCTTTACCTCTTTTCGGTAATTTATTACGTACGATTTGTGGTATTGACCACTATTCAGTGGCTTTTAAACAAGTGTATGATACGTATCCAAATGACAAGTAAGGAACTACAAACAATCAGATATTTATTTGTGATTTTTTAAAATGAAAACTGGCATGTGCATTGTTATAGGCGGTATATTAATAATTACGTCATAAATTTTCAATTATAATTATTATTTGATAATAGATGATAATAAATTTCATTGAATGTAATTATTGCTCTAAAATGTATCATAACAAACGATACGCATTCTATATATAGACGATATGTATTCGAATTGCAAATTGACAATGTCCATCTTAATTTACAACATTGTATTTTTCTTCCAGATACGTTATTTTATTTGAATTTTTAAAATCAACAATAATACTCAAAGATTTAGAGTTGATAAAGGCTGTGACTGTAAGAGACTTCGAAAATTTTCATGATATACCACTTCAGGTTGATGAAGACGTTGATCCGCTCTTTGGAAAAGTTTTGTTTGTATTAAAAGGTATTATATGATATATTTTCTCATAAGTGTTCAAATTGGGGGTCCAATTATTGATATCCTACATTCATATTATCATGGAATTTTACCTTTTTTCATTGCAGTATTCTAACATAAACCTTTTTTTTTTTTTTTGTAAAAAGAAAAATTACAGTACAGTTGAATGCCAATCAACCATTCTCGCAAAATACGTTTTTCCTGATGGAATGTTCATTTTTTATAGTTCCATCAAACACCCATAAGAACGTTAAATAATCCTGCATTAACCGTTCCCCAATTTATCGATTTTCTCAATCTATCATCTAAATATTATGGTCCCGTCTCAAATAATATTATCCCGATTGACCGGTTTTGGATGACAAATCTTTCTACTCAATACAATTTGTAATTGGATCACATTAAATCTTATATATCAAGCAAAGAAATTAATGATGAAATTTAATAATTTTGAGATTTTCTTTAATATAGAATTACAAAAGAATTATTTCAAAACACTTTTCGATTATTTCAATAAATAAGTTTTAATCAATATAACTTTTACAAAACTTTCTCGCGCGCACCAATTTTTGTAAAACCCTAATTATGGAAAATAAAAGGGTGGAGACTATTAAGATGCAAATTTTTTTTATTATTATTTTAAGCTTTTCTGTATTCCTCGTTTCCCGCATATTTCATTCTTTCCTTAGGGTCCCTTGAAAAACGTGGAATCGAGGTTTCACTGTTCATAGTATTACAATTGACTTTAATGTGTCATATATTTGACATAACATATTTCTTTAAAAACAGAATTAAAAATAAAAAATCCTCAATCCGCTGACTGCTTAAATGGCTAATTGTAACATGCTGATAGTTGAAAAGTATTATCAGAGTATAAACAGATATAAATCAAAATGTTTCAGGCAAAAAATGGCGTCAAATGAGATCAACTTTGAGTCCTGCTTTTACATCTGCCAAAATGAAAAATATGTTCAACTTCATGACAGATTGCTCCTCAAAAGTCGTCAAGTTCTATATGGAGCAAGCTGATGGTAAATATTGGTGTATTTTTAAAAAATAAATTGTTGCAATTTATTTGAGATGAATTGGTCAATTGAACAAAATAATATGTCACTGAAGAATGATTGACGGATAACTGTATCCCAGAGGCAAAGCCAAGTCCATTTTTACAGAAAAATCACTTTTCAGCGCATAAGCAATAATTTATAGTTCTTATTACATTTCTTCTGTTAAATTAACGATCAAACAGTTAGAGAAATGTCTTATTTCAGACACAATTGTATTTTAAATTCACAAAAAAATCATTTCATATGCTGTCAGAAAGTTGTTTTTATGGTCATGTTGCCTTCCAGATTACATGACATTACTTACAAGTTTTTTTTAAAGTAATGTATTTATCAAGACATTCCATTTTACTGTTTTTTTTTTCTTATTTTAATTATACTTTTGCTTTGTGTTCAGCTATTGTATATGTCAAATTGCCGCTGCACAATCGTTAATTGCTCACTTGTCAGCTTAGTGAAATTGTCATTTGTGCATAAATTTTCAACCTGGAATGAGTAATATTATACGTATCAACTTTGAAAAATGACTTATGGATTTCATTGAAATAATAAAAAATCTTTTTATCCGGTGTAGCAGACTCGGGCTTGGAAGTAGATATGAGTGATATTTGCCGTAGATTCACAATTGACGTGATTGCGTCGACTGCTTTCAGTTTTGAAGTAGACTCTTTAAGTCAAAGGAACAACAAGTTCTACGATGAAGCCACAAACCTATCTGCCCAGAACTTCATAGTGATTATGAAGTTTTTGGGATATAGATTGTTCCCAAAAGGAATGAAGGTATATATTTTGTAAATTATCCATAATAATTTTTATAACTACCGTCAGGTTTAATTTTGTTTTGGGATTAGTTGAGAATTCCGAGAGTATGCATGGTTACATACGATTATATGTAAATTTAAAATGGTTCTCAGAAAAATATAGCTCAATTTGCATTAGGAAAAGGATGCTAATACTTGAATTGTTACTTTTCAAGACAGCCAAAATATTTAGATTAACCTTTAACCACACAAGCATTTTTTTGTGAAATATTCGCGCGACCCGCAGTTGTTCTAAAAATAATTATATCTCTAAATCTATTCATTATATTTGAGTATAATAAGAAACATTATCAAAATAAAAGATTGTTTATAATTTACTAAAGCTTTATACGTAATTTTTCACATTTTATATAATTACGCGTTAAAGTTAAAGAATATAAACTTCTCTGAGGGGTTCGCGCACTCAGATTGGGAGCCACTGCCTCAAAGAAAAAATATTCTATGTACTGTATGAAAAAAATCTGTTTCCCCATCAAAATGTAGTGAATAGTGTAGATTAAGCTGATTTATTATGGTTCGCCTAAAATAACAACGCACATACCACACAGATGTTTATATTATTCATCACGATAAAAATATTTTTTTGGAACCGAAAATAAAATTATTGAACGGTATCTCAGACATTATTTATATAAGCTAATATTAATATTTTGAATACTATTTTCATAAATCAGTGTAACTCGATAGCGAAATGCACCATAATCACCGGTCCCGTACGGGAGGTTATATAAGGTTTATACTAATACAAAATTATAATAAGAAATTTACTAATTCAGTTGCTCGCTTTTCTGCTTTACTCGTGTATGTTAACCAAATCCAGGATCCTGATATTTTGCCTATGCATTTGACATAATTCATCACTTGTAACTCTTTGAATATTTTTTCAAACCTGATGTTAAACTCTCAGTGTCTAGATTGTAAAAATATTCCTCTAACAATAAGCTGCATTTTTTCAAAACATTGAAAATGCCATAAATATTATTTAACCGTTAGAATGCTACGCGGCGCAAAAGCGCTGCGATCGTTTGTATCGAAAATTGCGGCGTGTGTTTTCGGTGCTCCGCGGGAGTGCACGTACGCTAACCTCGCGCGTAATTTGTAATGAGAGTGCATTCTTATACATTTAAAAATAACTTTTATCGTTTTTTTATATTATTTTAAAATATCACTGCTCGAAACCATCGTAAGGGAAACAAATCGATATGCTGCACAGTTTTTGGCCTCGCACACTGTATCGGATAATTCTCGAGCAAAAAAGTGGACGCCGACAACAATATACGAAATGAAAGCCTTTATTGCTGTCATACTCGAAATGGGAATAACGAGAAGGCCAACAATTAGTAGTTATTAGTAGCTATTTGTGCGGCAAAACATAATTGTTGAGCTATTTTTTTTTGATTTTTTATTTTCTAAAAGAAATAAAATACAATAATATTGATATCACTTTATGTTTAATAAACATTAATAAACAATAAACATTTTATCTTTATAATGCAAAAATAATTAATAAAATTGATTGATATTTGTCTAAGTTAGAGTGTTTTATTTGACACCATTATTTTTTCCTCTAAATTAATCAATATGTGTATAGCAATTTTCATTCATTTTTGCCAAAATTGCTTAGCACTAAAACGGTTAAAAAAAATTGATTATTTCTTTTAATTGAAGTAGACGCGAGATGGAACTAAATGTTTGTGAAAAATATTATGTGTTGCGCCGTTTAACACTTCAATGTTGCTCACGTCGAGCATTCCATTCACTCACTGGTCCGTGTAAGGCACTGGACTGATTAAAATTCCATCAGCCTCAGTCGACAGTGTAAATTATAATTTTAACGTTGAAAGACGCTATCTGAATTGTGTTTGAAAAGGAACAATATTTAATAAATTTATTTGGTCTGTCCCACATATGTGAGATAAAATGTTTCATTGATGCTAAAATTTTCAGTATTTGGGAATCAGCTTTTTGCCAGAAACCTCTACATCTTACTTTAAAGATCTTCTTCACCAGACTATAGTGGAGCGAGAAACAAGCAATGAATATCGGCCTGATATGATTCATCTTCTGTTGGAGGCTAAAAAGGGTAAATGAAATTTTCACTGTTCATGCTCACATCATATGGAATTAGAAAGTGTTTTATGAAAAACTGCTTTTGAATTATTCATTTAAACCGTCTTCAGAACGATTAACGCTGAAAGAATGAAACCAGCAAAGAACTTGTTTTTAATTGCTCCATTTTTACAATTTGACAGAAGTATAATGGCCATAAATCAATAGATCACATATGTCTAAGCTTTTTTTTAACTGACAAACCACATGAAGAATATTTCAAAAATTGATTTCGTAGTTATAGTGTTAACTAAACATACAGAGATTATCACAAGAAATCAGATCTCAATTTCAATACAAAATTTAGCCCTTACATGAAAGTATTAACACTGTCTTTTATTTTTGAGTGATAATTAACAACAGATGAGACGTTAAGAGTCAGGGAGTTAATATTACTATTTGGGCTTATTTTTTTCCTTAATCTCTTCCACGCTAACGCCCCAACGTATGGGACGGCAATGTGCAAGGCCTGTACGCGAGCGCCCCAGACGTTGGGATGTGAACATTCAAACGTCGGTAATGCAGGCAATCTTTTGCATATAGGACTGATTTTGGTTTTAAAATATCGCCCAATTCGTCCTGATACTACCACCTCCATAAACTTGTCAAAAGTATTAGGTTTAAATGCTTAAAACATCGATTTTTCGAACGCTTCAAATTTATTCCGATCCCGCCATTTTTAACATATCAGCTCGAAACTGCGTGCTGAACTCCCGTCTAACTTCGGCATTGTAATGTGACACTCCATGACACGTGACAGTAATGGCGCTTGTTCATTTCAGTTTGATTGGTTGCTTCGTTACCTCACGGTAATGGGAATTTACGAGTTAGTTATTTGTTAGGGATATATTTGTTAAGGTGATTGGTGACAACATAGGACATTTTTTGTGTTTTTTAATGTTGTGAAACATTCCTGATGCATCTAGCTTCCATAAAACCCTACCCAATTATTTTTTATTGGTGTATTTATAGCCATATGTGGAAAGAGAGCATTTTGAAAAATAGCTACATGGACACATTTAGTTTCTATGAAAAACTGTCGCGTTTTTCTGGTTAAGACAGTTCTCAACATATATAATAAATAATATGCAAAATTGACGATCTTTAAATAGGTATGACAGCATATTGCTATTTGTTTTGCAGGCAAGTTGAAACACGAAGAAGTAAGTGACAATGCGTCAAGCCAGCAGTTCGCCACAGCCCAAGAATCGGATATCAGATTAAATACAGAAACAATCAGTATGCTTTTTTTTTGTTATTAAATCTTCATATACCATCAGAATTGCTATGAAATAGTTTCCCTGTTTCTTATTTTAATGTTCCATGTAAAATTTATATTAATAGGGATACTTTGCACTATTAAACATTTAACTGTTGTTGATATATATGGTACATTTTTTATTCAATACAGATACAATACAAAAATTACTAATTGCTTCCACAACACAAAACCAATTAAAGGAATTTTTAAAAAATCAGCTCTCAATAGACATTTTGGTAGTCAGCGAGTCGAAAAAGATATTTAGTGTCAAAACTAATTCATATTATGCACTTTTGGTTCATGGTGTTTTAATTCATATCGCTTTTACGATGTTATCTGTCATTTCTTGATGGCAAGGCATGATATTTGAAATAACAAACATATTTATTAGCCAAACAGTAAAAAAAACAGCTATGAATTTTGGTTTTACAAAATTTGTAACACATGTAGTTATTTTGTCTTACACCCTCGTCAGAACTATGTTTATCTATGTATAGTTATAATGATGGATAAGCCGAAATAGTTACCCACAATGTATTTTATGATCGAGAACGATTTAGCTCATTGTGGGCTCAGTTGTGTTTTGTGGACCATCAACGTTGTAATAAAATAATGAATATTAATATAACTGATTTTTTATTCAAATCAATTAATTTTGCAACACTGTATGCTGATATAACAATATTTAAGTAGATTAAAATTGACAGTAACAAAAATACAACATGAAATTTAATTGTTTCGGCTCATCCAAAAATCTTCGCGGACAACTCAAAAATCTCCACGGACCACCGTTTAAGAAACTACGCTGTAGATTCAATATGATTGGGAAAGGTCCCAGCTATAAACCACGAGGAGAGTGTTGCCTTTATAATTGTATATGTGAATTAAAATGTGTATTTATTATTTTAAATTTAATGCATATGTTGAATATGATAGCTATTTTTTTTTACGATTGCCACTTTTCGAAATTTTATTATCTCATCAGTTTGGCTTAAAAACTCTGTTTAATTTAATTGATATTGCTTTCAGAATGGTCAGAAGATGACCTTATAGCCCAGTGTGTTACATTTATATTTGCCGGGTACACCACCACTGCCACAATACTGAGTTTCCTCATGTATGAGCTTGCTGTCAATCCAGATATTCAGACCAGGTTGCAGGAAGAAGTCGACTCTGTTATTGAAGAAAACGACGGGAAACTCAGCTATAATCGCGTGGTAAAGATGGAGTATATGGATATGGTTGTGTCAGGTACACTTAAATGGATATTAAATTAATTTTACTATACAAAAAAAAAGCTTCTATAAAAATGACATGAAAAATGAAGCAGGCAATGTGGCCAAATGGATAATGCAGCCTTGAATGCTAAAATCAAAGCAATCTGATGACAACCATTGAAAAATTATCCAAAAAGAACGATATAATCACAAATAATAATAATAATAATAATCTTGATGAAAAAAAAACTTTTTCAAGTTTCTTTATTGCATCTTACATATTAATCAAACCATTAAAAACTTTAAAACTTGTAAAACTTTAATCTAAATTTATATTACAGAATGTTTGAGAAAATGGCCGACAATCCCTTTCATCAACAGGTCTAGTCGTCAAAATTATGACCTAGGACCAGTAAGAGATGGCAGCAATCAACGTATGCAGGTATTTAACATTTAAACGTCCAGCGGTCCCGTACGGGACCGGTGATTATGGTGCATTTCACTATCGAGTTACACTGATTTATGAAAATAGTATTCAAAATATGAATATTAGCTTATATAAATAATGTCTTTGAGATACCGTTCAATAATTTTATTTTCGGTTCCAAAAAATATTTTTATCATGATGATTAATATAAACATCTGTGTTACAATATTGGCTCTTGGTATGTGCGTTGTTATTTTAGGCGAACCATAATAAATCGGCTTAATCTACACTATTCACTACATTTTGATGGGGAAACAGATTTTTTTCATACAGTACATAGAATATTTTTTCTTTGAGGCAGTGGCTCCCAATCTGAGTGCGCGAACCCCTCAGAGAAGTTTTTATTCTTTAACTTTAACGCGTAATTATATAAAATGTGAAAAATTACGTATAAAGCTTTAGTAAATTATAAACAATCTTTTATTTTGATAATGTTTCTTATTATACCCAAATATAATGAATAGATTTAGAGATATAAATATTTTTAGAACAACTGCGGGTCGCGCGAATATTTCACAAAAAAATGCTTGGGCGGTAAAAGGCTAAGTTTAAACGCTAACATTTTCTACTCTACATTTTCAACTGATTAATGACCATTCCTGCAATAATGTATAAATTTGTGCCAAACGACAACAACCATTCTCACACTTGTGTGGATTTTGATACAGATCGTCAATGTGAAGTCTGTTGAGATGCTCTACTACATTTTTGAGCGAATTTTTTTCCTTTATTTCAAGGAAGGTTCGAAGCTTGAGCAAATAAAAAATTATGTCCCTTATTTTCTAGGAAACGTGATGCTTAAAGTATTTTTTTGTTTTTGTCACACTAGAAACGATGGCTGCTTGTTACAGGTTAGAGTGTTGACTTCATATTAATTTTTATTTCAACTAAATCTGACATGGTTCCTAAATGATTTCAAGTTTTATGAATTGCGGTATATAAGTGAAATTTGCACCGATATGGGTGATATAAATTTTTTCTTACATCTGTTTTCATATGATGTCATAAACCCGATCGCCGCGACAGTTTTTCATACAAACAAAATCTGTCCGCGTTGCTATTTTTCAAAATGTTCTCTTTCCACATAGAGCTATAAATATAGCAATATAAAATAATTCGGTTGGCTTTTATGGAAGCTAGATGCATTAGAAATGTTTCACAACATTAAAAAACACAAAGAAATTTCCTATGTTGTCACAATCACCTTGACAAATACATCCCTAACAAATAACTAACTCGTAAATTGCCATTATCGTAACGTAACGAGGCAACCAATCAAACTCAAATGAACAAGCGCCATTACTGTCACGTGTCATGGAGTGTCACATTGCAATGCCGCGAGATTGGTACAAAGTTCAGTGCGAAGTGAGACGCAAGTTTAGCACGCAGTTTCAAACTGATATGTTAAAAATGGCAGGATCGGAATAAATTTGAAGGGTTCGAAAAATCAATGTTTTAAGCATTTAAACCTAATATTTTTGACAAGTTTATGGAGGTGGTAGTATCAGGACGAATTGTGCGATATTTTAAAACCAAAATCAGTCCTATATGCAAAAGATTGCCTAAGTTACCGACATTTGAATGTTCACGTCCCAACATCTGGGGCGCTCGCGTACAGACCTTGCACATTGCCCTCCCATACATTGGGGAGTTAGCGTGGAAGAGATTAATAATATATGTGATTTTTAACATTTTTATTTCATCCAATAATGATTTATATAAATTTCATGGTATCTTCATGCAATGTTTACTGATATAGAATTTACTTATTGCAGGTTGAAAAAGGAGACGGAGTTTTTATACCGATTTATGCGATCCACATGGACTCAACGTACTGGCCGAACCCAGAGAAATTCGATCCTGAAAGGTTCTCTGAAGACAACAAAAAAAACATAAAACCTTTCACTTATCTGCCCTTCGGCTCGGGTCCAAGGAATTGTATTGGTTTGTAGATATTTTATTCTTTTCATTGTTTTATGCATGCAGTATGGTCATATCCAAGGCTACAGCATAAAGAATAGCTATCACGGGCATTGAATTTTAATTCTGCAGTCGATAAATTTATGGGATGAATGTGAATAACTTTTTATTGAATCAATCTGAAAATGAATGGAAAAAAATATAAAACGCGATGAATTATGTAAATTTTATTGTTTTGTATTGTCCTCAGGTTCTCGCTTTGCTCTGATGGAGATAAAGATCTTGGCTTGTTCACTTCTCTCCAAATTCAGCATGGTTGCTTCTTCTAAGACTCCAATACCAATGGTACTTTCCACAAAGACAATGTTCTTGGAATCAAAACACGGATTTTTGATGACCATGAATCCTCGAAATTAATCTTCTTGAATTTTGAATTTTGCCTTAAAGGTATTTTTTCCTCAATGACCATTTCTACCTCAATTTATTTCTTTCATATCGGTGTGTTGTAGTTCCCCCAATTATATCAAGGGACATCCGCAGGACTTGTTTATCAAGACTATTCAAGTGTATTTGAAATTTAAACATACTATAGTTGACTCACAATGATAAATACATGAAATCTATTCACTGTTTATTGAGTGGTTGAGACTGAACAACTGAAATCAATTTAAGTATTATTGATTGCAAGTAAAATGTAATATTTCCAGGTTTCAGACTAGCAGTCACAAAAGCCAATTTACAAAAATGGTAGCTCTTTTATATGTTTTTCATATTGATTGATTTAAGGAATAGATTTATAACCGGAGAATTCAGTATTTTATGCTACTCATAGATTTTTTTAAATATTACATGTATATATTTTCTTTTAGTATTGTTATCCCTAATTCAGACTATCCAATATATATTGTCATTCAACATACATGCAAGGTCTTTGTATCTGACTTATGCAGTTTCAGAATGAAAGCGTTGTTTAAAATATTGGGACGTTTGAGTCTTGAGAATGACTACTGAATTATTTTTTTAAATATCTGGTGCTAGAATATCCTTTATGTCATAGTTTCCCAACCGGTGGTCTGCAAAGATTTTCTAGTGAGCCGCATATAATAATTGATTTTTATTATTTTGATAAAAATCGAATTTGTTGTGTTTTATGGATTTTTAAATAATATTTTTTGTTAATGTCTATTTTAATATATTTAAATATTGTTATATCAGGTATAAGGTGTTGCGAAATTGTTTTGAATAAAAAATCAATTATTTGAATATTTATTATTTTATTCCAATGTTGATGGTCTGTAAAATATTTTTGGATTTTTTTGTGAACCACGGTTGTAAAAAGGTTGAGAAACCATGCTCAGCAATGAATTGGTTAAATGTGCACAAAAAAATAAAAAAAAACATATATTTATTGAACATTTATATTTTCATATAAAAAAAATTGTTACAAGTTACTACAATAGTAATTTCACTATGCGATAGTTTTTTGTCTGAAGACATTTTGGTTCGATTGAAATAAAAGTAATAAAATATAGCTTGACTTGAGTCATTTTTAAAGCTAAGTGTTGATAAAATATTTACAATGTTTGTACAACTAATTTATCTTACTTAGAATGAAAATATTTTTGATATGAATTTTGAATTATTTATTGCATTTTATAATGTATATGACCTGGTTCAAAATATGACCGAATTTGAATAAAGAGTTGATCATATTTTGTAATAATATTTCATTTTATAATATTATATAAAAAAAATGTGTTTTATTTTAATCTTAATAAAAATTGATATCATATTAATTCACAAAGAGTTATTAAAATGGGATGTGTATGTACATTATTATTTTGTTTTTATTGATTAAAAGTTTTTAGCACGACATATGTATGTGATAAAGTCTATGCATTATGTTTAAATAGATTTGTATAATATAACATTTATCATGAGCCAATAAAATCATTAAAATACGTATTTAATAATTACTTAAAACTTTTGTGATTATCTCAGTTTAGATCATTTAAGTAGAGATGACACTTTGTTAGTTTATGTCATGTCATGTTTGGGCAGCTTAAGCGATGAATCGTTGCTTGAATCAGGTTCAAAGTGCCTGAATCTATTCAAATATCAATTGGGTACACTGGAGATTTGTTGTAATGCCACTTGTAAAAATATCAAGATATATATATATCAATTAATTAAACTAAGATGTCCTTTTAATGATCTAAAAGTTATCCTGTCATTTCCTTTGAAATTAAAATTGACATATATTTCATCTCTGAGAAGCAATTGTAGACTAACTATTGTAAAACTTTAACTGTTATATAGACCACTTTTAAGGTTTTAACTGTCACATCTTGATGGAAAGGTATGATATTTTAAATAATAAAAACGCATTTTTAGTAATTATTTTCACTATATATACTTTATGATCAGAATCGGTTTTGATCATTGCGGGCATTATCAACTGATCAGTTGCAATCACATGCTTGCAATGAGTCAACCGGTTCCTGATCATAAAATATGTTGTGGAAATAAAAACTAAAACATGTGTTTTTATTATCTAAAGTATTACATGGTCATTGATTGAAATTTTTGACTTATGTTTAAAAGTAAGTATGGGTGAAATCTGTTTTTAACTGTGCGGGAAGAGGAGCAAAATAGAAAAAACACCAAGTATATTAAAAGGAATTGTGTTTTTTCAGAAAAATATTGCCAAAGGAAATAATTTAAAACTGAGAAGTGATCATCTTTAATAAGATTTAAGATGTTTCTCGAAGAAATGAAACATATGTCACATTTAGTTATACAACCAGTGAAATTAGAAAGTTTATATTAAAAATGTTATATATATTTTTGCATATTCAGTAAGTAAGAATGTGCTGATTGAGTAATATATATGTGGCAATCAAAAAATTTCAAAATAAAATGAGTACACAACCCATCAAAAAAAATTCAGATTCATTTCATAATATAAACATACTGAAAGGAGATTTTTGTCAAAAATATACATCTAATTTAAGTTTGATTAACTAAATCTACGTACAATAGCTATTTGATTATTTTAAATATTAATTAGCATTCATTATGAATTAACTGTGATCTTATCAATAAAATTCCTATGCTTTCACTATTAGGATAAAAATAAAGAAATAATAACAATAAATAACAGCACTGAAAATATATGATTTCAAATTCAAACTAACACACCTCCAAGAGCAAAAATAAATAGTTAAATATGCAAAGGAAAGGAGTTGAATTTTTCAGTATTTTAATTAGATGGCAATCTTTTATATTAGTTTAATATGTTTGTCAAACATCTCATGATCGGTGCTTTTCTTGTCATAAAATATATAGAAATGGTATTAAGATAAATCTAATTGTTACCATAACAAGGGTTTCATTGAATTTTTATTCTTTTAAATGAAAAACATTGATCCATGGTTATTCTGTCAAAGATATTTAACCATAGATACCAAGAGTATAGAGAGGAATAGAGAAGGATCACTTTTTTGGACAGACAAGAGTAAATTATAATTTAATATGAATATATAAATAAATACAATAAATAAAATTGATGTAAAACACAGAATAGTTTTTTGGAAATGATTGGCAAGTTGTGAGTTCTAGCACCCAATGGCGGATTATACAATAGTTTGGCTTGAATGGAAGTCCTATTTCTTGGATGTCAAAAAAAGCATTGCTTAATTTTTGCATGATTTTTTGTATAAAACTCGGTTTGTGATCTCTTCTTATCACAAATATTTCATTATCAATGTTAAATGCGTATATTTATATTACATTTTTATTAGAAGCCTATGCAAAGAAAATATGTATATATTAAATACAACTGACACCTCAAGGGCATATCTCATTCATTTATGCGTTAATGTGTCACCACTGCTGACTCCTTATTTCTGACAAAAAAAGCACTGCTCATGACAAACTATAAGGCTATGCAAATATACTGTCACATCTGTCATAAATTTATTGATATAAATGACATTGTCTTCAGCACACGTAAAATTACGTTTTTTTTTTAATTATGTTTACTCAATCAATTAAAAGTGCCTGGAAATAGTGTGTTAAATATATGCAATATAATGCCTTTTAAGGATTTCACAGAAACATTTGTTTTAGATATATAGGAGAAAACTATAAGTATTAGTTTGGAGATGTGTAAATTTGAACCTAAATAGTTAGTTCATATCTTGAAACATTTATAAAACAAATGATTAAGTAATACTGTTTAGTGATTAAGTTATTAAATAATTCTGTAAATTTTACAGAATCTTTAATGCGAGATAATATTTATTTGTAATTAATTAGGCAAGAGTCTAGCGGTAAATTTAGTTTCTATTCTTAATAATGCTAATCTACAATCTACAAGTATGCTCTATCTAAATGCAGTGATGATTAATTAGGTGCGTATATTATAGAGGGCATATTTAAAAAGTATAATTAATAAAAAGTATTTTTATCAAGTATAATTTGACAAATTGAATTAAATTACTGCTTGATAGAATCCGGATTATGAATTAAAATCTAAGCAATGTCGAGATACAATTGTCGCTGTGTTTAGTTGTGACAAAAAATGTGCCATAATAAGGCTTAAGAAGTCGTTAATAGAAAGTTGAAAAGGGTTTATGTTTTCCGTGATTTAAAATTGTTTATAGTATACTTTAATTGTCTTTAAGACAAATCACATGTAACGTACTCTATTACTAGTTATCTAGTACTTCTATTACTAATGTAAGAATAATAATTAAATCTCTACATTTTTTGTGATCTATTGTTAAACACTGTTCATTGTCAGTGATTCAAAAAATAACAATTAAAAGTTCACTGTCGGTCTTAGGTGTGGAAAGCTTTCAAAAAAAGAATGACTATTTACTGGATAAACTAACATAAAACAATATTTTACACGATATTGATTTCTTTTGCTTTGTAGCAGGAACTTTCCTTTAGCAACCTGTCGATATCTTCAAACTCGTAGAACACAACGAACTCGGTGGGACTGAGACCTTCGAAGATATTGCAGACGCTCGGTTTGAGGTTATAGAAGAACAGAGACTGATCTCTGGCCTTAAAGTCGGATGTGAGAGATTCGATGACTCTGGCTGCTGTGTAGTCTGCTCCGTAGATGTGGGTGCAGTCGATGACGACCGGCAGAGATTGTCTGATTGAGTATTTGGTAACAAGTCGTCGGACGTAGTCCACTGACGGGAAGATGAGGCAACGATCGGGTGTCAGCATCAAGTATTGCTCACCAGCACGGCTCTGAAAAAGAATAAAGTTGATGTAATAAATATTTTAGTTAAATTGCAGTTACATTTTATGAATTATTAGAAAATCAATTTTTACAGTTTCATGTTTTTTTTAAGTCTGATCCCAATGTTAACCATATGGCGTCTTAGTGAAGTTTTTTTAAAAGAACTGTTTATTACTCAGTTGCTCAATCTCTCATTTTACAATGAGAGTAGGGATACGAGTTTTAAGGCCGGGATGAGGCTAGTCATTGGTAAACTACTCTCGCTGCATCCTATTTAAGATTGGATAAGTGAGTGTTTTCAGAAAAGAATTGACAAATTGAAAAAATGATCTTTGTTCTGAGATTGAATGCGTGAGATCCATTACGTTAGCTACTGGTGTTAACCATTACATCACAGATATAAAAAATTACTCTCTTGAAATGAAAGCCCCTGTGACAATTATTTCTTTACATTGATGTAAAATCTTTACAGTATCTCTGGAATGATTCTCTCATGTGGACAAACATGATTGAGTAAAATAATACATTGGTACAACAAACAATACTTACGGTGAGTGTTTCAACTGATATCTTGGGTCTGGCTGCATGGTAAAGAATGAATACAACATTCACACCGATACCGAGAAGGATTCCAACTTCCAAAGGCAATACAAGGCAGAATATGAATGTACCGATTCCAGGAATCAAATCAGATTCTGAAAAAGAGAATAATAATCAATAAACACCAATTCGGTAAAATTATTTATCTATCGTAATAAAAAATTATAGAATATATTTTTATCATTACTTCGAAATTTATCACCATATTTTTTATTATTTCCATTTATTATTAAAACAATCGCTTTAAAATGTTAATAATCTTATAAAACCAAGGTATTTATGCATCGGCAGACACTGCAGCTTGAGTGTTCGATTGTTTTCTATACCTATGTGTTTTTTTGTAATCATTTGGTGTTAATAATTTAAATCAGGGATAAGCCACAAAATAAAACATCACTTAAATGGCTTTACTTCATAATTGCTGGGTTTGCCAGCCATAAATGAATACGCGCAACATTATCACGTATCTTTTGAGCAATAAGTGCTTCAAAATAAAATTAAGATGCATAATTCTACTCACTTTTGGATCTCCACATTGGTTTGACGACATGAACTTCAACCATGAATATCACAGCTGCGATGATGACAGCCGCCAGAGACGATTTTGGGATGTAAGCAAAGCACGGAGTGAAGAATAGAAGAGACAGAATTACTAGCAAACCTGCAAAAAATAAACTTCTGTTAAAAGACATCGTTACATTTATAATATATCACTTTACTAAGAATAAACTTCCAATTACAATCATTATGACAACATCATCGATCATCGTTAATGCTTTTTGCTCATATCACAAATAATGATATATTTATGTGTTGTTAAATGTAAGTTCTAATTGTTTGAAATTTGTGATAATTATTACAATTTTATTACCTGTATACAGTCCTCCGAAAGTAGTTCTTACTCCTGAAGCATGATTTACAGCAGCTCGGGCAACCGATCCTGTGGATGGATACGCCTGGAAGAAGGAGCTTCCAATGTTTGTCACTCCCATAGCAATCAACTCTTGAGTTGCATCTACCGTTTTACCGTTTGCTAGAAAAAAAATATACAATATTAGTAGATTGAATGCACACTGAAATTAGGAATATTGTAGAATGTTATGTTGGCTATCTTAGATCTTAACTATATAAAGAGAGCTCTTTGCCGTACATTTATCATGAGATTGCTTTTTATCCATGTTAATGTCTTATTGCAGTAAGTTATACATTATTTTTATATCTTGTACAATCTCTGAAGTTTGAAGTATATTTTGTAATTGTTGATGATATCTTACAATAGCTATGGAAAATACATTATTGATTCTGTATAAAGGTATGGATGTTTGTGCTCCCTAAAAATTACTTTTCACCCATGTGATTCTAAAGAACCAGGTGTAGCAACAAGAGCGGGCAGCTAGCCACTGTATTAGTTCTAACCCTATTCTTTCTTTCTCTACTCTATTTGTAAAAAAGGGGTTCGACAACTAAGTAAAAAGCAGTTTCAGTAGACATTTCTGTTTAGATACATCTGTTTAAATGCCATATGCCCTACACTGGGTTAAAACATGGATTAAAAAAAAGATTACATACATTCATTTCTGATTTAACCTTTATCCCCTCATAATACTGTTTATTGACCATTTAATGAAGTATCGCTTTGTCTCATTTATTTTCCAAGATAAGTTTTATTTTTAAGATTCTATGAAAATAACCCTTTGAAATTCTTACCGAATGCTTTGCAAATAGCAATGTTTTCCAGGAGACCGATCAGAGGAACAACAATGAGGCCTGAACCAAGCTCGGAGCACATATCGATGAATCCATATGTAGTTCCATTTCTCTCATAACTGAATGAAGGAACCTTAACCTCTGGTAAGCCGGGAGGAATGTAACCTAAAATAAAAAGAGTAATGCTTAAATTTTGTCATAAATATAATAAAATTAAACAGATAAATACGTGCAGATTAACTTTGTATAAAAGTTTGCAAGTATGATACGGGTTTGAATTAGTTGTCATAAATACTTAAAAAAATCTTTAGTTTCTGGAACTCACAAATGAAAACTGAGCCAATAAAAATAAGTCAGATTCTGAATGCCATACATATTGTTGCTTTTATTAATCTAAAGTGCTTACCGATCAATTTCATAGGAGGGTCACTGCCGTCGTATGCGAAGGAATACCCGATCAGTCCACAAACGATTACCACAAAAGCATTTCTTGTAGCCCCGAAGATCCACAGTATTTTATTGATTACTCGGTGCTTGGTGCTTTTAAGTTCTTCTTCTGCCGGCCCAATTTTGTACATGCCGATGACCTGAAATATACATATAATATTATGAAAAAAAATACTTTTTCTATTGATTCATTTACTCTTTACAGATGCACTAAAAGTTAACATTACACATTTTGAAATTGTGTAAATACGCACTATATTTGAATGAAAGCTCCAAAGGAATCATTTCATTAGCCATTGTTTACATACATTAACTCTGAATCAAATATGAGCTTCATTTGTTTTTACAATTTAATTGAGTTTCGTTAATGCATTTTCTTGGCTGTGTTACATTAAACTTTGCTGTTTTTTAAAGGTTAAGTACTCATTATTCATAAGCTATCAGAAAGCATTTAATATCCACTCGTTAAATATTTTACTTACTCTTATAAGTAGAAGAATAATAATGCAGGAAATGCCCAGCACGACATCCCACGGTGCTGTGTTGTGAATCTCGGAAAATATGGAAACCCACTGCTGGAGGAACGTAGAACCTTTCACTTTGATGCTGAGAATATCTTTCATTTGTGAAGTCAGGATGATAAGAGCGACTGCTGATGTGAACCCTGATGATACTGGCCCAGAAACGAAGTCAATCAAGAAACCTGTAATTAAAAAATATTCATGATAGTACTGTTTTCATTGAGGATTTCAAAGGTTTTAATATTTGCATTGATGCATGTATTTTTTGTTGTATATTATAAAAGATTGGTGTTCAATTTGATTGAGTTTGTGAATTGAAAATTAATATGTACAGAAAATAGCCATTGATTATTGATAATGATATTTTTCATTGATAATAGATAATGATGTTAATTGTGTGTCAGTTCTGCTGCATCCATGTGGTGGAATGCCTGAATATGCCGGAAGACAAAACCCGGGTCTTTAGTGACAAAACATGTGGAATCTTTGCAATTTGTAATCCTGTAAGTCATACAATTTTTTATTAAATATTTATCCGCTGTGATGTATGAAAATTGTCAAGTCATCAATCCAATCATACGGACAGTCTGTACAAGTAAACATTAAATGAAATCACTCGTAACCTTCTACAAACTATTTCACCAAACATGTGACTTTGTGCACCGTAATTTTCCATTGGTTCGATAAAGAATCAATGTATTTCTTTTTCCTATCACAACACATTCATTGTTTTTGACAACACAGCATTATTGATTGTGACAAGTTCAATTGATATATGCCCACTATTTAAAATCAGTGCTCATTTATTGATTGACTGTATCGATATTCTTACTATTAACCCTATCAATGCCAACGTCCACAAATCGGTTAAATAAAAACTGTAGGCGCAGAGGTCATTGACCACTAATTATTAACATTATTAAACCAAAGGTAATGTATTTTAAATTCTATAGTGACAATTTTTTAATAAAAGTTGGTCTATGTGACATACTGTTTCATGAAAGAATATAGCAATTAGATGGTTCCGGGTACGAGCCTTGATAAGGTCAATGTCAAAAGTAGATTTATTCAATTTAATATTGAAGGTCTTGGTATGTTCTGTTCACACTGTAGAATGTAGAGCATAATATGTTAAAAGTTGAAATTGAGAATTTAAATTCAGATATTAAGAATATTTGTGTATACTGAGTACCCACTTTTCAACATTATGACATTATTGTTCCGCTATACATAATTATGTTATGTTGTGCAATAAATCACAATGTTGCACTTACCATTTGATATTTGTTTCTATGTCAAAATAAAGTAACTCTAAGACGATTTTTTTAAAAATTAGTTAGTAAAAACATTGTTTTACAAAATAAGAAAGTTAAATATATAAACAATATAAAGTATAAACCTTTTTTATATTCCAATATCTAATTTTCAAAGTTACCTTGTGATTACAGTGTGATTTATAGATATACAAAATTGACTATTAAATGTAAGTTGTTCACATGAAAACTTAATGGAGGAATCGGTTAATCGGGGAATCGAATTTCTCGCTATAATAATGGTGTTAGTAGAACACGGTGAAAAAATAGCAATGTATTTAAGTTCTACAAATTTTTTATGAGATATAGTTGATAGCTATTTTGGCTCACGCCATCGTCAGAACTATGTTGTGACTATGGTGTGAACTGTGTTATTAGTAGAAGTCTAATAAGATATGCAGTCAAGTAGAAGAAAATCGAACTATATTGACATCTCTATGTCTTTTTTGGTTTTATTCGTAAAACATTGAAATTACAAAGAATCTATACATAAAAAAAAACAAACAATTTCTGACCGACAGTGTTAACAAGAAAATTGCTGAGGCTGTTTTTTCTCGTCTAGTACAGTAATAAGCAATAAAAATCTAACAATGTTCACTATCTCGATGAAATGATAGAAATAATTGAAGAAGTGACCGCGTGCTCTGAAACCACTCCCCTTCATAAACGAGTTGAAGACAGCAACATCATCAACATTGTTGCGGTGATTGGATGGGGTCATCTGTACCACGACTTAGCCAGCAGTCATGTGATTTTCATCAGTCGCATGACGCTTCGCTCGACAGTTAATTGATTAGCCTCTCCCAATTTTATTTATCAAATGAAACCAGCGACTGTAAAGTATGCCAATAATCTAGATGACACTTAAATATCTGCAAAGATGAAATATATATTCACTCCGGGTGATATACTAATAAAATATTTTATTTAACTTAAACATTTTGATAGAATTTGATGACTAAAATATTCTAAAACGGGGTAACCTTACAATGTCATCTTTAAATACCAATTATTTATCTGGATAATTCTGATAAGTGTATTTCTTTCAGCATACAGCAATAGTAATTATTATTGGCATATGATACCCTGTTCAACATTGTTAGCTTTAATTACAACATTTACACACTTGAATCCTTGTATGAACAGTTTCATTGATTGATTTTTCAATAGATTAATGGATATCTACCTATATATATATATGATTTTCTACCCACCCATCCGATCTGATTATAAAAAGGGGTATAGCAAAGGTAATAAGCACACCCTTTTCCAACCCTACATTTATCTTCCTACTCTAGTCAGAAAAGGCAGGTTAAGCAACTAACAATCAGTTTTTTAAGAGATTTTCTATTGAAATAAACTATCTTTGAGTTATAATTTTCACATTCACATTTTAGTTTTAACTAAACTTTCTTTAAATTTTTTTTCGGCACGAAAGGCGAAACCCGGGTTGTTAGTGGCAAAACATGTGAAATCATACAAATTTGTAACAATTCAAATTTGATATTGAAATTCCATCAAGCACTTTCAGTTGATATCATAAATATATATATTCTGAAGGTGTTAACTGTCACTTCTTGATGGAAAGGCCTGATATTTTAAATAATAATTGATAATGCTCGCGATGAGCGAAACCGGTCCTGATCAAAAAATATATTGTGGAAAATAAGTACTAAAAAATGTGTTTTTATTATTTAAAATTTAGTGTACATATATATATATACACTAAAATTACAAGATAATGTCTGAATATCCCAAAAGGCTAAACCCGTGTCGTGATTGATAAACATGAGGAAGCGTGCAAAGTTTGAAACATTCAAATTGCAGGAATGCTTATAGATGTTATTTATGATTTTTATAATTAATAGATAGATGTCACTGTATGATGAATTATGCCAATTCAGAGAGGGCAATGGTCAAATATGGTATGTCATCATTTTGATTATTATTGTAAATTATAGAACGAGAGTATAAATTTATAGCGTTTTAATCATAGGAAATCTAAAATTGTTTTTTTTTTATCTTTACGATTGTATTGTTCTGTCACATAAATTATTTTAAGGTGCTTTTTGTTTATGTATTTTTTCGAAGAAAACGTTAAAAATATTCAATTTCATATGAAATATTAAACCATGATATTATTATGGTTTATATCATAAAAAGTATTGGATTTTCTTAACATTCAAAAAGTAAACTTAAATAGTTTATTTTTATTATCATTGCGGATTAATTGACAGTCGTAATAAAAAAGCGGCAAATGAACTGTCACAAATAATGTGATTATAGTCTTCGTCACTAGATGGCTACCTTACCAAATATAAAGATCGATTTAAATTTAAATTTATAAAAATGTTATTATATTTATATTATAGATCCGAATAAAAATATATTTGTATTTAATAGCTTTTGTTGAATTGTTATTTAACAGTGAAAAATTATCAAACACTGAAACAAAGGTTTCACGTCTTGAATATGTTGAAAATGATATGAAAATCATTTATGTGACTTCTTTTTATATGACGGCCTTCCCCTTGAAAAATATAATTTTATAAGATAGAAGTAAAAGACGATCTTCACCTAACTCATAAGGAAAAATCAAATATTAAATTTAAAATACCGTCGTCTGAAGATGCTTCTTAAGAAGTTGAAATGAGTGTCTCAAGTGACGCAACCAGTTGAATAAGAGTGTCATTAATTGAATATTACATTAAAAATATGTTTTTAAGGACCCGATCTAGTTTTTTGGCCATCCTGAGGCAAAAATATTTTTACCACCCAAGGGTAATCAAGGTAAACAAGAATTATTATATTTTAAAAATATTTTTCTGACAAAGTACATGTGTAGTGTTGAAAATGTAATACTCGTTCATGACTTATATTTTTTTACAAAATTTTTTGCCGCCCCGGGAAAATACCACTTTTGCCCAAGACTAGACCTGGGCCTGGACTCTGCATACATCGTAATCAGCGATGCAATTCTCTTACCTAATCCAAGCACTCCCATAAGAAGTTCGATGATTCCAATGAGGAAAGTGAGAAGAACGGCATGCTCGATTCCAAATCCTTTACTGCCAACTGCTTGGAAGGTCATGAGAGAAGCGATGGCGGTAGGGCCCATTGGGACGTCTTTGCAGCTGCCGAAGAAGATGTAGATAAAGGCTCCGAAGAAAGATCCGTAGAGACCATACTAAGAGAAAAAATAAAAAATAAGTAAGTAAGGTCAGTAATTAAAAATTTTGATTTGCAAAATTTAATTTTTAGTATTTTCGATTACGAATAATAAACTATTCAACGATAGCCGGTCACAAGCAGTAAAAAAAACCAGTCGAGTTTCATTATTATTGCAAATAAAAGAGTGTATTTTTTTTATTGAATTTGTGATTAGTAAAAAAAACAGCTTTACTACCTACCCGATATCAATCGGAATTGTAATAATAAATGTATTTTTCTAGCCCAATAGAGAAAGACGTTCCAATCAACATTAATTAGTGTTTGTTAAACGTCAAACGGTGTTGATATTTAATTTCATGACGGCAGGGAACACAGGTGAGAGTTTTTTTTTTGCGTAAAAAAAGAGGTTTTATTTTACGATAGCGATGGCATTCGGCAACTCTGACATATTAAGTTTTATTAATAACAGATGTTTGCGTCAAATCGTGTGTGGATTCGAGTGTAAAATTTTGTGTGACGAATGGGAAAAATATTTTCAAATAATCATAACGTCATTCATGGACCACACACTTTTATACAAGTATCTATGTTTATCGTGAACCCGACGAGTGCAGATTTTTTACATAAAGTGCATACAAATAAAAAAAAATAATGTATTCACATTCCAATATTTAGTAGTAAACGACGTTTTACTGTTTTATGCAAAATTTCTTGTTTTTTTACCGGCTTTTGTCTTTATTCAGAAAAATATGCACATATTTACACAACTACTTATCGTAACAAATAAAAGAGTTAAGTTCCATTAAGCTTATCGGATTCTGCATGTCATTTAAAGCTTGATTTTTTCGGATTCTTTTGTCAGACTTTGTTTTTTTTTTATTTTGTATTGTGTTCAAAGATTTGTACATGAACAAACAAAATGTAGGCTTATCTTGTTTTGATAATGAAAAATACCCGACACTCGCTTGTATTTTATTCTTGACACGTGTCAAGGAACTTTTGTAATGAGTAATGCAACAAAACTATTGTACAAACGCAATGAGACAAATTAATTCTGTGCGTTTGCATAGCATAAATGAATTACATACATATAACGATTGGATTATTTGAACAGACCTTTTATCTTGAAGAAAGTGAAGAAGATCAAGTATGATAAATGAATTAAATAATCAATCAGAGAAATTAATAAGTTGTACTATTTATGTATTTTGCACGACGATTATTTCGGTATCAGTATGTTTAGTTGATCGATTTTTTATTATTTCACTATCAGTTCCGGTCAAAATCTGGCATATCAAATCCTATATCTGGCCAATTTTTGAACAAATGGCATTTTTTTCTTAAGTGTAAACTAAAAGTGTTATAACTGTGAGAATTTTTGATAAGCCAAATGAAACTCTCTGAGGTGGTTTAACACATTTAAATAATTAGCCGTAATCTGATAAAACAGCCAACAATAACTCTTGTGAAGACCTCACAAAAATGTTCACGCATGTACCGAGTCTCATGTGTGCTTCGCAAACACTTAGCAAGTCGTACAGGGGTTATTTTTTTTCTGTTGCCGGTATAGGGATCAAAACATGTTTTGCCATATCCCTGGACAACCTGCCCTGTGGATCTTGCGAAATCACTTGGACTTAGTGCCATTGTAATGTCGTCTCCAGAAGAGGGAATATTAGTATCGTGTGTTGCGTTCTAATCAATACCTACGTAGGCGATAACACTAATTAAATGAATATTTCAAAAAGTTTTGACTCTTGAATTTAAGAAAACTCAAGATTGTTTTGATAAAATACATCACTAGATGTCACTATTTTGATTGTTTTTGAAGGGTTGGTATATTACGTAAAAACATGACTCCGGGATTCGATGTGTGTATACGGATATATTTGGTTAATTGAGTATCTTCTGTGTGTTGTCATTAAATTATTATATATTTACCTGAGGCGGGAGACCAGCTATGTTGGCGTAGGCGAGGGACTGAGGAATAACCGTCAAGCCGACAGTGATACCAGCTATTAGATCACCAACGGCTACTTCGGAATTATATCTACAATAAAAAAAATCATAATAAAATATTGTGTCAAAAAAAAAAACAGATTTAAATGTCATATTAAACATATACATTGCCAAATATACAGCATTTTAATTTAAATTTCGTTTAATGTAGGACAGGCTCAAATTTAGGGTGGGCTAAACGTGGCATTTGCGCGGAGTGGTAGATTTGACAGGCGGCAAAATATGTTAAAAAGAAAAAAATATCAACAAAAATATGCGACACGAATGTATCTTATATTGTCAACCCACCGATGGTATTAAAGTTTATTAAAAAATCAAGGATGGCAAAAATATTTATCCCTAGGTTGGTAAAAAAGTTAAGTCAAGTAATGTATGTAAAATATCGTTTGTGACGTTGTTTTTGGAAGTTCTTGACTTACTTAGGTAACCAGGTGAGAATAGGGAGTCGTTTGTAGAGAGTTTTATTGGTAAAAAGTTTCTCGGCTTTGTTCTTCGTCCAGGGTATCACAGATTGAAAGCACTCCTTCCAGGATGCAGGAGGAGAATCATCAGTTACTGAAATCATAGAATTACAAAGAAAACGGTCAATCAATCTGAACACTAAGGCTTCTTAAGTCAATAACCCTTCACTGTTATTTGTTCATTTACAACGGTGCTTTCCAAACGTTGTAGTAATCCAGAAACCCTCACGAGGGTGGAAAGAAGATTTATTGATTGAATTGGCATTCACTCGGTAGAACTCCATTATAACGAGGTGAAAAAAATAGCAACGTATTTTAGTTCTACAAAATTATTTTTAAAATTATAGTTGATGGCTATTTCGGCTCACGCCATCGTCAGAGCTATGCTTAAACTAACATTTGCTTATCTATATATAGCTATGTAGAAAAGGTACACAATACATCTTCTCTCCTGTTTTAACCTAGCTTGTTTCCTGTTCGTAATAAAATTAACAATTGTAAATGAAACTAAAAAGGCGGCTATATCAATAAGTTTACATATGGCACGGAAATGGTCCATTACCGAAACAAAGATACATCAGTCAGCGGAGTCAATAATGGTGACGGACATATATTGATTTGTTCGTTAAGAATCTTTTATGATAGTTGAAATCTATTGATCTCCAGCTGTTCCAAAGCCGTCATCCTGCGACCCTTACTAAGAAAACATACTTATTTACATAAAAGTTACTTACTTTGGAAAGAAGGTATTTTGAAAGTTTCAAACATTTCCTATCGTTGATATAGCAATACATAAAATACATACATACATATATTAATAATTAGTACGTGTATATTATAGATAAACGGTTAAGTTGTATAAAACAGTAAGCATCCGAGATTGATTCCCCTTAAATTTTTATATGCAAAATCAGCAATAATTAAATTTACCGTATTAATGTTCAAATATCCATAGACAACAGTAAATTTTCGACACTTCCGCAAGGAAATAGCACTTCCCGGAAATCTTATTTGAATTAATCCGCTATAAGTTTTTTTAACTTCCAATCTTGTTAATGGTATCATATAATTATTTTTGAAGTTTCGACTGGTGAAGAGAAATTTATTCGCGCAACATTTTGCAACGGTTATAACAGAATACAAAAACAGCTCGAACAGCTGGTATGTTGGTAAATGTTTGACAGATAGTCAAGCAAGTTTCTTTATATTATATTAATATATTGCACAACCGCTGAAATTTGTCTCCGCAATATTAAATTAAATCAAACTGAATAGGAAACCAAAATGGGCGTTTATCATGCACAAAAAAATAAATCTCGACAGTCGAACACGTATTGAGTTATCAAAAGAAAAAAATGTTATTTACTCGATTAAAATTATATTGATTGCAAGACGTATTTTTATTTTGCAATACCAGTAATAAAAATTTATTACATATAAAAAAAACGAAGTCATTCAATAAAAGTAAAAATCAATACGATGTGTTTATTGCCTATACAGGATGTTCACCGGGAAGGTTAACTATAATGAGTAATGAAAATTTGTTTAATGCTGATAAAAGTTTTACTGAATATTGGGAAATACGTATAGAAGAAAATTTTATCTAAATTTCCGCTTCTGTTACTGCTCACAAATGGGGGCTCATTTAGTAACATTTTTATCATATTTTCACACACTTCAACTAGAATTTGATTATTTTTTTGTTAAGTGTTTTTGGTCTGTTAGCAATAAACTTTGTTCTTTAAATATCTTTGGAGACTGGAGGGGCTAATTACACTTGTTGTTAATATGTTAAAATATTTTAGTTTTATTATAATTTGTCAGTAAATTTCGTAATAATAAACAAATTGTCCGAATACCCTGTGTTAGTTCTTAAATAAATATTTTATTATTCATGAGCGCGGTTAACATGTGGTGCTTTTAGACTCATATTACGAGATATCTTAACATGAGTTTTTTTCTAAGACATTTTTTGTGTTACTCAGTTGCTCAATCTCTCTTTTACAGAGAGAGTAGGATAGGACTAGAGATCCGATAATCACTCTCTCGCTACGCCGCTTTTATAAGATCGGATGGGTCTGAGGGAATTTATTGATATCTGTGTATGCTTTCCTACAGAATCGATAAAAATCGCTATTCCTACAGGGGTATAAACCTTTGAGCGTTGCATCTGAAAATAAATTTGGATAAGTAGCTTTCTTCTATTGATTGTTTATGTACTAATTGAAAACGTATTGATTAAATTAGCAAATTTGAATTGTTATGTTATATTTATACGATTCCAAATGTTTATCGTGTGGAAATATGTGGAATCGTACAAAATTATAACAATTCAAATTTGACATTGAAATTCCATCCAGCACCTTCAGTCGATATCAAAGATTAAATAAGCATTTATTTGGTAGAACTCCATTGTAACACGGTAAAAAAAGCAATGTATTTTAGCTCTACAAAATTTATCAAATATATAGTTGATAGCTAATTCGGCTTACTATGTGGCATGTATGTATAGCTCTGATGAGCGCGTAAGCCGAAATAGCTATCAACTATATATATTATAAATTTTGTAGAACTAAAATACGTTGCTATTTTTTCACAGCGTTAATTGAAAATGATTTTGTACGGCTTATTATTTATTACTTTGATTTTCAACATTAAATTTTAAAATATTTTTGATGTTGCAAAAGCAAGTAACTTATAATTTTTGTAACGTGTATGTACCTAATAAAATAAATAAAAAAATGAGATAAAAAAATCCGTGACAAATATTTCAGATCGTGTTATATTAATTTTTAAAGTAAAGACGAATATATGTATAATATTATGAATTTTAAGTGTAATATAAATCATTTTTTTTTGTTTCATAAAAATATGCAATATTATTGCAGTGTTTTTGTTGTTACTAATGAAGTAATACTGTAGAATATATTATTTTTCTTTTATGAGAGATGTTACCGTAATGAGATGTTTGCGTGTTTTTTTTTGTGTAATATTTTACGTGCCGTAATAAAAACAATTGTTAACTGATGTTAATAAATTCAGGCAGTGTGTACTCACGTCGGAATAATTTTCATATTTAAACAACGATTTTTATGTGTTTTCATAACGACATGAATATTCATTGTTTGCGCTAGAAAAATTACCCAAATTGGTACAATATAGCAAAAATAATAAAAGACAAAAAAACGAAAGACCTTCGATTTTATAATCAGCATCTAAATTATGTAAATTGACTCGTGTGCAGATTTACATAAAGGTCATATTGAGAACAATATAATTTAAGAGATTCATTTGGCCATTTGCCAAGAAATAAACAATGTTCATACAAGTCTTCTGCGGTTATTTACTATATTGTGAAACAGTGGCGAAATAGAAAAAAAATATTAATATTAAAAAGTTATTTAAACGAATCAAAAATACTTTAAACGTTAAGTTGAAAATTGGCTTATAAGCTCGTCCTAAGAGGTCATAATCCACGTGGTGGAAAAGGCTTAGAAGAAATTTTTGAATCATCGGTATTTGAAGGCATATAGATACTATCCATGTCTTCTTCAATTAACTTTGTTTTAGGAATGCTCACTGTTAATAAATAATTTAAAAATTCTAAGAGAAATATTTCTTTAGACTTATACGGGCAAAAATGAGAATTCTGCCGTCCTTGATAATATCAAATTGTATTTTGAGGATAATTTTTTTGAGAAGTCATAGAACCAGACTGTCAATGGGGATGCCTTAACAATGAGCAGCATTATTGTTTCGGATGTCGACATACTCCATGCGGATGAGAGTGAGTTCAGCCGAATACTATTTTTTAATGTATTATATTAAAGTAGATACTACACGAGCTTGCTTGGTTTACTTCCTTGCTATCATGTTTTATTTTCTTTTATTATTTATTTATTTAATTTTAAACATTAATTGTATAAATATTTTGGGCGTTGCATAAGCAATAAAGTTGTAATTTGTAATTTTTGTAACGTGTATGTATTCACATATTTTGTATTCCAATGACGACTCAATCATGCTTATTTTTTATGGCAACCCGACACCATTCAGATAAAAGCGAATATTTGTAAGAAAGACGATTTTGTCATTTTTGTGAATGTTTCTCCAAATACTTTACTTTTTTATTCAAATATGAAACAAATAATTATAATATAACAAGTTAATATATTTAATTTAAAATGGCAAAATAAATATTTGACCATCCGACCCTGCTGCGAATTGGCAATATAATCTTTTCAATCAATAATAAGAACTGCACATAAACAATTATCAGTGGTGTTTTTAAATTACTGCAGGAAAGGTTTTTTTCATCTCCTCTATATGAATAATGCTAACGGTAATAAATTTTGGTTTTTCAATTGTTTTTTTCATAGAAATTGTGAGGTTGTGAAACTTTCGAATAGTTTAGGTAAATAAAAACAAGTTGAAAATCAATATATAGCTAAATTTTATCCTACCTTAATTTCCTTTCTGTATTTATCCCATACTTGATAACGAGCTTAATTTTTTTAAAGATTTCTAGAGTAACAATTCAAAATAAATATTTCAGCCATCTCATTGTCTCTCTTGTATAAAAAACCATAAAGAATATTTTTTATCATTTTTATGGTCTGTCATTTTTTGGTAGAAAGGCATTATATTTTAAATAATGACTATTATCAGCCAATCATGCTTTCTATAATCGAAACCGGTCCTGATCATTATATATATTGTAGAAATAATACCAAAAATAATGTTATTAATATGTAACATATCTTTTATGCAAACTGACTGTTTATATAATTAATACATATATCCAAACACACGTATTCGTGGTTATTTTTTAAAATTATCAATTGAAATGTTCGCAGTAAGTGAAACCGGTTCTGACCTTATTAACAAAAAAATGTTGAAAAACTACTAAACATAGTGTTTGTATTACTATTAACCAACAAGAAGTGACAGTTAACGCATAAAAATTAATTGAAAATCATTGGTTAAAAAGCGTCTTTTATATATATATATAAATATTTAAATATATATTTATAATATATAAATATTTAAAATAATGATTAAATGACGTAGATTCAAGATAGTTTTCAATGTTTTTTTCTGTGGTCAAAAATTGACAAAAACTTCGTTGTATTTTTAATAACCAGACGTGTTCGAAATAAAAAATTAAAAAGATCGAATTTTTGAATTTCAGGGCCTATGATGATGGTATCTAAAAATAGCACAATTTGAAAATACTTATTAAATAATAAAAATCGCACAATATAACGTGCAACGCCAAGACACAAAATATGGACCCAAAATTAACAAGCCATTTTCTTTTATATCAATCTATTCGTCATGTCAATGGAAATAATGTAAAGCGTTTAATATAAGGCCGTTTAAAAACGTTTTTTTCTTCTGTATACATTTTATATTAGTCAAATTCATGCTTACGTTCCTATTAAATTAAATTACATTTTGATTCGACTTAAAGAGCAAGTCACTATCAAACTGATTCTTCAAATTTTTGATCGATGCTATACTAAAGTGTTCATTTTTTCCGGTTGTGATATCCATGGGCCACAAACCTTGAATAAACACTTGTAGCAAATAAATTTTCAATGCCAATTTCGGGAGTTGTCTTCAAATGACGTGTATTACATTTTTTTAGTTAGAAACAGTTATTGACCTATTCGTTGCTCAATGTAGTACTTATTTCAACAATATATTTTGTGATAAAGACCGGTTTCGCTCATCGTGAGAATTTTCAACTGATGAGCGAAACCGGTCATGATGATAACATATTTTGTCTAAATGAGTAGTGTTCGTTTTCAATAAGAGATTTTTGGGTGAAATAAGGCTATATTTTAAAATAAAAATTACGTCAAACTTAAATGTCTTAACAATTTCAAAACTTTAAAATATTCACACAGGATATTACGCGAGTTACATTTTCTTTTCTTTTTTTTCTTCTCTTTTAAGCATAACAATGCATGGTTTAATGATTGGTCCGTGCAGCTCTGTATCGGGCCAATAAAACGAGGAGTAAAACCGATTCTTTTTGTCAGTATTGCGTTATGGAAGGCTGCTGCATACACATAACGAGTGAACTTGTCATATGGCCACATATTTCATCAACATGTGATCATATGACATTTCAATAATGACACACTAAACTGATCATGTAACAAATCCTGCTAAGGAAAAGCCGGACGCCACTGGTATATGCCACACATAAAATAAACAAAGTATAGTATTTGCGCAATTACAGTAACATTCTCAAAATTAGCTTCAGCAAATCTATAATAATGATTTTCGAAATTGGCATGTCTTATTTGTGACTAGTTTATTGGTTTATTGAGAATAATGTATGTAATTTTTTTCGTTTTATAGACTTGTCTTTGAAATCATATTTTTTTTTGTGTGGGCACGAACTACTTTCCATTTGATTATAATAATTAGTTCTACCAATTCACAATTTAGTTTACAATTTATTAAAATAAAATCTTGTTTAATTTGATTGCAAAATAAAAGCAGTTATGTTATATCGCGCTTTCCTGACAATTCGTAAACGATTTCGATAATTTTGTTATTGGGATTGTTTTATATTAAAATCTTACTGGACTGTTTAATCTAGTGGTCGTAAACTTAAAGTGCGTATTTTTTTGGAATATTGTGGTATAAAAGCAGGCGCGAATTCACCTTTGTTTGATTAAAAAAAAATATTGTTTTTTGTTCTATATTTGTACGTGTCCGTGTACTTGGAGATGACAAAAGATGAAACCCAAGTAAAGATTTCGAAAAATTCTGGTTAGCAACTGTATGTAGTATGCATATTGTCCCGATTTGTTGTTGTTTTTATTCTGAGCAGGTGTGTAATGAAAACATAAAACCATAAAAAGTAATAAAACTTACAATTCACTGTCACCGGTAAGATAACAGGTTCATCGCACTTGAAAAAGAAACAAAATATGTTTGAAGTTTACATTTCGGGATGCGTGCTTCGAACACCAACACAAAATGGAGGCCGTGACCTCCATTTTGTTTGACAAGTGCAATGAAATGTCGGAAGGAACTGGGCGAGTACTTAAAGTAATTGTACAGCACTAAAATAACTATAAAATTAAACTTCGAATATCAGTTTTACAGGCTAGAGTAGCGAGGACGAACAATAAATAAATAATTTATTGTTTTTGAAACGAAATTTCTAGCGTTGAAATGTACCGTAAAATAAAATAGATACTTCAAAAAGTCAATTTATACTGGGAACACGTATGTTTTTATTTTACATTTTTAATGATCTAGAAGTTATTGGTTTCTAGTTTCTAGTTATTTTTTAGATTTAAAAACCAACTTAATTAGATTTTGAGGTATAATAAATCATATCGATTCACAATGTAAAGACCTAATTGGACTTGGACATAAAAAATGTGTTTATGATTGACATCGAATCCCGGAAATGCGTTTTGACGTGATAGACCAGCCTTTCGAAAAAATACAAATTAGAGCCATCAAGCGAAGTGTTTGACATAGAAATTCTATGTTTTCTTATAGTCAAGACTCAACCCATTTCATCCTATTAGTGTTATCGCCTATGAAAGTATTGGTTTACACGATCTAAACACTCAATCGTTTCGCGCGAAATAGACGATAACAACATTTTCCCTCTCGGAGAAGATATAAAAGTGGTACCGAGTCCAATTCGAGAAAGATTTTTGCAAGATTCGTTGAACAGATTATTTGGGAATAATAGAAAACATCTCCGGCACAAGTAAGTTTGACCCAAAGATCTTCATAAGGCGTTCCTAAAATATGGAAACATTCAGCCTGCAATTATAATATATATTTCTAACGCCCAATAGAAAACCTCTACTCCGTCTATAACCTGCCTCGGAGTCACGATCCCTTCGAAGTACAATATAATCACCACCAAAGTATTCACGAATGAAGCCACGTTTCCGTTAACGCTATGACATTTTTTTCGTCAATCAAAACACTAGCAAAAAATCATCACATTTTGTTTTCAGGCCGCAAAAATTCTGACAGTAAAGAGATAATATTGATCGCGATTTATGCAAACTTAAATGTAATCGAGATGTTTCCATTTTTGTTACCCTTGATAAATGAGTGACGTGGAAAATTTTCTCCCTTTAGAACAAGTTTGGATATATTTCAAGGAATTCCTTCCCTACCTTAAATGATCCCTAATCATACTTTAAGTTTAGTTTGACTATAGTGAATTTGAATGGATAAAATTTTTTTTTACATTAAAACAAGATCATCCCTTCGCTTACCCATACTTCCACGAATAGCAAAACGACGTTTATTCACAATAGTTGACCACCCGTCCATCGTCTGTGGAATTGTTTCCACAGCAGATAAAAGTGGGGTCGCACCTTGAGACTTCTTTGCGCTGGATATTTTTTTCGCTGATCCTGATGCGTCGGTATCATTAGCCATATCGACCATTCGATCATTGAGAAATGTCAATTCGCATGATTTGCAATTCTTCATTTGTTTTTCGATTCTTTCTACATTAGTTAAAAGAGATTCCATGGCCTTGTCCTGCTGACGCACCAAATTCACCAGCTCTTTTATGTTGGACATATCGGTAACTTAAGTATGTGAGACACACTAATCACAAAAAAAAAAATTAACACAGCTTATGCACGTCTAACCAGTAAGCTGGTTTTTACAACGATGAACGTCTGTCTTAATTGAATATGATAAGTTTATCATTTAGTTACGCTGAAGTCTCTGATAATTTTTTTCGCTTCCCCGGGGAAAATATATTTTCCCCACAGTTGATGAATTAGTAGGATTATAATGTTACTTATAACATTTTATGTAACAAATAAGCTGTGATTGAAAGTGTACGATTTTTGCTGCCCGCCAAATCTACCACCCTCAACAAATGCTACAATTGCGTACGATAGATCTGGTTCTATTATGCAGAGGATTTATTCTTATTGTGACAAAGAATACAAATGAATAAAAACAACATTTTGTAAGCTTTTAGTATTTAATGGGGTATTCTAGTTTAGAGGCATGCATTTTAGGTATTTTTTCAAGTGCAATAAAAAAAATCAAACAACATTATTTGTGTACATTTTTTGCTAGATTTTCATTTGGGTTTGAATAATACATAAAAAATGCTGATAAAGTGGGAAATCTCCAAAAACTGTCGCGCCCTGATTGACATGATTCCAAATCTCTTAGTAATCCAAATTCAAAAAAATATTCTTAGTAAAAAAAGAAAAAAATGCAGCTATCATTCGACATATGCAGAAGTGAAATTTTTCTTTGAAAAATAGCGGCTGTTTGAAGACAAGATATTTTTTTGACATTTCAGAATTTTTTGAAAATAGTAAAAATAGAAATTATTGTTAGTTCGATAGAGGAAAGATTCACAGTAAATTTCAAGTAAATCGGCATTGAGATACCATGCCAACTGTCTTGAAAAAAGTTGTTTCGAGAAAAACGCGTTTAAAGTTTCGGGCCGTTTTACATGCCGCGTCACTAAAGAGCTATCTATATCTCTGAAAATTATTTGAATTTGGAAAAATCCTCTTATTGAGATGTTCTTGAAGGCTAAGCCTTTGAAAATATCGAAAAAAACGAATTTTGCAAAATTTTAGACAGAATACCCCCCTAAGAACGGACGATAAACAATGGCGAATTATCAATGAGACGGCCTTCGAAATATTGTAATATACTGGTCCATAAAGTCAACGATTGCATGTTGCGTGTGGAAATGAACCCGGGTGCTACTGACACGGAATGGCATACAATCTTCATCGCTCCAAGGTTTTTTTCAACAATTATCAAAGCCAGTGACTTGACATTCAATATTATAGTATTGTTGGTGTGGCAAGGTTTAAAAAAGTATTGCCTGCTTAAAACCAACGGAGCGGAATCATTTCCCTATTAGATAATGCGGATTATATAACCGATGTCGGATTCATAATATTTTATTAAGAAACTAATCGAGCGAGAAGATTTTATTTTATTTTTAGAATGGTAACATTGAACTTTTAATTGTCATGTTATATTTGTTATTTCGGACGAATAAAAACGCCAGAAAGTTAAGTACCGTAATTTTAATTTGATTGTCTTTGATTTTTTTCTAAAAAACATTTAAGAGTTCGAATATGTCACAATTTTCAAACGGATCCTAATAAAAACTATCTTCCTTCATTTAAAAAAAATCATAATTTTAATTATTAAAAACCAATTAATAAAACTTTCGTTGGCTGCTATGATTTTAAAAGCGTTGTAAATGTTTTTTTCCTCTTTTATATAATCAAGTTTATTCAAATTTAAAAAAAATTCAATTGACGTGACACAATCTGTCAGAAGTGCGCGAAAAAGAAAATTACGGCAGCCATTTCGAATTTATGTATTTTCAAAATAGGAATGCTAATTAATAACACAAACGTCAAACTTCATGTTGTGTCCATACATGATGCATTTTTCGACTGTATTTTTGCGTAAATGCAAATAATAAATATGTTTATTAAACAATAATCGACATTCCACGAGAAATAAAGCATATTTAGTCAGCGGTTGCTAGTTGAAAACTTTGACATCTAAGAATTTGTATCATATAACATTTGTTACGTGGATTTTTTCCAGCGCATCAAAATTGAATTATAAAGTATTAAATATAATTAAAAGAAATTATACGCAAGACGTAAATATTTTAATAATTAGACATGGTTGCAATTTATATAAATTATTAATTTATCAGAAGCGGTATGACACGATAAGTATTTTTTAATTTATGAATAATCCATAACCAATATCCGACCTTTTATGCGTACAAAAAAAAAATGCTAGAGTATCTATCACCTATATTTATTAAACTGTTAACGACACGTCAAAGTTTTCAGTATTTTTATAGACAATATTGTTATTTGGTACTTACGTATTAGCTCGTTGCTGCCCTGAAGGCCTCCGTGGGGCTCCGCTGGAGAGTCCACGGACTGTGCAGAACCGCTAAGACCCCCGTTCACATAACCCCTCAGTTGGGGGCTTTGACTTTTCTTCACCATTTCGATTGACGTGTTTTAAAGTCTGTTTCTTCTTCAAATATCGATAAGTCTTTTCTGGGTTTTGAGATGAAGCCTAGCTGTGAAAAGAAACGAAACATGTTAATATAATTTATGATATCGACTGAATGTGCTTGATGGAATTTCAATATCAAATTTGAATTGTTACAACTTTGTGCGATTCCACATGTTTTGTCACTAACGACTCGGTCAGTTCTATTGCATCCATATGATAGAATGCCTGAAGATCCCGAAAGGCGAAACCCGGGTAGTTAGTGACAAAACATGTGGAATTGTACAAAGTTGTAACAATTCAAATTTGATGTTAATATATTATATATATATATATATATGATAAATTGGAAAAAATGGACGGTTCCAATATTATTTTACTATTAATATTTTAAATAAAAATTTTATAGAGTTTTTAGAGACCGATTTGATCACCAGTCTTAAAATGTCGAATTGTGTGATCTTAAAATGTTTCTTCTTGCAAAGTGTATAACCAGCCTGGCAATTGGGATGCCATCAGTTACACATAAAATTTTCAACAGCTGTATAGAATTTAAATTTTAACACCTTTACGTTGACGTGGGTAAATAATAGTTTTAATTATCATTAAGTGGATTTATTCTTTTTTAAATTTAATATATTTGCTTTGCAAAAGCAATAAACCAATAAATTAATAATGTGAATCTATTAAATAAATTTGTCGAAAAGTAGACAAACGCTATTGGCTTCGGTTGTGCATTTCACGGGTTCAAATTTCAGTACTCAAACGAAAATTATTCCGTCGTTCTAACAAAGTTACCTTTCTTTACTTACGCGCATTCGGACGGCACTTGTGTTCGTCAATTGACTGCGATAACTGTATACACATTTATTTCCAATTTTATTAGAAAATTGCATTTAAATATTGTTTGTTTCGTAAAATGATACATCAATTTTGCGAATTTGTGTCATAAATTGCAAGAAAGTCTTAAGAGATTTCAGCAAGATAAAAATATTCAACAATCTTATCAAAAACCATTAACTGCTTTGTTATAGTTATCAAATATAAGTGATGGAAATTTCGAGAAAATTCCCCACGTATAGTTATTTGTTTCAATGTTATGATGAGATTATAGGCTAAAGATTTAAGGATTTATTCAAAATATGACGGGAGCTAAATTTCAGATACACCGATTTTCTTTAAATGTATTTAAGCCCCGTTTTAATATTTTTTTTTCTCGTAATTTACATTTGAAATATTTACAGACAATATGTACTAAAATAAAATGGAACTATAAAATTTTTAATTAAATTACGCGTATGTAAATACGAGATTTCACTGTGGTAAAGATTAATTCGTGTAATGTTTTCTAAATTTAATTTGTAGCTACGACACTGCTTTATACATATATTATACTTATTTTGAATACTTTTTCTAAATCTGACTCCGGAAAAACCCAACGTCTGCAATTTAAAGCGTTGAATTTGATAAAAAAACATAATCTCTATTAATTAGTATAAAACACGTAGTCGTGCTACGACGAAATATTCCACGTAGCGCGTAGCACTTTCTATGACGTCGTTTCACTAACATCGATAAAAAAATCTAATAACACAATCACAAATGCACCGAAAGGTTTTTGTACGATGTGAAAGAATAATGTGCTTCGTCCATCTGTCATGATTTATAATGTGTATTTTGCTTTGATATATTTACTTTAGATTATTTTGTACAAGTATTTCATTTTATGTTATTCGATGATTGACAGCCATTTAATGACGAGGTGTAATGTGGCACAATTATTAAAATCGGACATGCATGGCGTATATGATATATATATTTTTTGCCAGACATCAAGATTGGAACTTATTCGTTTTAATGGATTACTTTTGGTTGCGAAAAACTCATTAATGTCGAAATTATAAATATTTATAATTGAATAACTTTTTTATTTTTGTATAGAGCAACATTTTTACGTTTGATTTCAACGTTCGATTTGAAAAATGAAATGTATTTGCATGATTTATTGAATGTCATTTAATTTAATAACTGGCAATGTACACTTTGGCGATTTATAACACCTAATATATAACTGACAACGGATTTAATTTACTTACAAAAAAATAAATATAACACTGACCAAATTTTTCATAATCATTGGGTGAGCTTATTCAATACTGACCGCAGTAGTATCACTGCCAAGCTCTACGATGCGATGTCGTCTTATAAATTAGGATGCCGAACACAACCTATAGTAGTGTCATTTAATAAATGAGCTGCGCAAGTCGGTCCAACCTTGTATTGGACCGATCGTTCACGATGACATAGTGGCAAGTAATACACAGTACTAAACCAATTAAAAAAAACAATAATAAAAACTTATTTTTTAGAACTATTTCCGCAATATTTTTTATGATCAGGATCGGTATTGCTCACTGGAGCATTGTCAACTGATGACAACTCTCACGGTGAGCAAAGCCGGTCCTGATTATAAAGAATATATGTTGTGAAAATGGTACTAAAAAAATTGGTTTAATTATTTAAAATATCATGCCTTTTCGACAGTACTAAGTGACAGTCGACATAACAAAAGTTTAGAAAAAATCATCTTTATATAAAAACCGAGTAGACCTACACTATTAGAAATTTTTCATCTGTCTAGACCAGTGCTTCCCGACCTTTTTCGGGTGGCGACCCCTTTTTATAAAAGCCACGTGACCTGTGAGCCCCATTCAATCAAAAGTTAATTTATTTGACTGTATAATTTTAGTTGACCGTATAAGTTGGCGACCCCCAAAAAACCCGTCGCGACCTATAGGTTGGGAGCCATTGATCTAGACGGTTTGATTTTACCCTCATCTAAATGCACGTTATCAATTTTTCGAAGTTGCGCCAAAAATAAATTTCTAATTATTCAAAAGAAATGTAAATACGCCACTGGGAACCGTCGTAGACGGGTGAAAAGAATTATTGTAAAGTTCATAACGTCTTCTTAGTAGAGGTGATAATGTATAGATGTATTAATTTATGTCTAGTTTTCTATCGTATTTAAGCTTTCTTTCCTATAGATAAGATAAAGTTTTTTTCCTGAGTAGACAATGTTAATTGATCGTCTCCACGAAAGTATTAACATGTTAAACTAATCTTATCATATCACTCCAGCACAGATTAACATTTAAAAATAGAACGGATATTTGAAAATAAAATAATCCCTTTGACCACGAATAATTAATCTTGAAAAATGTTGCTGTTTGTACGTCACGTGAGATTTTCCTACAAAATCTAAGGTGTTATTATACATGTTAATTAAGTATGATAAATGATGCATTTATGTTGATTCAACTTAATATTACCATATATCCATCACATGACTCGATTAGCCGTTTTATTGGTTTTACCATGTCCATTTGCTCAATTACATATATTAACGGAGTCATTTACTTTTTAGTTTATTTATAAAGGTGGTAAAATTCTTGTCGAAAAACATGACTGGGTTAATACACGAGATATATTAAGTGATCTTGATAACATATAATTTATTAAAGTGTAAATTTCTGAGATGAAAAATTCAATTCCAAATTTTTAATAAAGGACCTAACCTAAATGCATTGGAATAATTAGAAATAAATAGATATTAGCAATCTTTCACCGCTTTATAGACCATTACGGAAGGTTAATGCATTTTTATAATATATCATAATTTCTCAACCGCTGGATGGTCCGCGAAGATCGCCGAAACAATCGAATTTTATGTTGTACTTTATGGATTTTTAAATTACATTTCTTTGTTACTGTCTGTTTTAATATATGTAAATATTTTTATACAAGCATACGTTTTTGCATTTAAATTTTTTTTAAATAAACAAAACTGAATTATTTTTAAAATATCTGGTGCTAGAATATCCTCTATGTAATAGTTTCTCAAACGGTGGTCCGTAAAGATTTTTTAGTGAGCCGCATATAATAATTGATTTTTATTATTTCGGTAAAGAATCGAATTTTATGTTGTGTTTTATGGATTTTTGAATTATTTTTTTTTTGTTGCTGTCTGTTTTAATATACATAAATATTGTTATATCAGCATACGGTGTTGCAAAAATATTATTTTTTTAATATAAATCAATTATATAAACATTTATTATTTTAATCCAATGTTGGTGGGCCGTAAAACATTTTTGGATTTTTTGGTGGTCCATTGTTGGTTGGCGGATGTAAAAAGGTTAAGAAACTATGTAATAAAACAACTCAGAACACCATTAATTCAATATAAACATTTATTTCCCAAAAAACCACATCAACTGTCACTTCGAGAAATGCATAAAACCAATGGGGCACATTTTATAATTTATTAACACAATATATTGTAAAACTGCGGTGTTAAAATAGAAGATGCACTGTGTACCTTTTCTGCACAGCTATATACGTTTAAACATAGTACTGATGACGGTGTAAGCCGAAATATCTATTAACTATATATCTTCCTGAATCCTGAATTTCGTGGAACTAGTATACATTGCTATTTTTTACCGTATTGTAATGGAGTTCTACCATGAAAATATCAATTCAATTTCTACCAAAGAGTGGAACAATAAACACGTTTTTTTTATCGGTTTTTGTTTTTTTCATCGAGTTACCGGTTAATAAAACAAATGGAAAACGTTTGTATGTTTATATAATACATCAATTAACGAAAGAAATTCTATAAAAAAAAATAGAAATCAGCGTAAAAAATACGTATATCGATTGATATCGTCCGGTTTCAAAAATAGAACTGACAGTTCGAAACAGGATTTTCTATGTTCCAACACTCAATAATAAACCTCCAACGGATACGTATTGTAGTCAATTCACATTCTAGCACATAATAGCTAAGAATATAACAGGTATTCTAATGAATGTTTAATTATAAAGTCCGCATAGATCAAAAATTTGTCACGAGTTTGTTATACTTGTATAATACACCTGATAATAGTTGTAGTATTAAGATCACATCATTTATTATTTATTGCTTATAAAATAACGTAAAAGGTATTTAGAATAATCCAGCTAGAACTGCATTTAGTAGGGGCAATAAAGGACAAAGCGTTATAACTATATTTAGAATATGTTTATTTGAGAAGATCTTATATGATAAAACGAATGCCGGAATGAGAGGTCACTGCTAGGAATATTTGATACGAATAAATATAACTTTTAAGGTGTTAATTGTCACTTTTTGATGGAAAGGCATGATATTTTGAATAATAAAAAGACATTTTTAGTAATTATTGTTTCAATATATTTTATGATCAGGACCGGTTTCGCATTCTTACATTCTTTTCAGCTGCAATCTTTTGCTTGCCTATTGGTAAGTAGATTCCTGTTAATAATAATTTTAATATATTATATATACAATGCTAACTGTTTGTTTTACGTCAGTTCTGTTGCATCCGTGCGATGGAATACCTGAAGATGCCGAAGGGCGAAACCCGGGTCGTTTGTGATAAGACATATGGAATCGTACAAAGTTGTAACAATTCAAATTTAAATAAATATTTATTTTTTATTCCAATGTTGATGGTCCGCAAAACATTTTCGGATTTTTTGGTGGTCCGCGGATGTAAAAATGTTGAGAAACTATAATCAATTTCTTGTTTTTTGTAACAAATTAAAATGGTGTTAGATGCTTTTAGACATTTTTTGATTTCGATTTTTCTATCTCAATAATACGATCGTTTTAAGCACTTGTCTTCCAGTTAAAAAAATAGCTTTCACAATCTTAAAAATAAATATTGTCTGATAAAAATGATTTATATTTTTTAATGATGCGACAGTATTTTTTTGTTACCTTATAATTATGTTTGCTAATCAATAGAACTATATTATTTGTGCAATTTATAATAAATAATGATTTAAAAAGTGCCAAAAGTGAATATTCCTTTTCAGTAACGATTGATAGAGTATACATTAAACAAATGACTGTCCGGATTGACGTCATATATGTATTCCTGTATAGGCGTAGATGTTCCACAAAAGTTTCGTATTACAGTCGACAACACAACACGTGAAAAAACAATGTAATCATTTTGATTCAGTCATAAACAATAGCTCGCTTACAGGTCGTAATGTTATTGGGCGAATTTAGCACGTTGTGTGCACGTGGAAATTGCTCATATAATATTGATGTAACCGTACATTGTAGGCGAGAGTCAATCTGATTTATTATGAGTTGCATAACTAATTATTAAATTTCATTTGTTTATTATTTAAGAATGTAGCATGGAAAATTCTACAATATAACTATATTGGCAGATAATTATAGGGTTGTCAAAATCATGAAAACGGTTTTTCGTAAAGAGTAAATAACACGTTACCTATATCGTTTATGTGGTTATTTGAATTGAATAATTAAAGGTAATTTATATCAAATCAAGTCATATAAATACATTTTAAATTTAACCCGTCCCATGTAGAGTTACGCAAAGAATATAAACACATTTTAATAAATTAATTTATTATTTTCGATGCAAATTTCAAACAGGATTTATTATTACAAAAGTAAGCTTGTACACGAAATTCGTAACGTTTTAATAATTTTGAGTATCAAATAAGAACACAATAGTTGAGATTTTAGTAGTCAGTAGGTTAACGAATGAAAAAATCTTTTTTTCGTTATAATGTTTATAATAGAAAATTTGTTTCATTGGTTTACAAAAATCACTTATTTAGTTTATCAATCTGTTAGGTGTAATCTCGATGTATTTTATTGATTTTTGGTTGATATATGGTAAACAATAAGGGAAAAAAAACGTATTTTAAACGTAAAATAAACTCACTCCCTGGATATTGAAAAGTGCGCGACCAGTCACTCGCCTAGAGGTTAATACTGAATACTGTCTATCTATATTAATCCGAGCCTTGATACGATATTTCAAAAAATAATTCATTACTTTAGATGTCAATCAAACTTATGGAAATTGACTAGACATATCAGGGTATTATGTATATAAGAACTAGCGTGTATACACTGTCAGCACTCGCATAAATTATCAACATATTGTTATCTGCCATCTCAACAGTTGGGACGTTAGCAGCTCGAAGCTTAATAAGGATCAATCTAAAAGCAACAAATTATGTTTGAAATGTCTCAAAAAAAAATAGAATATGATACAGTGCTTATTTAAGAAATTTTGAATTCTCTCAGATTAAATGTTACATAAACGTAATATATACAATACCAAAAAAAGATTTTTTTAAGATACGAAATCAATACACGACTCAACTATCAAAATAGCATATTATATTTCTAAGAAAATTTATTCAAATATAAACAATTCGTTTCTTTTTTTAAAATAAGTAATGCTAAGAAAAAAATAAACGATTATAATTCTGCGAGTTGGCAACCCTGATTGTGAAAAGTTTTATAATAATAAATAAACATTAGCATTTATGTTAAGTGTCTATTATTCAAACAATCAATAGACTTGCGGGTGCCCTTGACTTGTGAAAAAAAATTCACGGGCGTTTGGAAAATTTCAACTTAGTTACGGCATATCAAATCATATTATTAGGAATTAAGCAATATATATTTAAAATTGACAATTTTATTCACCTACGTAATGTGTTACAAAATGTGACACGTGTTTCGCCTTTTTAGAACAATCTTCGGACTATCGCATGGCAATTAATTTGTAAGTATAGTAAAGTTTCTAATTCATAACTTGGTTTATTATTTTAAGATTTTATTAGTCCAATAAACGAAAATTCAATGTTTAAAATTATAACGAAGCAAACAATTCGTTTTTGAAGTACGATCAACGAAATTACAATATTGAATATTACAGGCAACAAAAGGCTTGCATTGAAAACCTTTTATTAAGTTAAAACCTATAGGTAGCACTTTTAGAAGCTGGTATGGTATTTAAAAATATCTCGAATACAAGAATTTTTTTTCTCTACATCAGTTCTGTTGCATCCGTGTGATACAATCCCTGAAGGTGACGAAAGGGGAAACCAAGGTTGCTAGTGACAAAATATGTGGAATCGTACAAAGTTGTAACAATTCTAATTTAAAATATAACTGATGAAAAAATCATTGCCTTTTTATACAAATACAATTAACATAAAGTGTTATTGTTATAACTGAGTATTTTTAATATTGAATATATTTTTTTAACCCCGATGACCTTTACCACCACTTTATTCTATAAATAATAAAAAAAACAAATAGATCATTTTTTTATCGGAAAAAATGTACAAAAATATATATTTTTTTATCTTATAAACAATAAAAAATAGTGTCATTATACTTATGTAAAACAATGCATTTTTTGATCTGCCATCATAATAAATGATGTATACGGTATTAAATAAATAGATATGTTTAGTTTTTAAAGCAACAGCCGATTCTAAGCTGAAAATGTATTGTAATGTAACATGCCATAACAGCAGGTTGAAAGCGTTATGGCATTTATTTATTTCATTAGTTATAGGCTTAGAAGAATACTCTTGTTTTATTTTTAAATAATTCATTATTCTCTTATTACAAATAATATTCAGCTCTTTTTTAACGTTGTTGGAAAAATGTACAGGAAATTATCGATTTTATATTTTTTTATAATTCTTTTAAGTTGATAACTGTCACTGTATATTTATGATCAGTATTACCGGTTTTGCTCATCGCATACATTATCAACTGATATGAGCTGACAGTTTTGTTGCATCCTTGTGATGTAATGCCTGAAGAGCCGAAAGGCGAAACCCGGGTCGTTAGAGACAAAACATTTGTTTCAAAAAGTGAACTACTAAAACTGTACTACTCGCTACAATCGATGGTTTGCAAAATGTCATTAGAAAATTCATAACCTCAAAATGTAACAGTTTCGCAAAGGTGTTACCTAGGTACCTATTTAAAATACCAACAGTTCTTGATAAGATTCAAAGTAATTGTATTGGGTGAGTACTTTTTCGACAAATGTTTTTATCCATTGAAAAATTTATTACAAAAACAAATTTAGTTTATGAACAATTAACAGTATGCAAAATGTTATTCTCAAAGTGTGACATGGTTGACGGTTTCGTAAGAGTTTTTGTAATGGTGAAGAAAAATTTTCAGATGTGTTGTCACGTGATTGTAGTAGATTGTAGATCCAAAAACTTTCACGAGGGTGTAAAGAAGATATATTGAAAATTTCAAACATTTCCTATCGTTAATATAGCAATACGTAAAGGACATAGATACAAAAAAACATTCATTTATAATTATATTATATAAATAGTTTAATCTTTTCGTATAAATTTATTTTAGAATCGACATAATGATACACTGAATAAGTTTGTAAAACGTTCTTTTGAATATAGTCACCAGTCTCTTGTTTCTAGTGACTTAAGTTCAAGTATGTTATAATATAATATTTATATATATAAGTGTTTAAACACTAATTTTTTTATACCCTCAGAAAGTTCAAATACACAAAATATTATTATATTATATACAATTAACATCGGATATCTTGAAACAGTGTTCAAAGTTCGGTCAATCACATACTTTTTTTTCTTTTATTTAAACTCTAATATACAACTGTAAAAATAAAAGTAGACATTTAGTTTTTTTTTTACAGATATGTCCGTTATATAAATCAATTATGAATTTCGAAACATTTGGCTTAATATTATATTATGACGTCATTATAGTGACATTCTAATAAAGGTCTTATAAATGATAGATGGGTCATGTTTGATGAAATATTTTAATATAACGATAAAAGAATGACTTTATAAAATAAGTTATTTTTTCCTATTATAGATACAATTCATAATTACATTTGTTATTCTTGTTAATGGGCTTTTCATAAATGATAATATAATGTATTGGTTGATAAGCTATACAGCTTGCGATGAGCGAAACGGTTCTGAACCGAACAACATAAAATTGTGAATATTGAATAAATATTGTGTTTTATTATTTAAATATAAAACTTTTACACTTAAAAGTGACAGTTGGTTTTCGTCAATGCCTTATTTCTTTACTCACGATTAAAAGACGAATTGGAAGGGTGCCAAAACGGTTGGATTTTGACCATCAAACATTCGCGGCATTAATGATTGAATAATGGAAATTTACAAGATATACGGTGCCAAGAAGGTACAAGAGTTAGCTGTATATTATTTCGACAAAGAACTTATAAAAACATGTATTTTTTTTAAATTAAGGGAGGGTGCCCTCTTAATGTTGTTCCGATGAAATAAACTAAATATTTATAAATAAGATGATTAAATGCAAAATACTCTTAAAAGTACAATACCGATTTAAATGTGTTTAGTAAAAAATCTAATTGTTTTAATATATCACATTTTTAACAAATTCTACAATTTTACGAAATAATCAGGGCCGGTTTTGCTTACAGTTAAACCCCCATTTACAATAAAATATTTGGACGAAATATTTAGTTACTAGGTGATAAAATGCATAACGCTCGCAAAATTCGGCACACAGACAGACGCCCGGATATGCGTGTATACCCTGGCACGTATTATATACACGTGCGCCAACCAAAATTTGATTGTATACACCGCACAGACAGCTATTTAGCTGTGTATGTGTGCAGTCAAGCGATCGTGCAATTGGGGGACTTGCGACGAATATTTCAATCCAGCGAGTAATTTGGAGTAGTGTAATTTGGGGTTCCACTGTATTACGAATATCAGTGAAAAGTAACAATCGTTTCATAAAAGTGCTGTATAATGAATTACTGTCAGAGTTGAATAATTATTATATTTAGATTAAAATTTTTTAATTTCGCCCCTTCTAATTTTGATACCCAAAACACACAGTTCACTTACGAATTTTGGTTCCGTCAATACTATTTTCGGACATGGATTAATAAAATAAAAAAGATTTTTCTGTAATATGACAGCAGTTCGGTTTAATGTATTGCCAAATGCAAAAAAATGTATTTAAAATTAATCACCTTACTAGTTGATCTTGACATTTTATTTCGTATTATGCATTGTATAAATTAATCTACTTTCGATCATACAGGCGCCAAATAAATCAATAAAATTCTGATTCCGTCCTTGACTTTGTTTTGCAAAAACGTAATAAGTTTTTTTTTCGTTATTTTGGCTTAAAAAGAATTAAAAATTTATTTGCCAAGCTCACGTTTTTAGGCCAACATTTCCATTCGACGCATAAACAGTATTGTATTATAAATTATTGTTCTGCGGTTTTCCAATAGAGTGGGTGACTGTCGTAAAACAAAGATTCGAAATATAATTTTGTTATTTTAAGAATAATCTAGAATGATTTCAATTGTTTGTTCTATGGTAATACAGAACATCGAACCGACAAAGTTTAGTTACATAACGTCATATATACTTAAATAACATATTGTCGAGGTTAACCATTTGCCTGCCGAGTTGGGTTCAATACATTCAAAATCGCGACATTATTTGTGCGAAAATAATTTATAAATATTTTTAAGACAAATCACTATACCTTCAATAATAATTCAATACTTTTGACTACAAAGAATCAATTAATTGTTTCCAGTTATTTGAGCAATTAAGACGGTAGCAGTTAGTAGGTCAATTTTTAATTGGTTTATTATTACATTATGCAAAATAAGATTGAAAAAAAATGTGAATCAGGATTATTTTCTTCCTATTGAGTCTTTTAAAGGATATTTCGACACCAAATATTTAAACAAATTATTTACTTGTATTACTGTAAAAAAATTGGTCTTCCGACTCTAACAATTTTATACTTTTAAGCGTCAACTTTCAATGTACAGCAATCAGAAGGTTAAGTGTACGATATCACTAAGTTTGAGAATTAAAGTTTTTACATTTTGAACCAATGTATAAAATTAATAGGAAATTAATTGTGATAATGTATATTATAATTATGTCAGATGATACAAATATATCGGTGGCGAATGGCGAATATTATATGTAATGTTTGATAGTCGTAAGTAAGGACCGTGTATGGTTAAAGATCGTATCAAAAACTGACCAAACGTTATTGCTCGGTTATCTGCCCAAGGTTTTAAATCTCGATATGTTTTCGCCTTGATTTGAATCCAACGGTAAAATGTGTGTGCTGTTTTTATATATTCCATCTGTCACAAAATTGATACGTTAAAATAGCTCTGTATACATTATAATTAAAGCACCTGCGATTTCAGTATAATTAATATAAATATTCCACAACCTTGGCAATGGTATATTAAATAAAAAAAAAACTTTAGTCATCATGAATGAAATCGATAAGAGTTTGTAAACAGAATAAACACCAAAGCGAATGTAAATATGCAGCTTTTATGGTGCTTGAAACAGAGCCGAATCAAGTGAATGGGCCACTTTAAAGCTACGAGGTGTTTTAAAAAGATGGCGATGGGAATTGATAAATATGCGTTTAATTACAGACCAGCTGTCATATTTAGATGTTTAGACACTAATAAAACCCGGCAATAATTCTTGATACGTTCTATTCTGAACATTATAATTTTTGAGGTGTTAACTGTCTCTTCTTGATGGAAAAGCATGTTATAATAAACAACAAAAACCAATTTGTTTGTACTATTTCCACGATATATTTTATGGTCAGGACCGGTCTCGCTTGTCGTTAATATTATAATTTGATAATGTTTCGGTTGATAATGCTCACCTTGAGCAAAACCGGTCCTGATCATAAAATTTAATGCGGAAATAGTACTGACAATTTTGTTTTTTTTTTATTTGATAAATCGTTTTATGTTGGTCGTTCTACATTGAAATATAGTATTCATTGAGACGACGAAGAGAAAAACGAGTAACGTTGTTTATGAATAGACCGTGATAGAATTGTGTTTGTTAAAAAATCCAAAAGAAAATGTTTTATTATTTATTGCTACTGCAAAAAATTTGATTGAAGGATTTAAAAATAATTAAATGCTTAAAACACCGGGCTTAAGTTAAATTTTTTGTTCAATATTATGTTACGTATGTACGTCTTTTCATACTACATAAATAAATTTGAAATTTTTAAAAATCTTTCATCGATGTAGATCAGGTTGATTAATTATTATAATAATATTTAAGTGGCGTTCTAATTCCTCGGTGCGGTCCTGTGTCCATAAACAGTTCCAGTATAGGTGTGGTCTGGTGCCATAGAATCCGCGACGTATATCATTGAATATAACCCCAGGGGCGGCAAGTGTCCGAATTAAAAATGACCCTGAGTTTGTCATATTTATTCCATGGCATGCTTTGCCAACTTGCCAAGCGTTTTCCCAGAAATGTTTCATGTCCGTTTGATAAAATGACCATCACATCAAATTGAAAGCAAAGATAGGATAATACGCTTTATGACATTCAATCGAAATATTAACATATTAAATAATTACTTGCAATTACGCAGCGGTAGTGACACCTGTAAAATTTATTCAATTTGACTTAGTTATGGAGCGGAAATTGTTTTATAATAAATAATTTATTATGTTTGTTTTGTTTTACGTTTACATTTTACTAACAAACAGGGCCGTGTTCTCTTATCGCTAGCATTATCAACAAACAGTGGATTCTATATATAAAAATAGCTGATTAAAGTAACAATATAAGAATTTACATGTAATCATAATTTAAATAAATAGGCTACACTTAACCCACTGATTGCTTAAGTCTCAACTGTTGAGATATATGATTGCAATGTGTTGATAGTTAATACTCAATAATATAAAAGCGTAGAGAAGGTAAAATTTCTCGTTTATTGGTAATTTTTTACTAACGATATCGATGTGCTTGATACAATTTCAATATCAAATCTGAATGTTTGTAACGTTTTAACTACCGAGTGCCGTGTTCTCTTGGCTATGGGAAGGAAAACACAGACAGAAAACCGAACACCAACCCGCCTGGGCAGCGCGGTGTTGCTATGTCCAAACCCCCCCTGAAAAAAAAACAAAAAAAAAACAGGGGGAGGCCTTCATCCAGCAGTGGATCGACCCCGGCTGATGATGATGAACTACATTTAATAAGTTTCGTCATTCACGATTTAACGGGTTTAACGTTTCAGCATGTTCAAGCAATCACACGGATGTAAAGGACTAAACAGTTATCAACAGCATCTGTTATATAATATACAAATTAATGTAATTACATATAATAGACAAATTAATGTTATTGTCTATGCTATTTCCTTATACGATAATCACGATTTTTTTTATATGTGGTTTAACCAAGGATTGATTTCAAAATTATTATCTGTCGTTTTCTTCAGAACCTAATCAATGTTATACATGTTTCTAAATGTATGAAGATAAATAATTATTGAATTTCCATTTACTTGCTAGAACTCCATTATAACACAGTGAAAAGATAGCAATGTATTTTAGTTCTACCAAATTTATGATATGATATATATACATATATAAATGTAGTTGATAGCTATTTCGGTTCACGCCATCATCAGAACTAGTTTTGAAAGGCATCACATTTTAAATAATAAAAACACACTTTTTAGTATTCATTTCCACAATGTATTTTTTGATCAGGACCGGTTTTGATCATTGCGAGCATTACTAAATTGTATTATATCAGTAGATAATTCTCGCGATGAGCGAAACCGGTCCTAAAAAATATATTGTGGAAATAAGTACTAAAATATTTTTTTTTAATATTTAATATATCAAAATTAGCTATTTGCTATTTTTTCACCGCGATAAATAAATAATGTCTTCTACCAAGAAAACTCCTGTATTTTTAAGAGTCAAATATCGGCACACTGTAACAACACGTCTCAACGGTCGAGACGTTGGCAATCAACAAACAAGTGTCAACAAATCATCCAACCGACACAAATATCTAATATTGACGTCAAATTGACCTTTGTTATAATTATAGACTTAATTTTGCTCTACACGTGTTTTTTAAATAGACTATCTACCATAGGGGGTGGCAGGGGTCTGCGGTAATAAATTAACACAATGCACGGGGGGAAGGTGGACGCAGAAAATTCCGCTTATTAAAAAATCCACCCTCGCGGCGACTGTTGCTTGTGGTAACTTAATTACTGAATTGTCCCGTGCTACGGATTACAGTTCACAGTTTAAATTAATGGACTTTATTTTTTCATTTATTTAAAAAATGAATAAAATTAAGTCCCTGTTAAAAATAATATACAATATAATTCATTAACGTACGTTTATTCATTTGAATTTAGAATGTATAGATGAAACACAAAAATATATATAACATTCAGTATTAAATTCATCAGTTGATAATGCTTACGATGACGAAACTTGCCATGATCTTGATAATACAAAAATTGTAGAAATGGTACTAATCAATAAGCTAAAAATTATTATAAATCACTTTGAACAATGAATTTCCACCAAGAAGTGTTACTAGCAACACCTCAAAGGTGATTAACTGTTTTCAATTAAAAATCTGTAAAATCGTGTTGCTGTAAATGTTCTCTTACTTTTAGGGTGTTAACGGTCACTTCTTGATGGAAAGGCATGATATTTTAAATAATAAAAACACATTTTTAGTACTTATTTCCATAATATTTTTTTGGACCAGGACTTGATTCGCTCATCGCGAGCATTATCAAGTGCTATTGTATCCTACCAGTAAAATATATTGTGGAAATAAGTAAAAAAAAAATGTTTTTTTTATTTATGAAAATACTGAGAAGTATCATATCATTTCTAACCGATCAAGATTCTAATTGAATAATTATTTTCGTCACTCCAATGAATTTGTTGCCACATTCTCGTTGCAAATTTATGTTATTGTCTATGCTATTCCCTTATAAGGTTACCACGTTTTTTGTATATATAGTTCGGCCAAGGATTGTTCTCTAAATTTTTATCTGTCGTTTTATCCACAATATTAATCACAATGAATATACATGTTTCTACGAGAATATTCATTGTTGAAGATTAGAGATTAAAATTTAACCATGAATGCACCCTAAAGAAGAATATATTTTAAGTATACGGCATCGGTTTACGACGGTTCAAGGTACAAGGCCGTCACTCTTTCGCGTAAGGCAAACATCGATGTTTCTAGGACAGTGACGTTCAACCCTACACGCACGGTCACAATGATGCCGTGTTACGTGTACGTGAAGAGAAGATTAAAATATCATGTTGTATTGGATTCCGAGGGGCAGTGAGCGACGTTGTTAGTTTCGGAATTGACAGTTTCATAAATTGTTCTTTCATTTGATTTATGCACTCTTTTTAACGGAAAGTCAATATTTTCAAACACTAAGTCACAATCCTAACTATTTTAATAAGTGTAGATTATCAATAATAGGGCTGGTTTCGGTCATCACGAGTATTATCAACTGATGCAATACAAGTTAGCTAAAAGGTGACATGAAGAAGTTTCAAAGACAGTATTGTCAAAATGTTTTTTTATAAACCAATGAATACGATAAAAGTAACTGCTGTTAGTTGATTTATTTTCATTTTTTTTTTAAATTTATTTTCGGCATTAAAGCGAGCCGCATAAAATAATGTTAGTTTATCGTTGAGGAGACTTTTTGGTGACTTTATGTTAAATGGGTCTAAAAGCTTCGCAAATTGGGTGGGGCTTAAAATTGCCCAAAAATATTGATATGATCAATGAAGTGAATTTCGGGTTTAACCAAAATGATTTTTTAATAATGTAAATTGTGCTTGCTATGCGTTTGGCAGTCTTGAATGCGTCCTCCGGAAAAAGGTCGAGAACATCTGCTGCAGGGTGACGAACTTTCCTTATTTGGTTAAGCAAACCTTCCAAGATCAAACTTCCGTTAAAATTCGAACGGCGTTCATTCAAAACAAAACAATATCGGATATCGAAACAAAACAATATCAGTTCAGCAACACCAACTGTTAAATAATTATCAATTGTTGGTCACGAAATGTTGTGTGATCCAATGAACGAATGTCAAACAGCAATTAAATGTTCGCGATTGATTACAGACACTGAAAACGTATTAGGGAATTAATCGTGCAATTTATTTCACTGCTTTGCCAATACTTCAATAAACATGATCGTATGGTAAACGTATATTTTTGAATGTTGTGTAACTAAAGTGCTAAGACTAAATATGTTTTAAAAAATCAAATCAATAAGAACTAACAAAAAATATTAGGAAATTAGTCGATACAATTTGTAATAGTTTTTTTATTTAATTTATATAATTTGCAATTAGCGTTATCGATCGTTATGATGTTGCTTGGAAAATCAAATTCTGAACACTTCCACATCTTTTGTCAGAATACCTGGAGATGTCGAAAGACTTAACCTGAGTCTTAAATAAAACAAACGTTTGTAAATTTATAGAGTTTCATCGGTTTTAATTTTTTTAATTAGTAGGTGATTGTAAAAATATTATAATTTATAATATCGATTGAAGGTGCTTGATAGAATTTCAATACCAAATATATTGATTGAAGGAAAACACAGACCCCAAGGCAAAAACTGAATGGCAGAAAAAAATCAATAATATTAATCTAATAATAAATAACATAATTCCCGTGATAATTTTCATTAACGATTAATCTTGTTAATGAGACATTATTGAAAGGGTTTTACAATATATAATAGTCGACTATCATTGAAATATAATTGTTTTTTTTTTTAAATAAATACTTGTTTCAATTGAGTAACGATCAAATATCTAGTGATGAAATATAAGAATTTTCTTCATGAGATTGTCGATTCATTGTACCGATCTCATGTAAATGATACAACAAAGGGAGTTGGGAAAATTGTGCTGATCATTGAGAATTGGGAATTGGGTGTCGTACAAAGTTGTAATAATTCAAATTCGATATTGAAATTCCATCAAGCACCTTATCATAAATCTTTCGCGATAATGTCCGTTGTCCGATTTTTTTACCGTCCGAATTGTTCGTTAACCGATCACCCACTGTGTCAGATATAACGCAATCATTTTAACATGTAGCAAGAAATAAAAAAAATATACGTATTGTGTAAACCTAACCAAATGCGTACATGCAAATTCACTTTTCGCCATGTTTTCTGGACTAAATAAGTTTCGTAAAACTTATTGACATTATAGAAGCTTATTGCATAGCTAATAAACGGGGTCTAGCCGTTTCGCTCGATCGCCAACGCATTCCGCTTTCTTAGATAGAGACGTGGGTTCGAATCTCCTCATAATTGAAATCAGTAGCGTGCTTTGGCTTTGAACGAAAGGCGGTCAGTAAGGATATTTCGATATTTGTTAATGCGTCATACAAGCGTTTTCGATAATGGGGAAAATAATATTGTTTCAATAATGGGAGTCTAAGCACATATGACAGTGTCATTAGATGTATGAATAAGGAAGCTGTGCGAGTTGGTTCATACTTATATCGGACATATCGGCAACTAGGTGGCATATAAGAATAACCTGGCTATAATTGCATACTTAATTACATGCTAGGGAGTCTGAAGCTATTTTTCTTTTTAGATAGATATATCGCTTTTTGCCTACTACCCTACGGGCTATTTTTTTTCGTTTTATTTCTATTATACTACAGGTGATGCAAACTGTTTACTGTCTGTCAGCTATGCACAATTCGTGTCATGTAACGCCTGAAGATGACGAAAGGCAAAATCTAAGTTCGAAGTTAGAAAAAAATAATATGTAGAATTGAATATATTACAGAACGACAATTCATGTTGAATGTTATTTTTTATATAACGGAATTCTTCTTCTAAGCTTACAAATATTAAGAAGGTTTAAGACAACAATTTTCAATTAAATCAGCTATGGTAAATCAGTGGCCTGCGGGCCATGTACGGCCTAGAAAGCATTTATACATGCAGCAAATCTATAATTGATTTCTCTATAATAATAACTATTGATACAATTTTTTTCATAATAAACCAATGTAAAAAAAAAATAATGTTTTTAATATTACAAAATAAATAAATACACTTATCATGGAGATTTTTATATTGGTTGTTATGTTTTCAACACTTCCTACGTTATTTGCTAAGTCTACGTGATGTAGCACCCCAACCTGTTTGATTTGTAATTGTCAATATGGAAAATAAATATTGAACGTTGGAGTAATACTTCACTATTGGTGCATTTGTATTAAGTCTTAGAGTGACATGACAGCGAAATTCTTAGATATGTTTCTTAATTAATTGCCGTTAAATGAAACAGAAGCTTTATGGAAAAAGTTACAATGTATTATTTAATCTAGCATAAGTTGATGTTTGTCTTGCATTATATATCCAGTTTTTTTGCATATGTACGTAGTATCCCCAAATAAAAGTATTCGTGTTACATTGTTGCACTCTTAATCGATAAAAAATAATATTATGGTAACATTAAATATTCATTTTAAAAATCTTTTGAAGTCAAAAAGTTTTGACATTTCCGCTTTTTTGAAAATTACGCCACTGTTTTCAATGAAGTCCGCAAAAGATGGAGTTGTAGAATTTTTAATATTCGCCAAAATTGAATGCCAAAGTTTATCACAAAGGCATTAAAAAATCCATTTATAATAATAATCTTCGCATATTAAAATAATTCGAAAATGGCCTGAAATAGTCTTTATGTCATAAAAATGTATTTTATTATTGGTGAGATTAAGAAAAAACCAAATGGTTTTCACTTCGGAATTTTAATGCTAATTTCGTCATGGAATGTTTGTGAAATATAATGTAGATTTTTTGATTCTTTTACGTATAAAATTAACTTAATATTGGAAATATGTATTTGCATACAACAAAGGTAATGAATATAAAGATTTTTGGCTGAATCTTATGAAAATAATATTGTAATTAACTTAGGAATAAGTAATTCGACAGCGAGATTTCGCTGGTTATTAATTGAGTGTTACATGAAATAAAATATCATATTTTGATTCTAAATCCGATGTCCACTGACTTTAAAGAAAATATTGTTTTTATAAAGTTTCATTTAACAACCAACATTCGGTATATTAAAAGCTGTATGCCCTATTACAATTCCTAATACGATTCAGCATTTATTTCATCTTTTTACTTGATTAAAAGTGTTGAAACATGAACAAAAAATAGCTAATACAAATTGAATCAAACATTTCAAAATTTATCAATACAAAATTACATTTTCAGTGTTTCAAGGTACTATTTCACAATAAAATGTTTTTGTATCACCACTACATATTGTGAAAAATTTACATAAATTTGACTTGGAATTCTACTTTCATTACCGTGTGTTGTTTTTTGGGTAATTATCATTTAGTTAAATCTATAAATAAAGGGCATAATACAATTATGTTGGGAAATTTTGGCCTATGAGTTAATTCGTAAACAAAAGCATTTATTGTTAATTGGTTAAATTAATGTTAGCTTTGTCAATTGACGTTAAATGTTAATGTAATGTTTATCAGTAAGTAATCCATTGTTTTTAAACAAAAAACGTAAAATATATTGGGGTATTTCTAAAGTAAATATTTTTTTATATAATACATCTCAATATTGGATTCCGAAAAGAAAACACTGTTAATTTAAAAGTGACTAAAATGAATCCTGCTTTACAAGAAAACTTTAAAATATTAAATATCAAAAATTATTAATAAATTGTGAATAGATTGTATAATTCTAATTTTTAGACTGTATGCTTCGTCTTTCGTCATTTCAGGGCATTTAGTAAACGGATGCCATCAAATTGACGTTCAATAAATAGTAAATAAATATACATTTTTTAATTTATCTTAGTGAGCCTTTGTAAAATATATTTGAGCTAAAGATAAATGAAAAATATTCAGAAATATAATATTTTTCATTTTTGTAGTCAAATAATTTTAAGTGGATAAATAATAATTTAACTAGCTTTGCAGAAAATCACTGAAATAAATCAATTATAAGAGCTTAGTGGATAAAGATAGCGTCTTGCAGCAATATATTTTAGTTCTATAATATTTATAAGATATATAGATAATAGCTATTTCGGCTTACGCATCATCGGAACTATGATAAACGTACATTTACTAATCTATATATGGCTGTGTAGAAAATGTACGCAATACATCTTCGCTTTTGCTTTAACAATTTTAATATCATATTTCAATTTAAAATCTTACAGGATCTCTCCATGCAATTTGGCTATATCAGGAAATTTTCAAAGAAAAAACTATATACATCGCTGGTGTTGTTTTGTTTAGGCAGATAAAATAGATAATTTTTAGAACTGGTAGAAAAAAACATTTTTCATCAGTTCTCTTGAAGAATTTTAAGGTATCGGACAGTTTTTTATTTTACACAGCACACTTACGGGGATTAAAAGTTGAATAAATATTTAAAAATATAGTAAATAGCGTATTTAAAAAATCCTGATTTCTGTTTACGTTAAAGAATTAATTACAATATTATATTATGTGTGATACAATGTATCGTAAATATTTTTAAATATTCATAAAAGTTTCACGACCAGAGCAAAAATATATCTCTTTTGCATATAAAGAAACGACAATATAAACATTTTGAACAAATCATTATAATATATGCTAACATGCCGCCAATAACTAGTAAAAATTAATTTTAATAATATTACACTTGTAATCAATTCACAAGGCGCGTAAATAAGAACATAAATTTTGTGAAACGTATTTCATTTATAAACGATGAATTTGATAAATTTATGATCTACTTTACTACAATGTATTAAAATGTATCCTACTTTTCTTCATTATAAACCAGTTATACAAAAAATTATGTTAACACAGTTTTCGTAGAATCTAGAAGACGTATTTATGTGGCTTCGATGGACATAATTTTTTACAATTACTTTATTAATTGGATTATATGTGAACTAACTAAAAAAGTAAATCGTCAAACTGGACAAAAAAATGTTCAGCCAATATTTAAAAAACGTGCACAATATTTTATGATTGATTTAATGCAAAAGTTTTGAGTTGAAATATTTTTGTGTTTTTTTTCAAACAGTGAAAATGTTGCTGATTAATTATTAATCCTTTGCATTCGACAAATAAAGACATAATTAAAGAAGTATCATATTTTAATTAAAAAAAAATAATTGACTTGAAAAAAAGTACGTTTTAGTGACGGCGACATTTTAATTTAAAAAAAAATCATATCGCTTCTATATTGACGTTCGAGTATAAATAGTTAATTATACAATTTTTGAATCTTTTTTTTTAAAAAAAAACTATATAAATAATAATATATATTTTAATAATGTTTATTCGAAGACATACGCATAACGGTAGAATTAATTTACATATTAATAGTATGAAATCTCGCGAACTCATTTAAATTTTATTTCAAATATTGTATATAATTTTCGTATTGTTAACAATGAAGCAAACATCCTTTTTGCATAAGTAGCATAAACATTTACAGAAATGATACATGCAAGAAATCATGCCGTCGGCTTATCTTGCAAATAATATATCGGCACCGATAGATAATTTCATCAAAATATAAATTATTTTTTTTAAACATTTCTAAAATAAAAATTTTGTTGACGAATCTATGTAAATTGTATTCAACTATTGTTTATGGTATCTATAACACAGTATAAATAAAAAAACTTCACTGGTATTATGATAAAATCAAAAAATATTTTTAAAAAAAACTTACCGATTTTCAGGAAAGTTGCAGTTATCGGATTTCGCAAATCTTCAAAAAAAAAAAATCGCACTGACAACTTTCTCCAAATGTTTAATAACTTATTATTGAATAGAAAGTTGAATTATTATATCTTGACTCCAGTAGGAAATCTCGGTTTCACAAATGTTCTATTCAACTGAATAAAAATAATTTAAGAAAATTTTATATTTTCTTTTGAAAAAAGTTTGTTTATTTTTTTAATCGTATCACGTATGATTCAGATCTGGACGCACAAATATACCCATTTCTGTTTATTTTATAAGAAAAATAAAATTGTGCAGAAAAAATCCAAGAGTCACTTTGTCGAAAACACGATTAAATTCTGGAAAAATCGTTCAGAAATATTTAAATATTAGAAAATTAACCGCAATAAAATGACGTTAATATTTTTTTAAATTTCGAATGAAATATTTTAAAATCGTTTTTGTTTATACACGCGATGTGTTTAGTCGGTTTATTCTTACATTAAAAAAAATGTTTAAGTCATAGATATTCGGGTTGGAATAGATAGACAACTTTTAAAAATCGAACGTAGAGCTGCTCCTCGACGACCTCCGCGATCGTGTTCGAATTTCGAACTGGCTCACCGATACAAAATTTTCACAGTGCAAAAAATATGATTATTTTTTTTTATGCATGCGATTTGAATATTTGAGTCGTCGATCGCGAAACGATGTAACTTCCGATGAGGTCTGTTTCGAACTAAAGTGTCGCGGGCCGAGGCTCGCCGGTTTTCATACAACCGGCTAAAAAGCACGTGCTACGCGCCGTGACGTCAGACAGAATCCGTCCAATCAGGCGTCCATTCGAAATTCGTAAATTCTGCCCTCTGAAGCGGGCGCCGGGTGGCAATTCGGAAAACGACACTTACGTATTGTTTATCAGTGCGTAATCAAACTAGCGGACGCCTTAATTATTTTGTATTGTGAATACTCCTAAGAGAAATTTAATAGTTATAATAACGTGCCATATTCATTTTAAGTACAAATGGCTATATCAATGACATTGTAAAGATACAAAATAATGGGTATATTCAGTGGCGGCTCGTGGATAAAATATATGAGGGATGTTGAGTTTGATCAGAAATAAAAAGAAGGTTTTTTATAGTAGGTATTTCGTAACATCAAAATTATAAAAATCAAACATTGTGTTTATTGTTTTTTATTATAATTGATAAAACAATTCTGTCAATATAATATGATTGTGTGAAAGATTTTGTAAGCTATTGTCGAAGTGGCAGTACCAGACCAAGCTTCTAGCTGCAACTCCATAGTTTCTCCACCTTTTTACATTGACGACCGAAAAATCCAAAAATGTTTTGTGGACCATCAAAATTGAAATAAAATAATAAATTTTTATATAATTGATTTTTTATTCAAACAATTAATTTTGCAACACCGTATATAACAATATGCCTCTGATATAACATTTTTTAAGTATATTTAAACAGACAGTAACAAACAAATAAGAATCCTTAAAATACAACATAAAATTCGTTCGTTTATCGAAATAATATCACAACGCGGACCACCGGTTGAGAAACTATGTCATACTTCACTGAAAAAGTTACTGCACAAAATCATAAAGATTTGTCACTTTTTTGATATTATAATACCGTGGTGTATAATAATTATTGGACGTATTGGTGCGCGAGTGAGTAAATTTATAATTATATTATAATATTACATATTCTCAATTTATGTGAGGTGCTGCAGTTCTGTAGTGCGTATGGACGAGCCGTTACTGGGTATATCAAAGCCAAATGATGGCGAATTTTTTATGGCGTTAATATAATTAAATCTTAATGAACGATTAATTAGTTTTTATTTATAATTAAAAATTAGTACAGAGAGGTCCCTGAAATTTGGTTTACTAATTATTTCACTTCGTTTTGATATATATTGAATAATTTTCTTAGCTCGTGAACCTGTCATTTTATATACCTTATTATACCTGCAATTATTTACACAAAATTTAAAAAAATGACTTTTTTAATTTGTATTGTATCAGTTAGTAATATTCACGGTAAGCGAAACCGGACTAAATCTTATCAAACTGTAGAAATAATTCTGAGTATTGTTTAAGGGGCTAATTGTCATTTCTATGTGGAAAGGCATAATATTTTAAACGGGGATGTGGTGTCATTAAACGTTATTTAAAAAAAACTCCGACTCAAAAAACTCCGAAAAATGTGTAATTTTGTAAATTGTTTTTCCTTACTTTTCCCATTAATTCGGGTAATTGTCCTTATTATAATAATATGTCCATAGTTGTTTTTTTTCACACTGTTGTTGCCACTTAAACCGTACTAAACGGGGCTAAAACAATGAAATTAACTAACTATTAGACGTTTCTCAACCCCACGCATTTTAACTTACCCTTAGTCCTTCTTAAATAACTAATGGAGAGATTCAAGGTTTGAACTTATATACAAGACATTTTTTTTAAATAATTCTTAAGAGTGAACTCATTTCTTTGTTTATACTAACAATAATCAATCAGAGTATGTATGTTTGTATGAATAATTGATTTCTGAATGGAAGATGTTAGAAACGCAAGACTTGTCAATATTATTCAATAAACATTCAAGAAGTATTTCGATCAAAAACAGCAGCATTTAATTGATAAAACAACATATTTAAAACCAAGGTTAGTTTAGAAAAATGTAACAAAGAATCGTCAATAGTCTTACGTTTGTAAATTAGTTTTTTTTTGTTTTAAATTTTATAGAGGAAGCGATCCAAACCGCTACGGTTAGCTAAAACCAGCTGAACCGGTCTGGCTCCGCAGTTTGTTTTATCATGCGACAAAATTGAGATCGATTTGCATATTATTGCATGTGTGCACAATAAAATAATAATTAACACTTTTGTACAGAGCTATTTACAATTTGAAATTAAAAACTAATATTCAAGGCTTATTATCGGTTATAGTTTTACACAAAACGATAAGGAAGGGTAAGTCTATCAATATAGTTAGTTGAAAGATTTGGCGATATCTCATTTTCGATATATCGGATGTCCAAAGAAAAATAATGATAATTTTTTAGTTAACATGATTTGACAGTTGATATTTAGCAGTCTACAAGAACAGAAGTGTTGAATTTATTACTTAAGCATATCCTACAATTTAACACTAAAAAAAAATGGCAAAATCGATCATCAATTATTATGTCATTTATGATATAGTCTGAAAATACTTTATGGAATGTCAACATCAAATTTGACTGATTGAAAATTTTCACGATTCCAAATGTTTTGTCACTATCGAACCGGGTTTCGCCTTTCGGCAGCTTCTGGTATTCTATCACAAGAATGCAACAGAACTGACAAAAGTTCTGTCAAAAATCAGTTCAATTGTATAGTATATTTGTCTAAATTTCGCCAGTTATATAGCTAAATTTAAATTATGAAAATTTAAGATTATGTTTTTTGTCACTATCGACCGGGGTTTCAGCTCTTGGCTTTTTCAGACATTCTATCACACCAATGAAACAGAACTGTCATTATATAACCAATGAAAACTGTTTTTTATTTATTAAGTGTCAGCTCTTTTACATTCGTGAGATTGGATGTCTGATGATGTTGAAAGACGTAATTCGGGTCGTTAATGACAAAACACGTGGAATCGTATAAAATCTCAATTATTCAAATTGATATTGATATTGACATTCTATCGAGCACCTACATAATGTTAATTAATAGACAAACTAAACGAACTTGCAATCACTTTTTGTATGACACAGTTGATAAGTTTTTGGAAGAATACAAACCAGGAATTATGAGGAAAAATGAATTATTTGGGCATATGATTTTATAGCGGTTTCTTTGAGTCGTTTATTTTTTCAATATATCATCTAAACCTTGTCATTATTTTGCAGCGAAACCTAGTACAACGGATAGCAGTTTCGTGGAGCATAATTAATCGTTTCTTTCCTATATACTTAGTAATAATTGAAGACCCAATTGCCATCATAGATGATATTGAGTGGATGCCGGACATTAATTAAAATTTCAGACTTATTCTTCACAGTAAGATGGCAATTTTAAATCAAATAATTGATAGATGAGACGAAACTGATTCCATGAAATGAGAATGTGTAATTAAAACGGTGTGACACGAATCCCGATGTGTCATTATCAAATAATACTACATTACGTGATGATATAGTCAATGCCATTCTATCAAACATCAATTATAGTGTGACCATTACTTTTTATATTGTTTTAGAACAAATTACTGCACGATAAATAATTAATCAATATTTCTCCATTACTATACGTTTGTGTGAAACGGTCATTATTTTTTTAAAAACGATTCTCATATTAATACTATTGGCCCCGGAAAATTTTTGATAAATCGAGCTCTGTGCCTCATCCTTTTCTGAACAAACGACATTTTTAAGTGTTAACTAAAAATGTTAATAACTGTGAGAATATCAAATGAAACTAATCAACTTGAAATCAGTTGAGAATGCTCGCGATGAGCGAAACCTATCCTGATCATAAAATATGTTGTGGAAATAAGTACTAAAAAATGTATTATTATAATTATAAATAGCATGTCTTTCCATCAAGAAACGACAGTGATACTATAGTTTATTTGCAATGTAATCAAAATAAACGATGACGGGCCGGTGTTGACTTGCTGGTCTAAGTTAGGAAACTTCTGATTTAAAATACATTTGCACGACACTTTGAATTACATTTAAAAAAATTAATACTAACTTTCCGGAAAATTCTAGAAGTTAATTAGATGGAATTAAGGAAGAGGGAGCAGCTGGTGAAATCTGTAAACAAAAAAGTGTGTGGTTATTGCCTGTCATGAAGACGAGTGACCTCTTTTGACAAAAAGAAAATATATTAATCGAAATTTCTTAAAAGTGTACATTAAAAAATAAAAGGAAGGTACATTAACTATACATACATAGTTAATGTCTAAAACATATTTGACAGATTCAATTGAATAAGTAATGATAAAGAGATTACCGATACCAAAAAAAAATAGTGTGTAATATTTGTGGTGTATAAAAAAAATATTTATCGTTTCCAAAATAATTTTACCAATGGTCACCGTATTTCAGTGGTATACTTAGATAAGAAATATCCCGGAATAGTTCAACAGATTGTAACAATCGGAGTAATTATACAATTATTTGAAGAGGGGTAACAGATACAGTTATCAGCCAGTTTTGGGTACAGGTTGCGTTGATAAGTTGGCAAAAGCTTATGGTAGCGTTTTATTTAAACGCTTTTTTCAAGTGTTGTTTTTGTGTAGATATTTCATTATAATAAACATGATTACACAAAAACGAGCAAAATCATAAAAAAGTATAGTGATCGACCGCTTTTTAGACAGTCGTCTGTCGTCTGTAGTTTTACATTATACAATGAAGACTTGTCTTATAAAAAAAATACTTTTAAGTTTCAAATCTTAGAACGCTGTTGAGAATTAAAAGGTCTAAAGCTGTGGGTCTCATGAATTTTTTTATTTTAACCGCATTTTAGACATCAGAAGTATTTTGAAAATGTCTCGTGGCTGCACTATTTCTTTTACTGAAATTTAGTAGTTGCATTAACAAAGGATAAGTCATGTGTATTTAATCAATTAAAAAAATATAAAGTAACACATTTTTTACATCAATATTTATTATGAAGCTGGTGGTGGCCGCACACGAGAACCAATGGTCTAAAGTGATAAAATATGGAATCTATTATGATAGGATGCTGTGTCAAATACAGGAAATAATGTGCTACAACTCAATTAAGTATATTCCGTTGCGGGTGACTTGTATAAAAAAATAGCCAAAACTTACGGTATAAATAAATTTATTTACTATTGCGTTTTATGACTGAGAAGTTAATCACTGAAAGGTGGCCAAAAATTGCATCTGTTACTCCATGCCAAATTCTGCTATGTTGATGCTGAAATGTTTTAAAAGACGGTTCCGTATTTTGGTGTTCCGTAGATTAATGCAAAACACGCTTCAAAACCGCAATAAAATAAATATTTAAAAAAACGATGTTTCACTAAACGAATTTAATATTTTAGGGTTAAGACCTTTCGAAAAAGACAATACTTTTAATAAATATATTCAAATCTTTGTATGTTTATCATATTATATTTAGTATAAGGCTTGTGTTTACAGAATCTTGGCATTTCCAAGAAAAAAATATTTTGCCATAAGATGTTACTATCCACTTAGCTATTTGAGATCGCTTAGCTTAATTTTACAGGCTGAATTGCAATCCTGAAATCTTCCGTTGAGAGCTTCGTGTCACAACTGAAAACGAGTTTTCTATATTTCCATATCGTTCTAGTTGAGCACATTAAACGCCTACAACGAAATAATCGATGATTCTATAAATAAATATGGAGATATTGGGTCATCGTTTTAATGATTCATAATATTTTTTATTTTTGAAATAATAACAATACCATTTTTGATTCCATTTCCATCATATATTTGATGATCAGGACTGGTTTCGCTCACCGCGAGCATTATCAACTGTTAGAATACAAAACACATACAAGCATATTTACACCAAATTTTAAGTTAATAATTAGCAGGTATACAAAACCAAAGGTTCTTAATAAAAAATGTGTTGTTGCTTTTTTTAAATATCATTCTTTCCTATCAAGAAGTGACGGTTAACATCTTAAAAGTGATATATTTTTATTTTAGTCGTGTAGTGTAATTTCAACCTGTTTCTGTATCATGTGTGTATTTTCTCCAGAGAGTCCAAATTATACGTGCTAAAATCGTTATTATCAACTGATGAATCGTAACTGAGCGAAACCGGTCCTGATAATAAAATATATTGTGAAAATCGTACAAAAGATTTTTTTTACTTATGGCTTTTCATCAAGAAGTGGCAATCAACACCTTAAAAAACCAGAAATTTTACAGCTCGAGAAAGGAAGGACGTGCACAGCTGAAAATAATCATGTTTATTCGACATTATTGTTACGAATTTTTCGCAAGTTTTCGTGAATCGTTTCCTTCTTAACGTTACATCTGCTTCCTCGATTTCAAGCAATTTACGAATACAAATGACTCACGCAGAATGACATCACACTTCTGCCGCGAACCATTTGATTTCATTGCGTAGTTATACGACTCGAATGAACGAATTAGTATGACTGAAATAAAGAGGACAATTGACCATCTCAATATATTGTATTGATGACTGAATCTCGATGTCTTATTTTATAAATTATATTAAACATTTTTAAATTAAAATATTTTTTTGTAATTATCTGTAGCTAAAATTGAATCACTTTTCAACACTTCTAATATAATATTTTAGCCGATATGTTGCTGTTGAAATTTGTCAATATTATCTCGAAGAAATATGATATACAAATAATTATTGACACACAATAAATATAAATGATATTATCTCCCTTTCTTAATACCGACAATTCTTCCTTGTGGATATTCCAGCGATATATATTGCTCTCACGAAACCGCAATATTCTTTTTTTAAATATAACACAAAACAAGTGACAACTTGACGTTTACATGAATATTTAAACGATACCAACTAGTAGGAAAAAATAATAAAAACGGTGTGGAAACGTTTGAATAATTTAAAATGTGACTTTATTTATATTTCTTCGAATTAAATCTCGTAAAAAGGGGATTGCTGTTATTTTATAAACTAAATTAGCTGATTATTATGTGTTCAAGGTAGACAGCGGTACATAGAAAGTATTCTTGATATACCTACGCCATTATGTTGTAAATCTGACGTTTGTTTCCATAGATAATAAACATTATGCAAATTTATGGATGTTTGTTTTCAATCTGTAACGATATCTTTTTTTATCTGAATACTCATGTTAGGTTCCACAAATAAATATTGTACTCAACAATTTTATATTGAAATAGTCACATTTAAGAAATTAATGTACAAATTATTTTAAATTTCTTTTCTTGTTACATTTATATTTTTTAATTTATAGGTTACTGGATTTTTCAATAAATTAAATAAATAATCCAGGGCTGTGAAGTCGTTAAAAAACACAAGACTACAATAATGACCAACAACAAAATGTTAATTACGACTAAAAAAAATGTTTGATTTTTTCAGGTGTTTTCCTATCATTTCTATTAAAATGTTTTCAATTAAATAGCCAACATTTTAATGTTATATTATACGTAATACATGCATAAATAAAAATTAAACATGTTCAAACTTAAGGTTTAATTTTTTTAAATAATTTTACTAATGCATCGTAAAATTCATTTTCAACATTGAACATATAGTCTTTTATATTGGTACTCAAATGAGGATGTCTTGTTTCCCACTCGAAGGCCTTTCATACGAACGGTTAATTCAAACAGAGTATTTTGAGGTCTATTTATTTGTTCTTCCGTCAATATGCATCGAATCATGGGTTCAAGATAGATCCTAAACACAATATCTATACGCTATACACACGTATCTAATACGTAATTAAAAAATACATTTTATAGAAATAGTCCTGAAATAATCATTCAAGTATTTTCATTAAATGTAAATAGTCATGTTTTTGCATTGGAATTTGCAAAATATGTCGCTTCTACGCATCGTCGTAGAAAATGTAATATTTATAAAAGAAGGATAAAGGACGAAAGCGGGCAATATAACTGTTATTATCATAAATTAATTAAATGTAATGCAAGTTAATTGCAACAAAAACATTATAGTAGAGTTATTTTTGCACAGATAATGATGAAAATATTTAGGCGTTAAAAAGCAAAAATCGACATGTTTACATTTTGCGAAAATCAAAAAAAATATATATTTACATCAATTCCAAACTTATGTTAACTTGCGAAAGTAAGCGATTTTTTTTTAAATTTAAATATGAAATAATTGATAGAATTACGAGTCGTTCAAAAAAAAAATATTTATATATATATTGTATATATATAAATATGTAATTATATTACTTCATTATTCAAAAATGCTATTAAATTTAACGATTACGAGGTGATGAATTCATTGAAAAGATATATATTTTATTAAAAACTATATGATCTGTCTATCAATTCCCTAATGGTATAGATAGCTAACTTTATCACGTTATAAAGATGGAGGAAGCCGAAATATATTTAAAAACATTACAAATATTTTTTAATGTTTAGTTTTTTTACGTTTTCATTTTCGAATTATATTAAATAAACTGTAAATTCAACAAATAACACAAAGAAATGATCAATTGATCGTTTGTGACAACAAGCTTTGAATGAAATATAACAATGTTGTTTATAACGATATCAAAATGGACAGAGCGGTTTTCTTTTTAAGCGACTCGTATTTTCATCTTATTCTGTAATAATATTTATTCATTTATTTATAGAATTATTTAAGCCAAGTTTACGCATTGTACTGATAACGCGCGACGACTATAATAATACAGCAATTAAAGGGATTAAATTGCGTTCTGTTTTATTTCAATTAATTACACGTAAGCAACAACTGCAGCAAAATTTAAGTGTGATTATTTATGTGTACACTTAACATATATTATCAACCCTTAACCAGGCAAACACATATATTCTTCGCATAAGAATTTCTTTAAAATGATGTAGGGTCGGGGGTGTTAAGACTATCACCAAATTAAATTTAAATCATTGATTGTACAGCAAGATTGACTGAATTTTATAGAATCGATGCAAATTTTTTACCCACTTCAATACAATACAATAGCGTTCGTGTCAAAACGAAGAAACCACGCGTTGAGTGCAAACACTTATACAATAGAATTAGATACAATTTCAACAAATTAAATGTTTAATTGCTGTGTGATATGTTATTTTAAATAGGTAAAATTATTGTTTTTTTTTTAATTATTTTTTTATTATAAAAATTTGATAAAATAATAATATTTAACTTAATTATAATTTAAATATTTTAGAAATAATTGTAAAGTTATCAACAATCTTAAATTTATTGTATTTTTTTATATTTGACTTCATTTACAAAACAAATTCAACATAGCCTTTCGAGCACAATGCTGATAAAACATATTCTGTTTTTATACCTGAATTTCAAGATAATTCATATAAAACGCATGTAGATTTCTTCAAAAATAAAATTCGAGTGAATTGCGTGTGGAATGTAAAAAATACTGCTGCGCGGCCGCGCACGCGTGCACCTTCGGCAATACACTTAGCAGGTTCGACTCATATATATTACCAACCTTTATCTTTTAAAATCTTTATTAGGTAGGTGTCACTTATTGATCGCCTTAATTTTTTGGTTGATTGGCAACCAAATAATAATATTTATCATGGCGATAAAATGTCACAGACTCTCCTCTGAATTTGTAATGCATGTCAAATAAATGAGTTTGGTATGTATTGTATATCTGAGACTGTATCGTCAACGATGATTAACATTGTCGTTAAAACACTTTCGATCAAATTTGGAACGATACAAAACAAAAGACAAACGCGTCAACAAAAAATTGAGGGTATTGGAATCTAGTCAACAATATGTTTTCAACAACGTTACGTTACATCATCATGTTTGTCAACAAATGAATTTATTAAGCCGGACATTCGCAGTCCTTTTGAATGAAATGGAGCGGCTGTATTTTTACAAAAATTTGGTGGGTCGATGATCACTCCATTAAATTCCAATCGCGTCACTCCATTTTTCCTAAAAAATATCAAATTCGGAACGATTCAAATTGGAATGCGTCAAAAAAACAGAGTATGTTAAAATGTAGCGAACAATATATAGCGTTTTCAATAACGGTATTTCTGAACATTTTTTCGTGTTTTTTGTAGGTAACGTAACTACTGAGTTTTTGATAAAAGCTATTAACCATAAATTTGACTTTTTGATGAAAACTTTATTGTTATTTATTGTAAAAACTTTTCTTCTAAAATTCATTAGTTGTATGTATTACTTATGAATTATTATAAACAAAATTGTGTCTTATTATAATCAAATCAATAGAAATTAAATTAATTCAGATATATACGTGACGCCTAGCCTTAGGGTTAATATATTCCCTGTATAATTTCGTTTGTATATAAACGATGCAAACCATTTACTGTGTATCAGTTTAATTGCAACTGTGTGATAGAATGCCTGCAGATGTCAAAAGGCGAAACCCGGATCGTGACTTGCCAAACATGTTTAAATGTACAATGTTTCAACAATTCAAATTTGCTTCGATTTTTGATTTAAGATTTAAATTTTCAGGGGTTACCGATGATCATTCGCGTCACTCCATTCTTCCCAAAAATAAAAATACAAATGTTTTTAATTTAATTCAAAACCGACTCCCAAGAATTCACCATTAAAATTTAGATTCTCGAAAATCTTTAAATTTGAATTCTTCCAACCGCGAAATAATTTTGATATCAGGTATTTCCGGTTTTGATTAATAAGTAACACAATTGGAAATATGTTATGACTTTTATTAGTGTCGTCATAACCGGTTTTTAGACTTGTCTATGGCTACTGCATATCTGAATAAAATATGCTATTTTAAATAGCTTTTTCAAATGCTTATAATAAAAATTATCCTGCCAAATTGAAATGGAAAATTGGATTAGTAACTTGCGAAAACAATCCAAATTCGCGTGACGTTACACACCAATAAAAACAAAAATGGACATTGCGTGTTTTAGTCATATTAAATCTGTTAGAAGAATGATGTAATGAAATTGCTTGTTTATAAATTAAATAAAATCTTTTTTTCTGTTAACTCTTATACGTTTAATCGTGTGTTGTCCAACAAAAAATGAGACACAAATATAAAAACCAAAAAAAAGTAAATATTTGCTCTCTCCAATGTATTGTTACATAAAAAAATAAAGATTATTTTCATATAGTTAATATTAACTATATAGAAAAACGAGCCTTAATTGTATTTTCCACGCGTTGATAGGTATGCGAATGATGTGTAAATTAAATTATCCAGAAAAGTACTTTTACCGGTTTTCCATTGGTAAATTATTTCGCCAAAATAATTGACACTAATGTAACCGCAAACAATCATATCATTGGTGAAATTTTAACCAAATTAAAGAGATGTAAATGACCAAACAACCAATCAAAGCGAATGATATTTAATTTTTAATGAAATAAATTTTTGTGTAAATGTTTTGTTCCCGTTTATGTTTTTAAATATTCGTGGTTGGTTTATTTCGGAATATTACTTATTTTAAGAAAAACCGCATTCTGATTGGTTGACTTGAAAAATAGCAATGGTCTCTCGTTTTACATACTATAAGCATATTAACAGTGTTATTCACACCAGTTTTATCTCTAAGATGAGCATATGCGCGGCCGCTGAGTATATTTTTAAAACACCTATACAAACTGTATGAAAAAATATGCATATTCGAAATTTGAATAATTATTTTTCAACTAAATCAGTTTCTACCAGTTTGTTAAACATGTTTTGAAGGATGTAAATAGTGTACGGTTTTAAATATTTAAGCGATTAATCAAAAATATTGTTGATTGTATTGAAATATTCAATAATATTGCTATTAAAACCAACTAATTAATGATTCATGTATTTTTTGTTAATTGGCACCTGATTTAAATTTACTTGAAAAACATCTGTTATTTTCAATTGTTTTGAAAACTGTTATTAGTTTAATGTTGCTTATTTTTGAAGAAATTTCTTCGCTTTCGCAATATGTAAATGTAAAATAATTGCTTTGTAATGTGTTATTAAAAATAAATAGCCCTAATACCATAGTGCATATTGGTATAATTAGTCATGCTTCTAGAAGTTCTAAAATTGTGCCGCGCATTTAACTTTATATGCACTGATATATTTAAGATTCGAATAGGTTCGTATGTGTATTTTCCGTGACACAATGAAAGTTATTTAAAAAAAAAATCTCGTATGTTTTTGTCAGATTTTGGATATTTAGTCATGAGATCTAATATGACTCGGCTATACCTCAAATATGTTTCTAACAGTTTACTGAATATACGGTACAAAACACGGCTTTGATTGGTGCATTAACCCTTTGAGTAACGAGCTATTTTTTACTAAATTCTTTGTGTGTTGGATCGATCTGAGAGGATTTTTTTTTATTATTTAAATTAATATTATATTAAAGTTAGTAAGAATTAACAAATTTTAGAAGCTTTTACTTGCGATTGAATCTAAATCATAATTGATTGCAAAATGCATATTGTTCGATACTGATGCTGTTATAAGGAAAGAAAGTGGTCGAGCTAACATAATTGTATGCCACATTACATGGTAGTCGAATTGTTTCCGAATAATATATATTTTTTTTAATTTGTTTATTCAAATAAAAACTGCAAAAAATCAACAACATATAACTGTACAAATAATAATTATTAAAACACCGGAATAAATTTCAATTGTTGTAATTTTTATACGATTCCACATGTTTTGTCACTAGGTAACGGGTTTCGCCTTTTGGCATCTTCTTCAGGCATTCATAGATGCAACCGAGCAAACTAATTATGGAATTGTTTTAAGTTTCAAAAAATTCATCTATCACATTCAGTCGATGTCATTAATCACCGTAATAGTTATTGACAAAAGTGACCACAACACTCAGACAACGTTTGACTATACTTGTAAAAGGACTAATGTAAGCGTTGCGTTGTTGAGAAATCAACCATAGATAATCTCTTCGGATCACGAATTTAAATAGTCAATAAGAAAACATTGTATTTCAACGTAGCAAATTAATTAAAAGGAAATACGATCGATTTATTATATAATATATTCATTTAAATGAATCATTGAATATGTATAATAATATTATACTGTGAACGAGTCACGTGAAAATGATTTCGTTTAAAATCATTCCAATTACGAAACGACTTTAAAATACCAAGAAACGGACTTTGCTCGTATATGTGCGTAGGAGCTTTAAAGGTGGGATAGTTAAGTTAGTATTGAGTTTACGTATATGAAAAAAAAACTAATAAAAAATCACCGAATAGCGATTGTCAAAATGTGGTCCGTAGCAGACACATTTTTATAAATAGATGGTAAAATAATCGATAAGTCGACACCTCTACAGGGTATACATAGATTGGGACGACGCTATAAAAATACAATGTTCATTGGCATATATACAAAATTTGAGATTAGGTTTTTCAATTGTATTATATTTTGTAAATTTCTCCGACTTGGGCATAGGCCAAAAATATGAATTCGACACTTACTTATATTTTGATTTATAATATCGACTGAAGGTGCTTGATGGAATTTCAATATCGAATTTGAATTGTTATAACTTTGTACGATTCCAAATATTTTGTCACTTACGACCCGGGTTTCGCTTTTTGGCATCTTCAGGCATTAAAATTTCCCATAACGTCTCACTACAAACTCATTAGGCTGTATTGGTTATAAGATCATTTCTTTCAGCTTTTAATGTCATTATAATCGAATTAGTAGGTGCTCTAATTATTTATGATATACGCGTATTAAGCTCATACCCTTCGGGTCTAAACGTTTTGTGATTATATATTTATATAAGCGATGACAACTGCTTACTGTCTTGAAATATTCTTATAATATTCCTATGATATAACGCTCGAAGATGCCAGGCATTGAAACTCGGGTAGTGAGCGATAACACTTTTGGAAATGTTTAAAATTGAAACAATTTAAATTTCATCTTGAAATTCCATCGAGTAAATATCGTAATTAGGTGTGTCTGAAAAAACATGAATTTAAATAATTATTATTTTGCATTAGACTACGTATGTAATCTCCATCAAAATGTATCCTCTATTGAAAATCAACATGTTTAGAAATACTGATTTAGATCACCTGAACAAATCTATTTTTTTAAAACCAAAACAATAATAACAATAAAATTAAAACGTGTTTATCAACAAACAACATTCTGAGACTAGACGTATTTACCTATATAGTTTTTGACATATAAATAGTATGGTGTATACGTGTGGTAAGGAAAAAAACCCATAATAGTCGTTATTTCAGTCATGACGAAATTTAGAAAAAATCTGTGACGTCAATAACCTAATACAACATGGCAAATTTTGTTTGACTCAAAATTATTACCTAGCTTTAAAAATCAGGGTTGTGTCAACCAATCCGGCAAATTGTTCATTAAGATATTTTTCGAAATAGTCTAATGGAAAAATTAGTGGGAGTCATTCGTTTTTCACAACTTCGACTCTGTCTTAAACACCGCGACTCAACAGCCCTGATAAATATGATTTCGTCAAATGAGCATACAGCTAGGACGATATATTAAGCAATTTGAGCGTACATATTGAATATCTCCTGAAAAATTGTCTCTATATATTGTTTTCGGTAATAGATAGATTGACCGGCGGATGGTGAGTCATTTTGTCATTTTTGGATTGATAGAGCTTAGAGTAAAATAATATTAATAGTCTGACTAGTAATGTCTCAACTCTCAACTCTCAACTCTCAACTGTATCCAGCCCAATTTTTTCTGATAATCTTTGTAAGCTTGTTGTACACTATAATATTATTTAAACATATTTAATGTTGGAATATGATTAACGTGGCGCAGCATGGAATGGGTTAAATTATTCAGTGAATCATATCTAATATCAAAATGTATTAAAGACTAAATGCGATACATATTTTTTTTCATATAATCTATATGAAGATAAAATTCAATTGATATGTAATTTCATTTAATCAGTTGATAGCAAATGATTCGTCACGATTTTAATTATAAACATTCATAGATTTTGAGTGATAAAAATATATTTTTAGTACTATTTCCGCTATATTTATAAACTGGACTGGTTTCGCTTATCACGAGCATTATCAACTGATTGAATACAAAATACAATAAAGGCTATTTATACAAATAAAATCAGTTATAAATTAACAGGTATAGACAACAAAAGGCTTAAGAAAAAAGAAAGTAGTTTACTGGTAATTATACAATATATATCTCAATGAAATATTTTTTTTACAAATAAAATGTTATAGATCTTTTAGTGATAATTTATTTTCAAATTAAAATCGAATCAAAAATCTATCGAGAGTTCAAAAGCCATCATGAAAAATGGATTATTAAGAATAACAAGTATGATTTTTTTTATGATCAAAATAACTTGCTATAAAATATTTTAGAGAATATAAAGCATTCAATAATTAGAATTTTTAAGAGGGAGTAAAAACTATGCAAAGAAATTGTCAGTCAGGAACGTCCAGGTAACTCCTAAAACACAAAAAAGGCAATATCACTTTTATTTTAATTATATTTTATTATTATTTATTGCAAAATCCTTTAAGAATGACTCATTAACCAGATTAATCTTTTGTGAAAATTATCACAAGCAATTGTCTTTATTGTTATTAGAATAATATTTTTTAATTTGTTTTAGCTGCCATTTCATACTTGCCTAGGGGTTTGTGTTTTCCTGTAATAAATACTTTTGGTATATAGACGATGCTAACTGTTTATTGTACGTCAGTACTATTGCATCCATGTAATAGAATGCCTGAAGATGCCGAAAGGCGAAACCCAGGTCGTTAGTGACAAAACATGCGGAATCGTACAAAGTTGGCATTGAAATTCCTTTAAGCACGACTGAATGTATTAAATATATTACATAAATTAATTAATATCATTTTTTTTCATAGAAGTAAAAGAATGACTTACTATAAAGGATTGATCGTTCGGATTCGTTCGTTTGCGAACGTTACATGTTTGTAAAGTGATTCGCAGACCGAACGGCGTCAAGTTATTCAAATTGAAAATGCCCAATCAATCGCCAGCCAAACGCGTAGCACAATTAATGACGTATTTTATATGTGGAAATTAGTACAATCTAGAATAAATAAGATTTAAGTAGTTATTAGATTAGTGTAACTTGTATCTAAATGAAATTGTTTACATCTCGTACGCCGCTCAAATGTTATTGTCTGACTTATATAATATGCTCACGGTCGTCATGGCAATTGGCATTGTTACGATTAAAGCAGTGTAAACAGTCAAAGACAGCTATCGGCCACCACTGTCAACACATAATGCATTTTTTTCAGTTGGAAATGTTATTATTCATAGCTCAAGGAAAGCACGCACCTGCCTTGAGGCGGTGAGTGCATTCTTCTAAGAATATAATAATCATAGACAAAAGATTTAATTACGCCGTTATAAATACTGTAATGTAATAAAAAAGTGTTGTGATTTGGACGTAGATGAAATTCTTGAATTATAGTGTTATTGACAATCAAAACGGTCAATAAAAAATATATATTTCTCTTCCGTGTGGTATTTGGAAATCCACTTTTTTTAGACAGACAGACAATTTAGTAAAACGAGTAGAGTGAAATGTAATTGATCAGTGATTTTTTTTACCAAAGCCAAAACTCGCTATAACTTTCGTGATATTTCGCAATTTTGAAGTCTCAACATATTATTAATGCTTTGCGTTTTCATTTTGCTAACCCCTTATTTTTGAGACGATTTATTCTTTATTGATCAGGGATCGGCAGGAGCGGGTCGAGAGCCACATACGGATTTTTGCATAGACGTTTAAGTCTCTTCGAACATTCATAAATATCAAGCAACCGTATAACTAACGAGTTTATGGGATAGAGCTGCAGAACAAACTTCGACTCGTACGGTATACTCTATACCATAGTTTCTCAACCTTTTTACATCCGCGACCCACCAAAAAGTCCAAAAATGTTTTGCGGGCCTTCAACATTGGAATTAAATATAAATATTTAAGTAGTTGATTTTTCATTAAAAATATTCAATTTTACAACACCGTATGTTAATATAATAATTCGTTCATAGGTGTATTAAAACAGACTGTAACAAAAAAATATAATTTAAAAATCCATAAAATACAACATAAAATTCGATTGTTTCGCTTCACCAAAAAAACTTTACGGACCACCCAAAAAATTCAGGATTTCAAAAAGCATAGCCAATAACTATAAGATTCACCCTCGACTAAAAATCAAGATTTGATCAGAAACTGTGATTTTAAAAAGCAATAATAAAAATATCAGCAATTAAACGATATCTGTTTGAGTTAATTTGAAATATACAATACCTCAATATTTCAAAACGAACTGTTACTTTTTTACTTCGGTTTATTATAAACTACGACATATGTTAAAGATACTGCAACGAAGACGAAGAAACATATTAGAACTGCACCGAATATAAAAATCCAACATTCTTTTATTGCGTCTGATACAAAAAAGATTTAAATAAACTATATTAGATAATATTTTTATAATGTAGATTTTAAATGAACTACTTGAGAAATATGTTTTTTCTTTCATTTCAATGATAATCATTTTTACGTACCATACAAAATAAAATGAAATATGCCTCGGAAACCCTCGATTGTCGTGTGTTTTTTGTACTGGCGTAAATTAATTAATTTGATTGCGTGATTGGATTATCCATAATCCTTCCCTAAGTAAAGCTGATAAATTTACAACCCCACCGTAAACCCATGAATGTAGAAAAGGTTCTTGAGTTCCATGTGCGAGTCTAAACTCGTATGTGAAAAAAATTGGCGCACAATATTCCAAAAAAGTTGGAACTCGATAGGCTATTACATTGACAACGGAAATCAAGTGGTCAAAACTATAATACATTTCATTTCACTGTATATTTTTTATTGTATGTTGTACTAAGAAAAAGGAAACTCCCGCACTAAGTGATACTTGCTTACATCCGTATAATTGTCACGTAAATTGTTGACAGTAAATAAATCTTTTTGTATGAGTGATGATAAATGACAATAAAAATTATAAAAAATATGTCTTTTGATGTTTACAGAAAATCGAGATGAATCTTTCAACACGTTCTGGGAACGACATCGTTTATACAATCTTTCAATCAGTATATTTTTTATAATGGGTATCCCATTATGCAAAATAATTGGTATATATTATCAATTTCCACATTCGACCAATACAGAGTCGAAATAGTTTGTAATTAATATAATATTAACTCACAAACTTAATTTCGTATCAGCAGAATTTCAAGATGTTAAACATTGTTCATTTTTAAGGTGTTAACTGTCACTTCTCGATGGAAAGGCATGATATTTTAAATAATAAAAATAAATTTTTAGTACTTATTTCCACAATATGTTTTTTGATCAGGACCGGTTTCGCTCATTGCAAGCATTTTATCAGTTGATAATGTTCGCAATGAGCGAAACCGGTCCAGATCAAAAAATATAATGTGGAAATAAGTACTAAAAATGTGTTTTTATTATTTAAAATACTAAATATTGTGTTTTATTATTATGATAAAATGTTTTAACACCGATAAATAAAAGTTAACTTCGTCAAAGTAAAAAAATCCATATTTAAATTTATAGTGTATATTTTTTATCATACTCAGTTTAAATACTCTTAATGAGCGTAACCAAAACAAAAGCATACAATATGCTTTTTAATAAATGATATAAATATTTTTTGACCAATAACTTTCAGTTATTTCAATAAATAAATTATTGATTTTGCAATTCAAGCATACGCTAATGAGTGATCATTATTATTTTTATACACTAGCCTTTTCTTGTCGATTTCTTTTTTAAGCTGTGTGCTGAATATGTCGATCATTTATAGCCCAATTATTCTTTTTTCAAATTATTATTCTAACTACGTTTCCTAGCCATTGTGTTACTTTCCGTGAAAAATAATTTTATCCTTAATCCGCGTCTGGTGTTGAATGCATAAAGCATGGCGTATTAAATAGCCACACGAATTAAATTGGCAGGGAATCCCATATGACTAGATAAAAATAATTGAGGATATTCGACTCTTTAATATCTTGGGCTTACGACGAACAGGTGAAATGTTAAGAATTATTCTAATGTTTCGATTCACTTTTATAACCTCATTGCCAGTGCCGTCTAATGTATTTTTCAAACGATAAATGTCAGTCAAATAAGGTAAAGATCAACGTTCTTCACAAGACGTGTCTGTGGAAAATCTCATAACGATCAAACTTTCAAATGTACGCCACATATATTTTTGCAAGTAACCATTATAATGATTCCATTGAATCATCATCAAAATTTAGGCAAATTGTTCATTGAGATATATTTCAAAACAGATCAAATTTTTTAAATAGAAATAAAAAAACAGTACATTATTAGAAAACAAGATATATGAAATTAATACAGCCAATTGATTTGAAATTTGCCCTCATGGTAGAAAAGGTTCAGAATTTTTTTTTGAGGCTTCTTAACTCGAGAGTGGATGGATACTATCCGTAGCTTTATCCAACTGACTGTATGCTCACTTTTAATAGTTTGAAAACACAAAGAGAAATGGATCTAGCAAAATATTTCTTTCAGCTCATTAGAGGCCAAAATGAGAATTCTGCCATCTTTAATAATATGTTCCGGATATTTTTTTAAGAAATCGTGGACATGGATTATTTGTTCTAGTTCAGTGTTGAACCACTGAACTAATGGGAATGCCATAGGTAAGAGCATTAACAATGTTCAACAATAATGCTTCGGATGGCGATATATTTCATGAGAACGAAAGTGAGGTCACGCGAATACTATTTTTTAATGTGTTATACAGTGGAACCTCGATCAACCGTTCTCGCATAATACGTTTTCCCGGATAGAACGCTTATTTTTTATAGTCCCGTCAAACTCCCATAAGAACAATGTTAAATAATCCCGCATTGACTGTTTCCCGATTCCCCGATTTCCTCGATAAACCGTCTAAATATTTTGGTCTCATCACAAATATTATCCCGATTGACCGTTTGTATTGCATATTTCTCCTTATTTCGGCAAGCAAGTTTGATACAGCTGAGTGCAGGTGTTATGTCTGGACAAGTCGGAATCCGCTATATATGTTAGACGTAACAGATTGGACGCATCTGCTATTTTTTGGGTTGAAATCCACAACACGCGTATTATTATTTATGATGTAAATGTAGAGTGGCTTAAAATTCATGATAATAATGATTCCTGTACATAAAAACTTTTAGTCACAAGCTTAGTAACAAGTCTTCGTTCCTATTAAAGTGCCAAATAACAAAGAAGCAAACTAATATAAAGGACTTTTTTAAGAAATAAATTTTATATACAGTATGTACAAACAACTAATAAAAAATATTTTTTACGATTTTACTTGTTTATTATTATTTGAAGCTTTCCCGCATTCACCGTTTCCCGCATTTTTCCGTTAATTTTTCAGGGTCCCTTGGAAAACGTAAAATCGAGGTTTCACTGTAGTAGATTTTTCATGAGCTTGCTTGGTTGACTTTCTTGCTATCCTTATTTATTTGTTTTGCTGTTTATTTTTTTTAAATTTCCAGCATTAAATTTTTAAATATTTTGTCGTTGCAAAAGCAATAATGTGTAATTTTTTGTAACGTGTATTCATCAAATAAATAAAATAAATTTACTATTGTTTATAGTTCTATAACAATTCGCTAAAAGAGCTCAAATCTCGTCAAATATTACACATAACATAATTGTGTACGTTCCCATCATAATACGTAATTCAATAATTTGTATCCACGTGAGACCCACGATGCGTCATAGAACTTCAATTTCTAATGTCCAAATATCCGCAATGACGTACTTTGTTTCAGAATTACAAAAATCAATTATATCCAATGTCCGATAGTTTTCTAGTAAACGATGTCGATTACAATATTTATTACAATTATTATTGTTTCAATGCCAAGTACGTAGAACTCGAAAACCGGTTCGTCAATATATGAAACGGTTCGCTAGTACAAAAGCCCTAAATTAAAACATTCACGAGTAACGGTGACGTATCGATGAATATTTAAGTCAGTGATATGGAATTTAAGGATTTTCGTTCGTTAAAATATCAGATAAAGAAGCAGTTTTTCGGTTATTTTGAAATTTGTTCCAATGCAGATTTTCCAAAAAAGATCTGTGAGAAAAGATTGTAAAGACACGACCGATTGTTTATTTTGTATAACTGTTTTATACCAACAATGTATAAAGATGTGTTCTACATAAAATTATGCCATACATAACTATCAGACGGATGTAACAGAATTGAATACCCGAAGATGCCGAAAGGCGAAACCCGGGTCGCTTGTTCTATAAGCTGTAATTGAAATTCTATCAAGCACCTTCAGTCGATATCATAAATTACATAAAAAAGCATTTTCAAAATTTGGTTAAAAATCAGGGTGCTTTGAAGAAATTTATCATATTTATGTAAAAGGCATTCCATCACACGTATGCAGCCGAACTGATTTTTGTTGCATCCGTGCCTGAATCAGAATGCCTGAAGATGCCGATAGGCGAAATCCGGGTCGTTAGTGACAAAACATGTGGAGTCGCATATAGTTTCAGCAATTTTTATATAAATAAATCATACTGACAAATAAATAGTTTATCTTTAAATTTCAGTATAGCAGGATCAAAACAACAAACGTCCTGGTTGATCGTTTTAAACAGCCCATCTAGAAAACGACTAATCGAAAAAAGAATGAATGTTATTAGATAATGTAAATTTTGTTTGACTTTGGTTAACAGTGAATTCGAGAATGACAGATAGTGAGTTCAATTTACAATACTACACAACACTGTACAATAAAAATAATTAGCAAGTATTGGCTCGTGGTTAGTTTTTTGTTTCATAAACCTCCTATTTTGTAGGATCACTAAAGAAACAACACTTTCACGGTCGGCTTGGCTTTTGAAGTCATTTTGTGAAGATCATAAATATATCTTCTTGCCAGCAGCTTTCACAAGTAAAATTTTTGTGTACGTTGACGCACGTATCAAAATATACAACTTTCTATATGTACTGGCTTTCGTATAGCGTAATATATACAATATGAATGATAAAAAAAATCTCGCTGTTTTCATGATGTCGGTAACGTTATTATGTTAACCCAACATTTCAAAATATAAAGGCGGATGACAACGCTGAAATTAAAATTTATAAAAATGTGTTTGTTTACATTGTTTTGCGTCACTGATGAAAATAAAAAGATTACAGTAGTTATGTACTTCTGGTATTCAAGTCTTTTCGCGTGTTTATGACACATATACTGCTCGGATTCGCATTATAGAGAATGATAGGGTAGAATATATCCGATGTCAGCATAGGTCGATGGTCTCATTTGCTGACCGTTACAGTCCTGCTACTAATGTTCGTTTCCGAAAACGTCATAGCTTACCACAGGGTGGAATTTTAGGGCTGTGATGTCGTTAAAAAACACGACTGCGACGTTGACCAACGATACGAATCTGACTAAAAAAGTTTAATTTTGTTAGAAATTTTCGTATCTTTCCTATGTACGAGTATTAAACTGAGGATTAACTAACCGGTTCGGAAATTTTACGCTGAGATATTTAATAAAATAAGTCGGACTCCGAAATTGACCAAAAACATGACTGCGACTCTGCTCTATGGCTCTGGATAAATCATTTCCCTTTAATTCTATCGTGCGGTTAGCACATTTGTTAGCCAATCGCTGATATTAAACTTGTTTTATAGTAAAAAGCACAAATCACTGCGACACCATAAAACTCATCCTAGAAATTGTGAGTTTTATTCTTCAAAAATTTGCAATCCTGCATACTTTTCCTAATCTGCTGTAAAGATTTTCTTTTCACACTAAATAATATTTCCGCGAAATTATACAATCGTGTTATTTGAGAGCAAGTGTTAATTTTAATGCGTTTCGGTACAATGATATTGACGGAGGAAGAGTAAAAGCATTTGAAGTCAAGGTGATGTGATGATAACTTATATTATTGAATGAAATTAATTGTTATTATGTGACGAACATTTAAATTGAATTGTTTACGTATGTTTTACTCTATTGAAGACGACACGAAGTGCAGATATTCGCCAAATATAATACCTTAAACAATAAACCATAGAAGTCACATTCCGTTGTCTCATAAACATTCGTTAACATAAAAAATACCACTTGGCGACGTTAGCTATTCACTTAATGCTCATTCAGAAAAAGAGCGTATGTGTATTGTGCTGTGCTTATAACGATGTATAATCAGAAAGAGAGTGTGTATGTGCGTGATAAACATATACTCGTAAAGCAAGACAGATATGCATTATTATATATAACTTCAAGAGGGATATATTTTAACACGGTGAAAAAATAGCAATGTATTTTAGTTCTACAATTTTTTTTTATTAGATAAAGTTCATCATTCTGATGATGGCGTCAGCCGAAATAGCTGTAATTTGCACGGTGTTATGATGGAGTTATACCGAGTAAATGCCAATTCAATCAATAAATACATTTTAAGCCTAGAAAGCAAAATAATATTTTTTTCTGAGAAAAATATATATATATAGTGTGCATTTCACGAATCATTGAACTTTTATACCATTGAATAACAACATTCAAATAATTAATTTTTCATTTTATTATTTTGGGATTCACCCCTTCATCAATCTTTATTATATGGGAGAAGATACTGTATAAAGTAATATTTGAATGAAAGAGAAATGTAGTGAGTTTGTTTAGTCGTTTTCTTTCATGCAGTTCTGTAGATTGCTCACCTCTGCAACGATTACACATTCTGTCAGTAACAATGGAAGTGGATTACAATAAACTAATACATTATAGATGAAAAAGACTTTGAACTTAACGTTCCATAAAAATAAAATCAATGTTGAAAAATAGTCACATTTTATGATAAAACACGAGACCGTTGTATTGATAAAAATAGATTCTCCGTTGATAAAGATGTCATATTTAAGTCACGAAATCAGTCTTTTGTATTTTCTTTGACAACATTGTATCTGTCCACGTGTCTGACCTATATTCGTGATAATGAAAAAATATAATTAATTAAACAAGCCATACTCAATATGTAAATTTATATTGATATCACAAACAATTCACACGTGTATAGTTCTGACGATGGCGTGAGCCGAAATAGCTATCAACTATATTTGTTAAAAATAATTTTGTAGAACTAAAATACATTGCTATTTTTTCACCGTGTTATAATGGAGTTCTACCAAGTGAATGCCAAGTCAAACAACAAACAATTCAATTCAACGTCCGTTTATTGATTTTAGAAATTATACTTAAATTTAGCACAAAAATGAATTAATCAATTTTTTGATTACGGTCGATATTTGAAATGGAAATCGAATACTGATTTATTTGCAAAACCTCCAATTTTAAACATTAGAACTTTTCCTCTTGAAAAATATTCACAATATGTTTACATCCGACAATGTTTCAAGGACTTCAACAAAGGTTCGGGATTTTTCCTTCATTCTATAAATCTTTACAATATATATAAGAATTAGTATGCATAAAAACCCACGTGTATATTCAAATACTCAAGAACAATGGCAGTGAAAAGATCGAAATCCTATGTCGATACAACAGTGTAGATTGAATATCTACTTTATTTTAATAAATAACAAAAAAAAAAATTTTGTAGTTATTTTCAATAAATTTAATGATCAGGATCAGTTTCGTTCATCGCATTATCAACTGATGCTCATATCAAATATGCTGATTACAAATCTCGCGGTAAAATATATTGTGGAAATAATTGGTAAAAAACTTGTTTTATTATTTAAAATATCATTCATTTCCATCGAGAAGTGACAGTTAATACCTTAAAAGTAATATTTGTTTTATTTATGTCTGGAGTATATAATTTGATGTTCTCATATTGTTGCATTTCAGTTTTATGGGACTAGATGAATAATTGTTTTTTTTTTATTATTATTATTTAATTTATTTTTAACAATATTTTTGATATTGGACTACCGTGCTTTATGACGTAGTGATCGTACGTAAAAAAACGTTTGTTTGAGATTGTCGGTTGATTGCCGAAGCCGAAAGAATTGTTTGAAAGAATGCGCCACTGAATCAACTGACAAATGATTAAATTCATGTGACTTCAATTAACTATGAAACAAGACGATAAGCGATATAGATAAGTGAAAAGTGACGAGTTAATGAATTTATTATTCTTTTGTCACAGGACGTTCACAAAAGATTTAAAAAAAATGAAGATCAATCTCAAAGTCACGTTTTTCATAATCGACACGTATACCGCTGTCCTAGATCTAGAGTATCTATGTAGACTGAAGATCAAAAATACGGAATCTTTTTTTCGTTTTTCATTCCTCTTGCTAATAGCAGAACCTTAGTAATTAAAATTAGTGTATTTGGCAAAATCTATGCATTATTTTTATTAATTTATGAAACGAATAAATACAATAAGGCCAGACAATAATAGCTTTAAAACACGGTGAAAAAAATAGCAATGTGTTTTAGTTCTACAAAATTATTTTTAATAAATATAGTTGTATAGTTTTTTAATAATAATTCAGGAGAACCGCTTCTTTAAATCAATCAACCACCTATGTAGCATTAATGAAAAAATTCATTGGGAAATTAAAAAATCCGTAATCGTAGCTTTCAAGGTGAACAGTAATTTAGGCAGACATCTTAAAAATAGTATAGATAAAATTAATAAGCTTGACAGAAGCGGTATTTATAAAATGTCATGTGGCTCATGTTTATCCGTTTACATCGGACATCTACTCGAGCTAAGGAAAATATAAGATCATTCAATAGTAAAAAAACAGATTCACAATTCGCTAATCACGTTATAAAGGAATCACATAATATAAATTCAAACTCAGCACTCAAGTGTTTGCATCTTTGCAGTAAGGGTCGTAGAATGACCGCTTTGGAGCTGCTGGAAATCAATAGACATCAACTATCACAAAGGATTCGTAACGAACAAACGTAATATATTGTTTAGCCCATTGATTAAACCGTTCCACTTAAGGGGTCTGATTTGCTTCCGTAATAGACCATTTCCGTGCCACATGTAAACTTATGTCATAGCCGCATTTTTTAGTTTCATTTACAATTTTTGAAAAAAAATAGTTTTATTGCGAGAAAGAAACAAACTAAGCCGTTAAAACAGGAGAGAAGATGTATTGTGTACTTTTTCTACACAGCTATATATAGATAAGCAAAGTAAGTTTAAGCATAGTTCTGACGATGGCGGGAGCCGAAATAGCTATCAGCTATATTTGTTAAAAATAGTTTTGTAGAACTAAAATACATTGCTATTTTTTAACCGTGTTAGAATGGAGTTCTACCAAGTGAATACCAATTCAATCAATAAAATAATAACATTTACGGTGTAGTTAAGTGAGGTTAAAATTTTTCGATTCAATTATGACATATCTATGATTTTGAAATACAGTAGAACTTCCTATAACATATAAGACGGCGATGTATGAAATTATCTCATAAAATAGGAAACATTTTGATTATAATATATTTTATTTAAAAACAAATAAACAGTTAATTTGTATAAAAAATAACGTTAAAAAAATTTTAACTATGGATATACATTTTTAGATTTTTTTTTAACAGAGATGTTATAATAATGTCTAAAATTATTATTTTTTGTTACACTCTGGCGTAGAACAATACTTTTTACCTCAATCGATTAATGGACATATGTTTAAATATGGTCTCGTTTCTGAACCCAATAAGCACTTTCAATTACCAACATGATGATGTGCGAAATTCTTTAATTTAAATCTCGTGCCAAAACAAGGCGTATCATTTATATCACTTTTATAAAGTTATCAATCATTGGCACTATAAAACTGACCTATTTCATACGTATGTTGACTTTCCTAATGGAAAATAACCAAATAACAACAACATTAACATCAACGAAAACACCATCAATTAAAACGATGTCTGGATCATTAAAATTAATCATATTAGACGTAATCTTCTAGTTTGGCGAAAAAAAATTAAAAAACGAACAATCTTTTGAATATCGAATCATATGATGACATTTTGAATTTTGAACGATGTATTGAATTCTTCCAACGTAAAATTATATAATGAGAGAAATTTAAAAAAAGAATTGCAATGAAAAATTAATACAGACTCTTTTTGGATTTAATAATTCCAAATTCAAATTTGTTTCGATGTATGTATTCATACGGAATTTAAATCGAACCGTTTATGATATAAATATTTATTTCTTTGCAGTATGGAACTATACTATCGTTCTCGCGTTCATCACTTTCTTCATTCGATTCATTCGAGGTGTAGCATAACTTATGACCAAAATACTAATAATTGTGTTAAAAATATGAATTTTTACAATTTCGTACAATTCCCCTGGTTTTTTTAATTGTGTAAATTATTATTAGATGAATATTATAAATTTTCTTTTTGGCTACCATTTAGTGCTTGCCTTGGGGTTTGTGTTTTCTTACTTAATATTTTGGCATATAGACGATGCTAACTGTTTATTATCCGTCAGTTCTGTTGCATCCGTGTGATTGAATGCCTGATGATGCCGAAAGGCGGAACTTGGGTCGTTAGTGACAAAAAATGTGGAATCGTACAAAGTTGTAAAAATTTTAATTTGATATTGAAATTCCTTCAAGCACATTCAGTCCATATCATAAATTATTAATAATTATGTAATCCAATTTTTTAATCCCTACCTTTGTCAAAAAATAATACTTGAGCGATTGATTAACAACCAGTTATGATAAAAGAAAACTATTGAAATACTCGTAAGTCATCAAATCAGTAAGAAGTAAATGGTAAAATGTTATACTTGATAATTTGTTTTAATGTAGTTTGAAGAATAAAAAACAACCGCAAAAGGAATTTCAAATACTTACGCATACATAAAAAAAATCCAGCTGCTACAAAACAATAAAATTGCTCATGTACCATATGAGGATCAAGAAACTAGGTCTAAATGTGAATAGATCAGCGTTTCTCAACTCAATTAGTGAACTACCAACTCAGGAACTTATTTTCATAATAGGAGTTTTATTGTTTGGCGTTGCTTAGATGAATAAAATTATACAAAAAAATGTATTTAACTAATTATCAAAAAGGAAATTGTATTTTTTTTATATGAGTTCCTGTAAAATATTTATTTAAGTATGGATTCTTTGCTGGTTGCGAACTATAGAAAATTTTTGCTGACAAAAAGTGGTCCACGGACTATCTAATGAAAAGCTCTGATGTAAATCACGTGAATTAAAAAAACAATGACGCCCTTTGATCGACACAAATGATATAACATTCATTCAAAACGTTTATTGTTAAACTATCATATTATTGCAAGTTAAATATGCCAGACATTTGGTTGCCTGTCTTTGACATGCCATTCAAATTAAGGACTGGAAAAATGTAAATAATGTAGATAATTAGTTTTTTTGCAATGTAATTTCAATCTTCAAGTTATATATCTTCGTACGTTAGAGACAACACAAATCAATACTGTTGTTTCGATCAAATAGTGTCAATTCCCAAACGATTAAAAAGGATTATAGCATCATATATACCAATTAAGCTTATTTGAAACTTATTGATTGAATTGGCATTTACTTGGTAGAACTCCATTATAACACGGTGAAAAAATAGCAATGTATTTTACTTATACGTGTTCTGACGATCGCGTGAGCCGAAATAGCTATAAACTATAACTTTGAAAATTTTTAGAACTAAAATACAATGCTATTTTTTCACCGTGTTAATTGAAACTAATCAAAATTATACATTATTAAGTTTTTTGTTTATCACTGAATATAAGGCGATTGCCAATCAGGGGCTTTGTCGTAACATTTTGCAACGAATTAATCGGATTTTTTTTTATGGTGTTGATTATCACTAATGGTAAAACGACATTATATTTTGATATTAAAACACAATGCGTAGTACTATTTCCAAAATTTTGTATTATTATGATCAGGACCGGGTCATTCTTTCCTCTGTAAAAATTGTCGCGTAGTAACGAGTAAGTCGCGTAAAAAAGTAACGGTGCAAATATTACATTTCTGTTGAAAATATACATCTCAATAAACATTAAAATATACAACGTTAAAAAACGACGCACGCTCTGTAATCATAATAATGCACGAGAAATATGAGATGAAACTTTTAAAGTAATCGGTACGTGGTTTTTATGATTTATTTCAATATTTTATCACTTAACTTCATGCAATCATGTAATGGCTATTGGCTGATTATTGTTTACATAGACAGTGCAGAGCACAGGTTTTTGATCGGAGGTCTGTAGAAATATTCCATTGGGTCCGTGATCACCGATTTTCTACACCGTTCAAACGGTAAAAAGATATATATTTTTTTAATTTATGATATTGACTGAAGGTGCTTGATGGAATTTCAATATCAAATTTGAATTGTTACAACTTTATACGATTCCACATGTTTTGTCAATAGCGACCCGGGTTTCGCCCTTTGACATCTTCAGACATTCTATCACACGCCATCGTCAGAACTATAGCTCTGACGATGGCGTGATCCGAAATAGCTATCAACTATATTTTTTAAAAATAATTTTGTAGGACTTAAATACATTGCTATTTTTTTCACCGTGTTATAATGGAGTTCGACCAAGTGAATGCCAATTCAATCAATAAATTTAAAAAAATATTGTTGAAATAAGTAATAAAAATGTGTTTTTATTATTTAAGAAAATAATAATAGTCTATTTGTCAAAATAAAATGCATATTTTTTTATAAATCTAGATTTTTAATAAAATAATGAGGACCCCGCTCAACATCAAAAATGAAACGATGAAAAATATCAACGTATTTAGAGAAATTCCGGAGAAAAGAAGTTGTGGACACAAGTCGCAAGAGGTCCATATAATTTTAAATATCAACAGTGTTTCTTGTATAGTATCGAATTTGAATTTGGTGTACCTTTATTTCGTGTTGATATTTTTTTTGTAACAAAAGATCGTATAAAATACGATACTAGAAATACCCAAGATGAGAACTAAATATAGAATGCAGTTATCGATGAATTTTGTAAGAATGATAGCATTTTCAAAATAACATAAGTGGGTACTTTTTTATACAGCATCTCTCAGTTAAAAAGATGTCGCCCACAACTTGGTGGTCACTTTTATATATGATAAAGCCTAAAATATGTCCCATTACGTGGATAATATAAGTAGGAGTAATGCTTTGTTTGCCCGTATTTGTATTTGATAGAAAAATTCAATAACATTAATAAAATTTAAAATTATCTTGAAACACTCATGCAAAGAAAGTACACGAAGAAATTATATATTTCATGTAACTTGTATGATATTAGTGATTATGATTTTAAACTATCTCCATCCTGCCCTTCCACCAAACAATATTTGTACACAGCCGTTAATATCAAGGCCGATTTGTACACAGCCGCTCATTTGAAGGCCAAGTTGTACGCAGAAACTAATTTCAAAGTCGATTTGTATAATACTACGATATTGTATTAATATTTGGGTAAATCCCAATCCTAAGTAGAACATGGAATGCTTATTTTTATGTGTATGTTGATTCTTTATGATGCTTATTTTATTAAAATCATAAGTAATATAAAACAAGTTGCGAAAATGATAATGAATAAATTAACCCGATTATAGTTATAATTTAAAATTTCCCATTAAATATATCAAAACCGCAATATTACCGGATATTTCCTTTTTGTGATGTGTTAATAGTCTTTTTATCAGTAAGGTCCGTATATTTGAATAGTGACAAATAAGAAATTCAATGAAAAACCACAAAAACATCACCTTCACTTCTTGATGCATATAAGACCATATAAGCTTAAAACTGAAATAAACTCTAAATATCTATAATAAGTTTTGTTGTGTAGTTTGGATAAAGAGGAGATTAGTATAAACTCACAACAGGTAAGTGCTTGAGGCCTCTCAATCTTGGGGGCCTGAAAAATAACATACATCCAATCAACTGATCAATAAATTCGTATTTAATATTTATTTTACTGGTATTCTCATTGTATTGCAAAGGTTTTTCTTTTGGAGTAAGTTATAAATGCAATATGCTTCTTCAATATATTCTATGATTGCAATACCATCGTCATAGATAATGAGATACACATAAAGCATTTGGCAAACAAAATTTAAAAAATTCTCTAAGGCATTCAACTTTGTACCACTACTTCCTGCTACGATTTCACACTCTAGTTACAAAAGGTGTATTCGGCAATGTAACAACGTTATATGTATATGCTTACTTAAAGCAAAAATATACATAAAAAGTATCATTACTTTTATAGTTGAACAATTTGAAAGTAAATTTTTCATCATTTATAAAACAATTTAAATATTAAACTATACTACACACTTTAAACTGATTTAGGTAAAATGATAACGCTGCTCGTAGAACACGATATGTATTGAACAGTTTCATGTCAAATTTCTTTACATTAAGAAATACAATAGCACACATACATGAAAAAGAAATAAATCTTCAACATAATATAATATTAAAATTAACAGATTAAATTTTAAAAATAAAGCCTCTCTATACAAAAATATTGTGAAAGTTCTTTCTTAAAGTCTAGCCCTGATATAATACATTTTACACAGTGGTTCTAAAAACCTCACCCGCTCTCTGCGGAGTTTAGCTGAAAATTTATTGCATAAATTTTGTGTTTTACAATTTTATGATGATTGTCAGAACAAAACTTAAGCTGTATATATTTCTAATATTTATTGATAAAATTACGCAATTCCTTTCAGTGATAGCTTTAGGGTCTGTGCATTTAATTCCTCTAGTATAAAACCGATGGAAACCGTTTGTGTTTAATTCTGTTGCATCCGTGTGATAGAACATTATTAAAAGGCGAAACCCGGGTGGTTAGTAACAAAAAATGTGGAATTGGCCATTTTACGGTGTTAATTGTCGTTTTTATTTTCACGACACTTGGAATCACACAAAATTTCAATAATTCAAATTTGATATTGAAATTCCGCCAAGCACCTTCAGTTGATATCATAATTTACTGTCTACACTCATTAATTTTTGGTCTTTTTAGAATCATCATCATCATCAGCCGGGGTCGATCCACTGCTGGATGAAGGCCTCCCCCTGTTTTTTTTTTTTTTTTTTTTCCAGGGGGGGTTTGGACATAGCAACACCACGCTGCCCAGGCGGGTTGGTGTTCGGTTTTCTGTCTGGGTTTTCCTTCCCATAGCCAAGAGAACACGGCACTCGGTGGTTCCCGAGCGGTCACCCATCCAAGCACTATCCGCGCCCAATGTTGCTTAACTTCGGTGATCGCACGAGAGCCAGTGTTTACAACGTGGTATGGTCGTTGGCAAAATATATCTATTTTATGCTTCATTAAATGATAATTTGCATTTTAGTTACTTAGTATAATATATCCAAGTTTGACTAAAAATCACGATGCTTGATGTAAATATATCGTGTTAATATATTAAATGTATTGAAAGCAAATATTTTTTAAAAAATATTGTTGAAGTGACAGCGAGAATAATACAAAAGGTTTTTACTTATCCATATTCTTTCACGTCCGTGACTTGTGAACGAATATGCGAAACGAATTTCTCGACATCTTTTCCACTACTACATGACGATTTCAATTATCAGCGACTTGGTCTTGGTTCGAACAATAATAGCAATTATCATGATAATTATTTAAATAGCATTTCTCGTTATGCACGTGGCATGTTTAAAACAACTTTTAAGCAAATGTTTCATTTATGTATAAAAGTTAACAAAAGAAAATAATACATCATAAAAAAACTAGACGATAATATATTATAATTTCGACCCAACAGCAAAATGGTAATTGTGCAAATATCTTGTTTTTTTTTTTAATACAGTTTGAGTGCTACAGAGAAAAAAATGTTTTATACCAGTAGATGATCTTGATTTAATTCAAATTATTCTTATAATCTTCCAATTTTGATTTTTTTTAATAAGTTTTAAGTTGAATTTTTGTTAACATTTCACATAGTTCAACACATCCCTGTTGATTCATGTTAAGGATATTCCAAAGATGAATATTAAAAAAAAAAATATTTACTCGTGTTGGTATTCATAAAATTGGATATTATTAACACAAATCGGGCATTATTTGAATAGGAAAATTAGCTCATAAACGAAAGATTTAACAATTGTATATTTTTGATTATCAGCTATCTAAAGAAAAAATTTTGTACTTAATTTCATAATATATATTATGATCAGGAGCGGTTTCGCTCATCGCGATCATTATCAACTGATAAAATACAAAGTACAAGTAAGTCTATTTGAACAAAATTTTGATTTAAAGTTAGCAGGTATACACAACCGTGAGTTCAAGAGCTGAGGAAAAAAAATGTAGGAAGTCACACAATATACATTCAAATGAAGTGCAATGAGCGGAACCGGTCCTGGTCATAAAATATATTGTGGAATTAAATACTAAAAATATGTTTTCGTTAGTCAAAATATCATGCTTATCAATCAAGAAGTGACTGGTCGAACCATACAAAAATATGCCATAGAATCGAGTCTTTCGTTACTCCCAAGATTACTCAACGTAATACCCACTACCACCTGCTATAGACGCACACTCTTCTTCTTACACGGTGTATTTCACAAAGTAACAACGCTATGCATGTTTCAATTGTTTTCATACTTAAGATTTGGTTACATACACTCTAGCGTGCAGAAAATTTAAATATGTATTATGAATAAAGCTTTAAAATACTAATAAATAACAGTTTTACACAAATGAGTTCCATTTGCTCTCCATATGACGTAGTGAAATTTTTGAATGCTTTGTGATTTTTAAGAGATGCAACATGCAAAGTAGTAGTTGCACTGGTCTACTGACAGTCGTATTCTCTTGAGCAATTTCACTTGTACACTGACCATGTCTGAACATTCTCAAAGGATGTGATCAGGATCATATGATATTTCAAAAAATAAATACAATTTTCTAGTACTTTTTCCATGGAATATATTTAATGATCATGGATGGTTTTGCTATGGTATTAAAAATGTGTTTTTTTTTGTTGTTTGAAATATCAATGGTGCATTTTTTAAAAAGTGGTAACTGTCTGGTTGTAAAATTTTCTCCGTAAAAACGAGACATTGCGATTTCGCCATTTTGTAAGATGTCAGATACAGATGTAAAATTTCAATTTCAGACGTCAAAACGTGGACATGTTTTGCGTAATTTTATATAATTTAGTTTCGCTTATGGCGACCGCGAAGTGTGGCATTATTGTTATCCTTATTGCCGCAAAGTTGTTACTTGGTTTAAAAAGCTGCCAACATAATAATAATATGCCTGTCTGTGTTTATGGTAACAATTATGATGATTGTTATTATTCGTCTCTTGTTTTTTTACGTACCAAAACAAGCCACAATCAACTGACAGAAGCACGTTGTCCACGATTGTGGTAAGAAACTATTAACCTATTTGTTGCCAACGTTTCAACGGTAGGGGCGGCTGATTACAATGCAATGATACTCAATATTTCAGAAATGCTATATTGCAACTTTTCTGTGCAATCCAATTTTTAGGTTTTAATAATGTCAGATTAGGGCTTTGAAGTCGGCGTCTTAAAAAATCGGTATGAGCATTAACAATGTATTGATTGACTATTTCGGCTCACGCCATCGTCCGAACTAGCTGTTCTAGATAGCTGTTCAGATAGTTCTGACGATGGCGTGAGCCGAAATAGCTATCAGCTATATTTGTTAAAAATAATTTTGTAGAACTAAAATACATTGCTATTTTTTCACCGTGTTATTAACAATGTACAACATTATTGCTTCAGATGTCGGCATATTCCATGTGGACGAAAGTGACTTCAGACAAATACTATTTCTTAATGTATTAATCTTTTGGCTGTCAGAAAAAATATGCGTCTGTTCAGAAATAATTAATAAACTCACCAATTATTCATTGTTATATCATAAAAAAGCAGTTTTTATGAAAGAATTTTGACGTAAATTGACTTTGGTAATCCTGAAACTATGGGCATCTCTCAAATGACAGTTCGAACACTCGAAGAAATCACGAAAAATCGATGTAGAAATCCTATATAGTTATGGTTAAAAATAATTAATGTTCTTATAAATATCAGTGTGAGTCATGTCAAAGAATTGTTTTTATATAGGGAATATTTTTGGAGGAAAATACGTTTAAAAATATTGACGAGATAACTCGTCTTGGGCAGCCATCCGGTTAAAGTAGATTTTAGATGAGATAGCTTGTTTGACTTTCTTGCTATCCTTGTTTTTTTTTATTTTGTTGCTTATTTCTTTAATTTCCATCACTAAATATTTAAATATTTTGACAATGCAAAAGCAATAAACTCCTTTTGTGATTAAACGATTTTGAAGTCTATCTCAATGAACAATTTGCTGGATTGTTGGTTGATCTTTAATTTAATGGACAGTAATATGAAAAGTAGGGAAAAAATTTGACAATATTAAACTTTTTTTAGTCAGAGTCCAAATCGTGTTTTTTTAACGACTACACTGCTTTGGTAATCTCCACAAATTTACTTGACACCAAAATACTTAAATATTTTTTTTATTCAGCGTTGAAATATTATGTACACGTTTCAGTAGAGGAAGGGTTAGCCATATCAAAAAAATTGAGTAAAATCTGATTGGTGTGTTTAAATACTGCTGCAATAATCTCAATAAGTTTTTTAAGCGCCAACGCATTCCGTGCTAGATTGCTCAGCAGGGAACAGGTTAAGAAATTTCTTTATCAAGAAAGTAAACAACAACAGTAATACTGACATCCCTTCTCACGTAGCTCGTATGCTATGTTTATGAAAAATAGAATTTTAACCTTAGGAAACAATGTCAAATTATAAAATTCATTGTGAAAGCCATTTTTACTTTGACAAAGATAATATAATGTCTTAATAATATTTATTGGATATAAAAAAGTTTCTCCCTAGATCACTGGACTTCCCAATTTATCACTTGTACTAAGTTTTATGAATAAAGCCAGACCAATTGTATTCGTATAGTGATTTAAAATAAATAATCAGAATATCATTTGGGATTATCCCATACTAATAATTAAAAAAGATATCCTGTTTTTGGCATTTAGAAATAATCACAAATCGGTCACTCAGATTTTGTTGAGTTTTTTTTTTTAATTCGTGAATTCAAACAGTCTAAAAACCCATTTGAAAACAAATTCTAATCTCTCTGGCACTGTGACTCTTACGTGAAATTTCACTGTGACAGCACTATAAATATCAGCGATCCTATGGAAATGTCTCGTGGCCGCACCAAATATGATAAAAATAGCAGATTTACTAAAAAAAAATCTATCAACTTATAAGTTTATATTCAATAAAATACATTATTTTAACATAATGATATTTTTAAGGTGTTAACTGTCACTTTTTGATGGAAAGGCATGATATTTTAAATAATAAAAACACATTTTTTAGTACTTATTTCCACAATATATTTTTCGATCAGGACCGGTTTCGCTCATCGCGAGCTGATATCAGCATATCATCATATGATATCAGTTGATAATGCTCGCGATGAGCGAAACCGGTCCTGATCAAAAAATATATTGTGGAAATAAGTACTAAAAGATGTGTTTTTATTATTTAAAATAATGATATTTATTTATCAGTTTTAAAATAATTATAATTTTACAAATTCATTTTTTTTTGAAATATCAATATATTTATTATGAGACTGTTGGTGGCCACACATGAGAACCACTGCTGTAGCCCCTCGCCATCCTATTGATGATTTACCTATGGCTATTAGTTTTCTTTATTTTCTAAAACTGAATTTACTGGATTTATTGACAATTGTATTTTTTAGGCATTATTGTTTATGGTTGCCATTATTTTATTACGATATCAGATCACAAGCAAATATTAAAAAAAAATATATTTCTGATGGTTGTAAAAATACTATAAAAGATTCAAACATGAGACAACACAATATAAAAAATAGTTTAAAATGTGTCACATTATTTGGCGTTTACATGTAGCTTAAGATGTGTTGAAATATGTTATATGTTTGCTCCCAGACGATGAAATATAAATTACTTTCTTTTTTGTCATTTTGTAGGAAACTTTCTTAATGAACGTCTAAATATCGCCTAAGAGAAAACGTTCGATGTATGATAATTGCATACCACACTAAGATTAATATATATTCTATTTGTGTGTTACAAAACCGTCATCTATGTTTCAAGATTGACATTATTGTAGTTTATGACGTTTTTATATAATTATTTCAATAGTACAATAATACGGACGTCAATTTCCTACAGTCAAAATTGATTTTTAAATTAGAATTGTTATGAATTTTACGCGCTGTGTTAATTAGAAATTGCACCAGAAATATCTTGGGATTTCCCCTAAAATCGAGTGTAGCACACTGCTAATGTATTGTCAAAATTTAAGCATTAAAGCAATTTCGTATGTTTTTGTAATTTTTACACATTCGCAACATTATTTAGAAAAATCTTTTGAAAGTGTGTTGAATTTTCTTGTGTGCCAATTTGGACACGTGTACGATGTCCAAAATCTTTTATTTTTTTTACGCACACGGATATTAATTGTTTTTAGAAATCTCCATCAAATTTATAAATCGCTTCAAAAAACTTTTTCATTGGTGCGCATAACTGTTTAGTCAATCAAAATGCTTTAGACAAAAAGTATACTGTTTGATAATAAAACGATTTCATAAGAGATAACAAGTTATTTAAAAAAATCTTAACCTTTACGCAACAAACTATTCTACTACCGTGCTTGCTTATTACAGCATTTTATCAAGGTTCAATGTTAAGGACAGCTTTTAAAATTAATTCAATCGTCATAATACACGAATCGGTTGTTGCTAAAACGCCTTATATTCAATTATTGTAGTTTTAATAATATTATGAATGAAACTAGAAAAGTATAATTGATATCGTGTTAACCTACTGACTGCTAACGGCTTAACTGTTGAGACGGCTGATTTCAGAGTGTTGATAGATGAAACTGAAAAATATTAACAGTGTCAAAACATTCATGTAAAGTCTCATATAGTTATAATAATACACATATATTTGTTTAGGTCTAATACTGCTGCATTAATTTGTCATATAATCAATGTTGCATATACACCCAGTCCTTTTTTTACGCGAATTCGACTATACGCGATTTTTTGGACGGCAGTTTTTCATACGTTCCTGGGGCTTTTTCACGCGATATTTCAATTTTTGGAACCAAATTGTCAAATTATATGAAAGTTGTGATGTTTTTACGCGCCGTTTTATGGAACCATGTATCGCGTAAAAAAAGGACTGGGTGTACTTTACGAGTCTCACAAAGGACCGTCAAATATCTCAAATATCAAATAATATTCACTTTTATATCAAGATATCAACTGTCATTTACTTGTGGAAAGGTATTATTTTATACAACTTAAGTACAATTTGTGTTACTGCCAATTTATATAACAATGTTCAGGATTTGTGACGAGTCAGTCTCAACCATTATAATATAAAATGTGGAATTATTAATAAAAATATTATGTATTATTTATCTATGCCAAAAAAACTTTTCTAAATTTCAGGTATTTTTGAGAATCTTTCAATTGGACTAAAATGGCAATTCTGTCACGAATTAATTAATTTATACTATACAACATAGTCCATTACGTTTTTTTTCAGATGAAAGAACCTTTTCGTTCATAATTGATTACTTATGCGAACAATAAGGAAAAATCAAATACGTTTCTTTGATCATAAAAGCAAATTATTAATTTCTTTGTGTGGATTTATTTTGTTTTATGTGATTTTATAAATGTATATAATATTAATAATTTAATTTATAAAAAACTTTTTTATAAATATTTAATTAAAATTTTTGTGTTCACTTATTTAACGAATAACACGGTTTTATTTGCACGGAGATTTCTGAATGTGTGATAAACATGAAATAATAAATGGCTTGCATGACTTAATTCGAAAGAATGATACAAGATGTTTCTGCACGCACCGACTCACTCAAAAACAATTATTTATTTCGGACAGATATATATTATTATTAACATCGGAAAACTATTTGATTCAATAGACTGCGAATATTTAACAACCAGTAGGTATTAAATTATAAAGTTGATGTAGTTTTGAAAGACCCACGAGGTCATCATATGGTTTTTTGTTGATCGAGGAAGGAATAGACATGATTTGTCGGCTATTTATGATTTCATAGCTGCTTTTTTATAAGGATATTTATTCAATACAGTATATTTTAGAATTAATTTTCCTGATTTTTATGATTTCCTGGGTTAGTTTTTAATATATTCAACTGACGCAATTATTGCGTATTTTAAATCCAAAGAAAATTGAATCATTAATATTTTCCACATTTTTTGGTAATTAAAATAATTCTTTGTCAATTTTAAAATCATATCCGCTCCTATAGTGTATATTTTAATGGTTATTTTATACGCGAGCTTTTTGTTACAACACGCTGTAAACAGTTGTACACGATTAAAATAAAATACCTTTTGTTAAACAGCTTATTTCTAAAGGGTTGCTTTACGATAACGAATCATGGCACTTGGAATAGTTGCTTGTGTTGAAAATTTGGGTGATGAATTGACTTAGTAAATAACTTGACACTGTAACTGGCTAAGAAAGCCTCAGGATGAGGGCTTGAGCCTGCCTCGTCTTCTGAACAATGGGATTCCAGAGTTATTTATGATCAATATATACCATCCATTAAGATTTGTTTGGTCGAATTGAGGGACTTTGGAATATTGTTGCAGGAAGCAAAGCAACCGGCAGATGGTAGAAAATAATAAAGACATCCCCTTGTAACTATTGCTCTAAATAAAGAACGAGTGTGGCTCTTCAATAATATTCTTTTTTCAAGAATAAAACTTGTTACTTAGTTTCTTATCTCTTCGTTTTGCAGAGAGGGGAAGGTCGAAAGGATAAGGCCAGCACAGGGTTTCTGCTCAAATAAACGCTGTTGCTACTCTCCGTTTTAAGGATTGCAAGTAAGAGAGTGCGGACTGCGGATGCATGCGTGCGTGCTTTGGAACAAAAATCCATAATTTGATTATAAATCAACTTAAAAATCTATCTGAGCTGGGATTCGAGTTCTTAATTACCAAACTCTAGTATTTGTTACATTTCAAAATATTTAGGAATGAAACACGTATAGATTATGACAATCACCCAAACAAAATGTATCACAAAAGTAAAGTGGCATTTCTTCGGCAGGGTATATAGCGGCTTTGATTTTTTGTTGTGTTGAAAAGGCTCTTAAATACAATCAATGATATCGACTAAAGGTGCTTGATGAAATTTCAATATCAAATTTGAGAGAGAGCAAGAAGAGAGAAAAAGAACTGACACAATTTTTCAACAAATCAAATTCTGTTGCATCCGTGTGATGGAATGCCCGAAGATGCCGAAAGGCGAAACCCGGGCCGTTAGTGACAAAACATGTGGAATCGTACAAAGTTGTAGCAATTCAAATTTGACTATTAGATACCATTTATTATGTATACAAAAAATCGTATTAGATTATCATAAATTAATGAACTCGGATATTTATTATAGTATTGCAACAGAAAAGAAAGAGACTTTTGATTTATTGCTTTCGTTAAATTCCGTTACAAAATTCGTTGCATATCTAATGGATACGGAAGGAAAAGAGCTTATTTCAATGCATATTGTAAGTGGTCTATGAATATGAAAATATTACATCTGAGGAGATAAAAATAAATCTGTAGAATACATTTTTTTATTGTTATCGTGTTTTAATTGAGTTTTGTCTAATAAATACCACTTCAATCAATAATAAATTGGGTCTAGAATATGTATAAGAAGTATTGTAAATACATTTATTGAACAAAACAAAAATTTCATTTAAATTATTATTTACACACAAAGATTCAAACCTCCGACAACTCACTACAACAATAGACATGTAATTTTCTGCATTTGATCGCGTTTAGATATAAAATTTATATTTCACAAAATAACGTTTAATTTAAATGACAAAATAGAGTTAAAAAAACGCTTTATTTACGATACACGAGGCTACAATAATATTATTGTATTTAAAATAAATAAAAAAATGCGGAAACATTTGTACGACATCATGTCATTGCTTAAGAAATAAAATTTAAGATATATTTGCTCTAGGTAGATATTTAGTTACGTCAGACGACGGACAGGTTTCAATATCGACACAACTTAAAACACGTTATTCCTCCAAAAATCAAAACTATCAAAAATATTATATCGACTAATACGTAAAAAACATAAAAAAGTTTTAAAATTTTTAAATAGGATTTATTTGTTTACGTTATTTTTGTTACGACGCAATCGCTTAAAATCATGGCTGCAGAGTTGGATTCGGAGTCGTGAATTTTTCGATTAGTCAATTTTGAAAAATATCTCAATGAACAATTTGCTGAATTGGTTGGTTGATCTTTAATTCAATGCATATAAATAGAAAAGTTAGGGAAAAAACTTTTTTTTTAAATATAATAAAAGCACAGAGAAACTTAGGTCAACTATATTGTAATATTTAAATACTTAATTTTTTTTAAATTGTTCTAATCTTGACAATGTATTATAAAATTGTGATAAAAATAATAAAAATCTTGTATTACTAGTTGAGTAATAAAACAAAAATCATATCCAGTTATACACAATTCGTTTCTAATCAGATCTTTACCCTGTTATGAAATAGTTGACTGCCGATTTTGTCGGTTGATTTTAGTAACAATATTAACAATGAGTGAAATAAGCGTGAAACATAATCAATTAGGAAATTAGCTGTCAAGTTAAGCGTTGCAGAAATGATTATTTAATTTTCTCATAGGTATTTCCTGAGTGGCCTCTACTCATGCAAATATTAACCAGCTTAAAGTCTTCATAACTCAATCTTTTGAAACATTCGTGGCAGGCATATGATATTGGTAACAATCGAATGTTCCAAGAATAATCGATATTTTCAATATATTAAATTATTGCGTGTTTGTCCTCTTGTATCTTGTATCCGCGACTAAAATTATTTCATATTTTATAACTGAGAAGAAAAAGCATTAAGTTTATTTTTCAAATAAAATAAGTCTTAGTTACTGAAAATTTATTCTTTAATAATTATTTATTATATAATAAGTTGACAAAAGAGTGAAAACTTGTTTTTTTTGTTAATAGATTTTCTTATAATCTATGATATTTTCAATATCAAATTTGAATTGTTAGAACTTTGTACGATTCCACATGTTTTGTCACTAAGGACCCGGGTTTCGCCTATCGGTATCTTCAGGCATCCTATCACACGGATGCAACAGAACTGACAGTTGATTTGTAACATGTGAAATCGTACAATGTTTTAACAATTCAAATTAGATTTTCTTACACTTTTTGGAAATGTGTAACTATAAATGCAATATTTATAATATCGTCTGAAGATGCCGGATGGAATTTTAATATAAAATTTGGATTGTTGAAATTTTATACGAATCCATATGTATTGTCATTGACGACCCTGCCTGAAATGAAATCTGAAACGTGATTTTAAAATTTCATATTGTGATGTTGATAATATAATAAATAAAAAAATGCTTCTTTTAAATCTTTTGTTCGACTTTGTTTATCATCATAATTGTTCACTAATATTTAATTTTTTATAAGTTGTGTATAAAAATTAGGGTGAGTGTAATAATCGCGACAAAACGGAATAAATACATCGATGTGTCCACGCGAACTCGCGTCACTGTGAAATACTCACCTCTGCAGCGATTACGATTATATTATATTATAGAAAAAAATGTTACAAATTACATTAGCGATTAAGGAAACTCGAACTGCGTGCATTATTAATGAAAGCTGCATCAAATTAATGTACAGAAAAAAATTATCTTTCGACATTTCGCTATATGTATAACATTTATTTTGTTTATGGTGATCTGGACCAGTTTCGCTTACGGCGGGCTTCTATCATATTTTTTTATAAAAATAATACGTGTTTTTATAACGATCGTATTTTATATATATACCCACACATACATTGCACTGTAATTCAAACAATACTTGACGGTTTTCATTACAAAAGCTTAAAATTATCTTTTGATTGTCATTCTGTGAAAAAAACAACGCTTTTATTCATCTTTATCTTGCGAAAACAACCTGTTTGTATTCAAAGACACACTATCCATAAAAATAGAATGCGTAATCTGTTTTTTAATTATTTTTTTCCATACACTAATTTACTTTACAAGATTTCTTTGAATAGTAAAACGTTATCACAAAAGACCTCCTGTGGCTGTCTTAAAATGGAAACACACAACTCAAATTTCTAGATAGTTTTGAGAGTCAGTGGTCGATAACCTATATATTGTTACGTCAAAATTGGTTTTCTTTCTTATTTCAAATGGCATTTCATTTAGGTAGATAAAGGAACTGGATTTATATTAAAAAACTAAAACATAGCAAAACACACACATATAATCTAAACACAAATGTTCTCATACAACGGTCTGTTTTACATACACCCAGTCCTTTTTTTACGCGATACATTGGTTCCAGAAAAAGGCGCGTAAAAAAAATCCGCGTAAAAAAAGTGATTTCACGCAATAGCATTATATTTCTTTACACACTCTAAAACATAAATTCGCATAATATCCGATACACTTAACATTTTTACATTTGGCAATTGTATGTGTATTTAAACAAATGGAATGCTTTACAAAATTAAGTTTTAAAAATACACATATTTTTTTTATTCGCGTAATCGCGTAAAAAAAGGACTGGGTGTATGTTACAGTGGCAGCATATTTAAGATAAAATATATTTTTATATGTGTTTTAGTAAAGTGATATCCCAGCATCTTCTCATAGTATCTAATAACATTATCACATTAGAAATACAAATATTTTTAATAAAGATTTTCTGGCAATACTATATAATATTTGTTTGTGTTATTAAGACCATAGGCATGAATAAACTTTTAAAAACGTTTAGCTTGACAATTTGAAATTATGAATCGAATCGTATCGTCGTTATAAACAGTTAAGAATCTTTTTGATAAACATTTAAGTCGAAATGAATCAACTATAGTTTCATTAGTAAAAACATTTTTTCACTTGTATGTTATGTATGTAAGCTAACACGATGAAAAAATACCTTCCTATTTTTTCACCGTGTTATAATAGAGTTCTAACAAGTAAATGCCATGCAATCAATAAAATGTATGTAAGCTGTTACATATATAATTTAAAACAATAATGTTATAAATAAGTTTTCGTTTTAGAGTGTTTATGAGTGTTAACGAAAGTTATCGACTTTTAAATCATTCCCTGCTATGCGGCGTAAATTATATTCCAACATTCAATATTACGAAAATTCGATCAATATTGTCAGTCATAACAAATTAAGCTGTACTTCAGTAAAAAATTAAATCAAAGATTAATTTGGATTAATAACACTTGACACTATTATATTTTTGAGTATAAATGTTTACATACTGCAACCTGCCGTTTCAACAGTTGAAGCGTTATAACTCAGAAGGTTAATAAAATGTCTAACAATATCACAAAAAATACGTATATTCAATGAGCTTTAACGATAGACAAAGTAATTATTAAAATATGTGATAAAGTGTGAAGCGATGACGCCAAAATCCACAAAAAACATCGATACTTATGTAGCTTTTTTGTTTTTTTAAATAATAAAAACACGTTTTTTAGTAACACGGTGAAAAAAAAAATGTAAATACATTTAATAAAAAATACAAACTAAAATAAGTTCTACAAAATTTACAAATAATTATAATAATTTTAATAATAAATTATTGTAATAATAATAAAAATACATTGAAATTTTTTCATCGTGTTATAATATAGTTCTAAGTAAATGCCAATTCAATCAATACATTTTTAGTACTTATTTCCACAATATAAGTGAGAATTAAAACCTTAAAAGGGTAGCTTTTTTGCTCAACATCAAACAATTCGGTGACTTAATATATTTAGGAAACACTGCTCGTATAAACACGAATGTTTATTTACACATGCAGAAGTTCCGTTACTAATACCTCAATAACTTAATTACGCAGATTAGAAATATATATAAAATGAAATTAAAGAGAGCAGTAAAAACCTTTACAGCCATAATTTTCAGCAAAACAAAACAAATTTAATTTTTCCTCTGATTGACTGTTGTTATGTTTATGATAGGCAATGCACGGAATTAAAATTACTTAAAAGATATATTTTATGGCCTTACTTACGTGGATACAGGTGGGCTTGATTTTTGGAGAATTTATAAAACATTTGACAAACATTTGTTTTCATGATCCGTTGCGTTGTACGTCATTAAACAATTTATGCGATTCAAATATTTTGTAGCAATTTTTATTCGTCACTTTTTTACATAAATTTTATATCTGTTAATTTGGTGATAACTTTGCCTTGGTTTGACACTGTTGGTGTCCGGACACTAACAGTGTTAAGCTGGGCTGTGAAGTCGGAGACGTGAAAAACAAGTGACACCGCTTATTGATTGAATTTGCATTTACTTGGAAGAACTCCATTATAACACGGTGGAAAAGTAGCAATGTATTTTAGTTCTACATTTTTTTTATTAGAATTTGTTCTGATGATGGCGTGAGCCGAAATAGCTATCAACTATATCTTATAAAAAAAATTGTAGAACTAAAAAACCTTGATATTTTTTCACCGTGTGGCTTCGGTTACTTTTTCGATTAGACGATTTTTAAGAATATCTCAATGAACAATTTGTCACATTGGGTGGTTGTCTTTAATTTAATGCACAAAAATAGAAAAGGTAGGAAAAAATCTGGAATTTTTTTTAGTCAGAGCCGGAGTTGAGTTTTTAACAGGGTTGCGAAGTCGTTAAAAAACACGAATCCGACTAAAAAAAGTTTATTTTTGTCGGTTTTTTTTTATCTACCTTTACTGTTTATGAGCATTAAATAAAAGATTAACCAACCAATCCGGCAATTGTGCATTGAGATATTCTCAAAAATCGTCTAATCAAACGGGTAGTTAGAGTCGCTCGTTTTTCATAACTCCAACTCCGACATTAACCAAAAACACGACTCAACAGCCCTGTTTCTGATAATCTCCAGAAATTTACTTAACACCAAACTACTTAAATATATTTTTTTTAAATTCAGTGTTGCAATCTTATTAACCAAAAATCAGACAAAATATTTTTTTTAAACGGAGTCGTGTTTTTATAAACTGCTCGGCAACCCTGGTGTTAAGTCAATTACTTACGGTTTGACAATTTACGCCATTACACCTTCATGTTTTCCCGTATAATTTTTTTAATTGTTGAAACTTTGTACAATTCCACACTTATATTAGAGGTACCCAAAAGAAATCCATTTTCTTTTCAAATACAATAACATTTTATTGATATATTTTTAAAATATAGTCGCCAGTATTATCGGGGACTGTTTGACATCTTTCAGGCTACTTTTCGATCCCCCTTTTAAAAAAGCTGGAAGGCTTTGATGCGAAAAACAAATTTAAATGGTTTTCTACATCTTTCACACTACTGAACTTTTTTCCCTCAGTGAATACTCTAAGGACCTAAATAGATAATAATCAGATGGCGCGAGATCTGGTGAATATGGAGGATGACTTAAAACTTCAATATTCAGTTCCATACGGTTTTCACGGGTCATCAATGCCTTGTGTGGGCGTGCGTTATCGTGAAGAAGAAGCACTTCTTTTCGATTCACCAGACGAGGGTGTTTCACTTTTAATTTTTCATTCATTCCGTCTAGCTGTTCACAAAATATACATTTTTAATATTCCTGAAAAATTCCAAAAATGTAACTAACACGTAACGTTTTCGAAATACACAATTTCAATTATGATACGATTTTATAAGATTGGCAATTGATTTGCTTAGTGAGACAATTTTTTTACAAAGATAGTATGTAACGATTTCATTAATGTTTAGTTTTCTAATAACATAAACAAACAAGAAATATGCGTATAAAAATTAACTTTTTTATAATTGAAACAAAACAAGCACATGTTGTTGGTTGTAAAAATTATAACCACAATAAAACTCTCTTATCTTCTTTTACATTATTTGCGTGACAGATGTCAGATTCTGACAGATTTGAAGAGTTTCGCACAAATACGTCGAGAAGGAACGTCGTCACGAAGGGAGTGGAAATTTTCGTGATATAACCATGACATCAAATCGCGGGAAAAGCTCAAAAACTGGTTAAAGTTGAAGGTTATGTTTTATTTTTCGCGAGGGATGTTTGATAAATGTTGTATTTGTTTTATCAATTTACATTTAAAATAAATTGCTTCGCACGCTTCCGTTGTTTGCGATAAGTCAATGAATTTTCTTATTGCGATTATTTGTTGCTCCCTCGGTTATCCTTATATTAATACTATCTTATTTTGCACTCTAATATTTAACATTAAAACACAATTCAAATGGAATTAATGGATAATCATGATATTTTAAATAATAAGAACATTTTTAAAATATTATTTCCACAATGCATTTTATGATCAGGATCTATCAACGATGCTCACGATGATCAAAACCGGTCCTGATCATAACATGTGTTGTAGATATAGCATTAAAAAAGTGTCTTAGTATAATAATTAAACACGTAGATATGAGAATAAGCCCCGTGGTAACCTTGAGAAATATGCAGGATGATGGATACCATCAAAGCAGAATTGGAAACCGCTTCAGATTAAGGAAAGATTACGCCACGCTAGTGAGAAAGTGGACTTATAAATTATTGTGAAAAAGTAAAATTTTCCTTTTTGTCACAATCTGAAATATATCTTTATTTCTAGAAGTGTAACTTTAAAATTGGTAAAATAGTTTATTAGTCAATTAAAAAACTTTATTCTTAGAATTATATACAAAAATATTAGATCTTTTTTTATCCCGAAATGTTTCTAAGAAATCAAATTTATCCAATTCCCCGAATTGCAATGTGATTCATTTAAAATAACAATTATCATAGTAGGATAAATGGTCAAAATTTATCGGGCTTATTTTACAGTGGAAACTCAATCTATCGTTTCCCTACATTTATCGCTTATTTTGAAACATTCCCTAATTCATCGTTTTTTTAGATCACTTTTAAGGTGTTAACTGTCACTTCTTGATGGAAAGGCATGATATTTTAAAAAATAAAAACACATTTTAGTACTTATTTTTACAATATATTGTTTGATCAGGACCGGTTTCGCTCATCACGAGCATTATCAGATGATGAAACCGGTCCTAATCAAAAAAATGTTTAGTGGAAATAAGTACTAAAAAATGTGTTTTTAATGTTTTTTTAGATTTTAAAATGATTCATCTTTGTTCAAACCGACTTTAAAATTAATAATTTCTTAGAATTAAATTGTTTCTCAAAAAATATTCATCATTGAAAATCAATAAAGATTATTTAATAAAATAATTGAGTTATGTATATTAGAAAATAAAACTGATTTAAATATACATATAGCTTCATTTATGGACTGCCATTGCTCAAAGAGTTTAAAAACTGTTTTTTTTTTGTTTCTGAAAAAATGGCAAAAATAAGATACATATGTCTTAATTAATTGAAAATATTTATTCGCACTAATTAATTGCTCCTTTTTTCTGTAATCAGTTTTTTTTATGGTACAGCAGTAAAACCATATAAATAATTATGAGGGGTGTCGCAGAATCTATTTATGCGCAATCTTTCTTTTTTTCAGAAAAACAAATGACGTACCTGTTAATGACAAACATATTTACCTCATCCATCATGTGACAAAGTCTCTCTCTGTTCTTATGGCATACAATTTCGAATGATTCGCACGTATTTTTAATTATCTGTTAACAACCGCATTTTTCTCGCAATTAATTGGGAGGTACGCTAAACTTCTGAAAAATAATTAGTTGCAATACAACTCGCGGATTGCATTCTATTTTTTATCTTTTACTAATACCGTTCACTTTGTTTTATTATTGTTCGGTTACAACGAAAGACTACAGAGTTTTGTTTTATTTAGTATTTTTAATAAAATTTTATGATCTTAAATACTACTTTTTCTTAACACATTAATTTTAAATCTCCGCGAATTGATCAATTTTGTTGCACAACTTCCGAGACAGTCATTGTGCAAAATAACGAATGAGACTTTGTGCAATCTTTTGTTGCAATTTTATTTTTCCTTACTTCAATTCTTGTTTATATTCTTAGGTATTCAATTTATTAATGATAAACTGTTTTCCGATAGCAAACATTTTTTTATATTATTTTATATTTAAACGCTATTCATCTATTAAAAGATGTTTTACTTTGTAATTAAATGAGATTTAGATAAGTACAACCACGATACAAATTTAATACTGATATTCCACTAAATACTTTCAATCGACATCTTAAACTTTTTCAAAATAACATAACATAGTAAATTAAATGATGTAAAGCGCCAATAATTCCATATTCAAGGGCCAATAATCGATGCTTGAGTCAAAGCTATAAATGCGGGAAAGTAATAATTTATGTCTAAAGAAAAGCCATAAATTGGGTAGCAACGAATGTGCGATAACTTAAAATTATTTGAGTGTTTGATCGGAACTATAAACAATGATCAATATACGAAGGAAAACGATGTATGCGAGATCAGTTTTACTATATACAGAATTGAATCCAACATCATTTACTTTTGGTAAAAAAATGATTATTATGAAAGTTAAGTGAGGTAAATTTTTTTCTTTTGAGATTTCATATCGATATCGATTACTAAAAGATGAAATTTAATCAGTACTAAAAAAAATATTTATCAGATTGTATTCCAGTGGCTCTAAACGTGTAGGGTGCGATCGTTTGATTTATTATATAAACCTATCCCTCGATTTACATAGTACTTGTTTTACACGTTTTAGCTTTTACACGGATTAAAAAAATACATATAATTCTAGACTGTGTTAAGCAAATTGCTTGCAAAACAACGCTCAATGGCTGTTGGAAGAAATTTTGGCCAAATTTAGTAAACGTTGAAGCTTTGTGAAAAATTGTGATAATGATGAATGATAAAAACTACACCAACCGTTGCTATAATTTTTTTATGAATCTTTTGTATTTCATTTTTTTGTTCCTCTATATATGCTTTATGTGTATTTAATTAATAAAAGATTTTTTTATTTTTGTATTTTAGAAAACAACAAAATTATGTGTTTTTGTGTACTTTTCGATTTACACGTTTTACATTAAAAAATATAATTTTTGGATTTACACGTTTTTCTTCATGACCTGGAAAGGGATAGATGTATAAATATATTTATCATAATAATTTAGACACAGATCTTAAAAATAGTAAAGGCAAAATTAATAAACTTGACAGAAGCGATATTTTCAATATGTCATGTGGCTCGTGTTTATCCATATATATCGGATAAATAGACTGGAATATATCGGCTTACATCTTTGTAATTAAGGCCCTAAGATAAATACATTGGAACAACTAGAAATTGATAAATATCAGTAATGCAATGACATGCTTTATGAACAAAAAATATATAAATCTTTCACCGCTTCTCAGACCATTACAGAAGGTTAATGCATTTTTATAATGAGTCATTTCAATACAATACTTATATTCTATTTACGTTTATTCCACAAAAAACCCAGATTAACTCTCACTTCGAGAAATGTATAAAATAATAGCTACCAACTATATATTTTATAAATTTTATAGAACTAAAATACATGGCTATTTCTTCACTGTTTTGTTGAGAAACACTTCATTGTAACAATTTTCATAATATAAACACCTGATCTGAGATACGAACCAAAACAATTCGGGCGAATTGTTTTGGTGTGTTATGTTACTGTTTTAGCGTGGGCACGCTAGACGCGAGATCAAAATATAATTTTATACAAACTTCTTGCAAAACAAATGCCAAAATTTGACCCGAGGGCATGTAAAATGCAACCTTAGCCTGGATTTGACCGAAATTTTTACAGCTTCTCGCCGCTGTCCAAAACAACACGTCCCGAAATGTTGCCCCGGGCCGGACCGGTTTTTGCGAATTCGGGCACATTGAAAGTTGAACTGTTGCTCTCTCGAGAACTTTCAGCCGTTTAAAATTTGCGGAGGTGTAAATGAATTATACGTATATAATAGAATAAATTTTTGGCATCGAAAATGGCGACGTTATAAAAATGTCATCATCATCATCAGCCGGGGTCGATCCACTGCTGGATGAAGGCGTCCCCCTGCTTTTTTTTTTCAGGGGGGTTGTTTGGACATAGCAACCCCACGCTGCCCAGGCGGGTTGGTGTTCGGTTTTCTGTCTGGGTTTTCCTTCCCATAGCCAAGAGAACACGGCACGCAGTGTTCCCGAGCGGTCACCCATCCAAGCACTATCCGCGTCCAATGCTGTTCAACTTCGGTGTTCTAAAATAAAAATATAATGGTGCAGATACCGTCTAATTGACGCCGTTCAATTGATTGACTTAAGGCAGAGGTCGTCAAACTCATTTTGCAATATAAGCAGCATATTTTCAATGCAGTATTGATCGCTTGTCAAACGAGTTAGACAACTTTAATAAGATAATGCTTTTATTTTTATTTTTGTCGGATATTAATAGGAGAATGGATTAAATAAATTCCAGATACGTCTTTAATCTCCTATAGTTATTTGGTTTCTTAATATCATCGTTATATGATTTAAACTCAACACACTGAGAACATCTAGTCCATTAGTTTTTTTTTAGAATTAAACGCTACAGTTACTTTTACATGATCAGGTTTTAATTTTTGTGTCAAAAAGTAAATATAATGTTGTATAAAAAAGCAACTTTGTGATATTTTGATGTTTTGAAAACCCTTCATAGATAGCATAATAATAAAAAGAAGATTTTAAAATACTCATTTTAATTCAATCTTAATTATTAGAGCACTCGACAAGCGATGTGATTCAATGCAAATAGTCACTTTGATAATAAACGAAGAATTAAAAAATGCTACTCTCAAATTCAAAAGATTAAAAAAATTAAGACCAATATTATTATATTAATAATACAGTAAAAATAGCAATATATTTCAGTTCTACAAAATTTATAAGCTATATATAGTTGATAACTATTTCGGCTTACTTTTTCATCAGAAATCTACTATTCTTATAAGGTATATATAATAACCGATATACCCATCAACTATATACTTTATAAATCTGTAGAATTAAAATACATTACTAATTTTTCACTGTGTTATAATGAAGTTCTACTAAGTAAATACCAAATCAATCAAACAATCATTGTATATATTGAAAAAAATATATATACTATATTTTCAGTGGCGATGGAATCAGAGTGATGTCAACCGAGCTAAAAAGAGAAAAATCAACGCCCCTTTTGTCACTTTTAAGATATTAACTGTCACTTCTTGATAGAAAGACATGATATTTTAAATAATAAAAACCGTTTTTTTAAACTTATTTTCACAATATATTTTATGATCAGGACTGGTTTATCTCATCGTGAACATTATAAACATTATAACAGTTTTCGAATCTCTTTATAGGATTTTTTAGAGATATTTCAGTTTTATATGTTACTTTTGTGCATATCAAATTTGAAAATACTTTATAATTGTAACACGGTGAAAAAATAGCAATGTATTTTAGTTCTACAAAATTATTTTTAACAAATATAGTTGATAGCTATTTCGGCTCGCGCGATTGTCAGAACATGACATGAACAGAACATGTATAACTATTGCTATTTTTTCACCGTGTTATAATGGAGTTCTACCAAGTGAATGCCAATTCAATCAATAAACTTTATAATTGTATTTCAGTGACACAATTGAAACTCCAGCATTCATTCAACCTTTGTCAAAATTGGCTCATTACAAAGAAAAGATTGTAATCGCTTATTTAGAATGGGCATGAAGTAACTTATCAATTATTGCTTATATCTTTATCTAAAAACTCGATTTCTTTTACGATGCGGACATTAATGACAGTAATATGACTCGGGATTAATCGGGAGATTAAGCGATTAATTAATGTCATCACATGATCCATTTTTATTGATTTGATACCGACAACGGCATATGTAATCAATATCTGTCTGAAACAATGAGATTGTGCTAATCATTTAACAGCAATTAACTTGTCATTAGATGTCATACAATCTATCCGTGACGTGTAGGTGTGTTTCGCGACGTATAGGAAGGGCGGCGAACGATTGACGGAATTTCGATTTATTTCGATTATTCATGGCGAGTGACAAGTCGTATAAGAAATTTTGTTGATGCTTTTTATAAGCTTTTCAAAAATTGATAAATGTTTTCAAAATATTATAATTTCAATATTTTCGTATCCGTTTTCTAAAATTCTTAATCGTAATCGGGAACAAACAAACTTTGCTTTGCGATCGACACTTATTATAGGCCGATCAGCTTTGATCCGTCTTGTAGAGCTTTTTTTTGCCTTTTTGGGAAGTACCATAGACATCTTGTTTTTACATAAACGAATCACCCCCAACTGTTCAATATGAATACGTTCTTTTTAAATTTGGCGTATCACAAAGCTGATAAAAACAATTTTCTGTCGTAAAATTAATTAGATCGACCCCATGGGATTTTTAGCATAAACTAGTTGATGCAAATCGTCGGCACGTGATACTAAATGTGTTAATAAACTCAAATTCATTCTTCTACATAAACGAATATTAAATGCTTTTTTTATAAATGAATATAAAAAATCCTGCGTTTACCCGGTCACACTATCTCTACTCTATAAAAAGAAGTTATGATAGAATAACGTCTGTCAAGATACTCTTATTTAAAGATTATATACATTGTTGTTAAGAGCAACACGTTGATGGAAATTGTGGTAAATTGTTGAAGAAATTACATATTGTCTATTCCTGAAATTAATACGGTTAACCGGTCATTTTTCAACTCATGATTTTCTTCCATAAGTAAACCCGGTTTTGATTATTATATATTTCGTTTGGATAGCAACTATAAATTATGTTTTGTATAAGCACTTTATTTTTCAATCTCGTGTTGAAACACCATAAATTATCACAGTGTAAATTCATTATGGGCTCAGTCATTAAGTGAAATTAAAATTAAATTTCTTCACGTGATTCACAAAACATAATCTTTTTTAAAGTGCATTTTCAAAGTCAAATGAAAATTAAGCAAGATTTGCTTATCAAATATTTAATCATTATTAAAGATAGTATTTTCTTAAGAAAAATATTGTTTAATTTTTTACTGTCATATTGAAAAATGCCTTATGAATATCTTATTGTAAAGAAATTTTACAATTTTTTTTTAACCATCGACTGATTGGTGTTAAACAAAAGTAATTGTGATTAGAACAATTTGAAGTGCATACGATAAAAATAATGTTCGAATTCATTACAAAATTTTGAATGATTGTAGTTTTTTATTGAAAGATAAAATTATGGAATAATGTAAAATAATTTATAGCTTCAATGAAGGCTGTCTGAAACGATTTTCACATTATGATTCTAAAAGCGACATCCAAATACTTTTGGTTGTATTTTTTTTAAAACTTTTTTTGATCGAATCAGATATAACAATCTCAATTAAGCTTCATTGTAACCAAATCAACAGTTATGAAAATTATTCTGGCTTAAATAATGAAAAGTAATTTCTGCCACCTTGACCTATTGAAAATGCAATATACCGTTAATTCGATGTCTCTAGTATTTGGGTTGTGGAAAATTAACAAGATGTTAACAAAGTAACAGAAATATGAATTGTATATGAATTTCATTATCGCTGTAAATCGTGTAACATTAAGCTTTTCTCAACGCAGTAATAACGGGTGAAAGTGGTCAGTTTTATACTTCTTACTGTTTATCGCACGTGAAATCCTTGGGCAAAATATCGAAGGAAATGATAATTTATAACCCAAACTCTTAACCTTCTCTGTGCCGCAGACATTTGCTACAAATGTGCCCGTCAGGCGGCAAACACACTGCAAAAATAGAACAATACAATATTTATTCGGATATCATTTAGATTCTACGCGTTAACCATTAATCTATTTCTTTAAACAAATTTCTTCAACTGTAATTTCTTGATGGAAAGACATGATATTTCAATATAGTTCCACAATATATTTTATGATCAGAACCGGTTTCGCTCATCGCGAACATTATCAACTGCCTCATAATCATAAAAAAATAGTGCTAAATATGCGTTTTTATTATTTAAATTTTATATATTCTCTTTTAATAAAATTAATTTGTGAAAAATTTAACTAAATAACGGCTTCACATCTATGCTATTGATGCTTATTTAAAAAATGGCTGTTGTAAAATGATTATTGATAGTTTTAGAAAACACAAAAAAATAACGTATAAGAAAATAAACACATCATAATTATGTTAGTATCTGCAATTTATTATAAAATCAAACCTTTTGGAACCCAACGAGTATACATAAATATTGAACGTTGAAAAAGATCTCATATTTGGCACCGAGAAGGTTAATTATTATATTTTGATTGGTATTGGCTCTAATGAAACATCCACAGCATTTGATATAGCCAGATACATTTTCTTCAAACGGTGTAATTACAGAGTACTTTTTGATTTTTTTGATTTCGTATTAATTTCGATTAACTAAATCCGTAAGAAATTCGAGGGACGCCTGATAATTATTCTGTTAATTTATCATCACAGGTACCATCGTACAAACCCATTGCAAATTAGCTAACAATTAATTACAGATGAAGTAGATATGACAGCGTTAACTTTGTTGGATTATCACATCAACAACCTTCGAAAATCAAATATAAATGCATTAGGAAAACAACTCGTAAGTAATCCAGTAAAATGATGAAATGATGATATCAGTGCTGTATGTCGGAATCGGAGTCGTGAAGTCACAGTGTTATGACCGGAGCCGGTTTCGGTGGCGTGAAAAACGAGCGACTCCGAATAATTTGCCGGTTTCGTTAGTTGATCATTGATTTAATGCACATAAATAGAACGTTAGGGAAAAAACCTGACAAACCAAACTTGTTATGGTTGGGATCGTGTTTTTTTTTACGACTCACAGCCCTGGATGGAATGAATAGGTTTACACTTGTATGATATTTCTTTACATATATTTTTTATTTAATAAAAACAATGAGAATTATAGGTCGTATTTTAGTACCAGTTGAACAACTATATTAATGGGGATATGAAATTTATTGTTTAGACCTTTTATGTATAAAATTATATAGTTTTTTGAAACATTAAAATCCGTACACATGTTCGGACGTTTAAAAAGTTTCTTGCATATAAACACAATATAGACAATAAACATAAATCATGCAAAGTTGAAAGATTCTATTAAAGTAAATTCAGAAACGTATCGGTACGTCTTTTTTGTTATTAAATCATTGAAAATACTCGCATAAAAATATGAAAATCAGTATCCATCAACATGTCAAAAATAACAGCAATTTTACACGAAATCCTTTTTTTATGCGATACATTGGTCTAGGAAATGGCGCGTATTAAAACATTACATTCATATCATTTGCTAAATTGGTACCGCATAAAAAAGTATCAAAGAAATGTATATAAAAAAATTGCGCTTTTATTTTTGCATATAAAATAGATTTTTTTTAATGATATAAAAATACAATGAGAAACAGATACATCTGTATACATGCATAATTATATTCACTCATTGAAGTAATTCGCTGCTGTCACAGTTTTGGAATTTTTTGAACGAACATTTAAAATTTTTCTCGGTCTTATTTGATGAAACGCTGTTTTTTTTAGATTTATGATTTGAGTCAATAATTTTACTTATCTTAGCCACTTTCTTTATTTAAAAAAAACACGCAATAACGCGTAAATCGCGTGAATAAGTAACAGTGCCGTCCAAAAAAAAAATATCGCGCAAAAATGGACTGGGTGTATTTATTTATTCAAATATTGTCCTATAAAATTACTTGCTTAATATGCTGTATAGTAAAATTAAATATAGTGACTGTGGTGAGTGTGGGTTATTTTCGTCATTAAAATTTCCCACTCCTTACTTCCTTATTGATTGTTCAGAGCTTCTAATGGATTATCGATTTCCCATAATTGTAATTGTAATTCTTAATAACTGATTATGAACATTTAATTTTTATACTAATTTACTTTATTTGTATCAATATTGTATGATTTTATGTAAATCGTTTCCTAGTTCTTGTACCCATGGTTTTGTACACCTGCTACCATTAACTCAAATTATTTTTTTGTTTTTGTATAAATAGACTTGTTTGTAAATTGTATTCTATCAGTTGATAATGCTCGCGATGAGCGAAACCGGTCCTGATCAAAAAATATATTGTGGAAATAAGTACTAAAAAAATGTGTTTTTATTATTAAAAAAAAAATGGATAATATTGTTACACAATAACGTCAGTGGTTATATTGATTGAATTGGCATTTACATCGTAGAACTCCATTATAACACGCTAAAAAATAGTAATATATTTTAGTTCTATAAATTCAGTTAGTGGTTATACATTTTTTATTTGTCGATTTAATTGGGTATCACTTGAAAATAGTCGATTAAAATCATTACGATCGGCGTTGGATGTTGAGCCTGACTAACCTGGCACTTTTAGTGACCAGACACTAATAAATTTTAAGGTAGGATTAATCAATTAATTTAAGTCATAATAAAGTTTAATGACAACCATACTCATCCTACGGCCCGCGTGCCACAAGTTGCCCGCCAAGCTTTTATGCAAGTAAAAAAAGTTGAGAATGGCTGGTTTGTAGTATTACGTAAAAAAAACACTTTCGTTGCTTTTCTCAAATTTAAACGGTACCATTTTTGTCGAGGTGCTGTAAAACTAATATTTATGACGGTCGTTAACCCTTTCCTGCGATTCCTGCGATGCACTTTTAATATATTATATATTCTCTTAAAAAGATTTATTTGCGCAAATCTAATTTCTTTTCAGTATCGGCTTTCTATGCGTAGTAAATATTTTTTTATACGAATATATTTAAAATACAATGTAAACAAACCTTACTCGCGAAACAATAATTTATTACACTTGGGCTGTTCCATTTACTCTTTTCTATAATTCGTAATTCAATAACAAAAAAATATCCTGAGATTTTGTGGTCTGTTGCTAGATGTAGTTGAGAACGATTATTTTTTTTTAATACAGAAGCATAAAATGTAAGAAATATTCACTATGATAAAACAACTTCCAGGTAAATTGTCGTTGGAAATCATTACATAACACGCAAATGCATGCTGGTTCATTTAACTACTGTCTATTATTTTTACTGAAAAAGAAAAAAATCAACCGAAAAATTTTAATGAGCATTTTTAAATTGTGTATATACATATAAAAACTAATTTACACGAGGATGATAAAATAGATTGTAAGCATAACCTCTTTTTTAAGTGAAGAATTTACTAGTAACTTTTTTGATTATTGAATACTCACAATCAGTATTCGCAAAGGATTTTATACAACATACATTTTTATATTGTTTTCTCTACAGCTTCCCAAACCTTTATTTAATATTTAGCCAGGCAATATGGAAAAAATGGCTTAAAACTGAGTTTCTGTGCGGTAGTGAATTTATCGCAAAAACTTGGCCCTACCTAACATTTTCTTTTGTTTTATTTGGTGAATGTTAATTAACCTAACAATATTTCGTTCAATCATCATCAGCTTCAATTATAAAACTTCCTTCAACGAAAATAAAGTGTTCTTATAAAATATTGTATAATCCATCACTGCAGAAAGGGATGGTCAGATTAACTCTGGCAAACATAAAAATAAAATTATTAAATATACCAAGAAATTATGTAACGATTTTGTAGTATTTTAATACAATATAAATAGAAAATAAAAGAAAGATATTTTTATTGAATGTTTTTCAAACAGCGTGTTCGCAAACAATTCGTCAATGTTTATATGTTTCAATTGAAAAACTATTTAACGATATTAACTAACGTTTCGCTGTGGCACTTTCAAGCAGTTCCTCTTGACATCGTTTACAATCAATTTCACCCACTTCTGACGACGTATTCAATAAAAGCAATAAAACACATTTCGCATATGATTCCATTGCCAAAATAATACCGAGTTATTTATTTTATTTGCATTGGTTCAAGAGTAATGATTTACTATGTGGAAAACAGATCCAGGGTTAACCAACTGAACTGTAAACATACGCATGTTTATGAGTCATTCGTCGTTTATAATTGATGAAAGTACCAGGGCTGCGGTGTCGATTAAAAAAAAACACAACTCCGACGTCGATTAAATCAAGTTTAATTTATCAGGTTTTTTCCTACTTTTCCTATTTATGTGCGTTAAATTAAAGATCAACCAACCAATCCGGAAAATTCTCATTAAAATACTTTTCAAAACCGTTTAATTGAAAAAATGATTTCGCTCGTTTATCGTGACTCCGGACATAGATCCGTGACACCCCGACCCCGACTCCGAATAAAATACTCTATAACTCCGACTTCACAGCTCTGAAAAATATATGATAAATTGTCAAAGCTCTTATAAAAAATCATTTTCTACCATAGTTGTCAGTGAATTCAGTAATAGATTACAGCGCCGTCTATTTTTAAAAATGTGCAAATATTTAATATAGATCTCAATTCATTTAAAACACATTATTACTGTACGTTATCAAAGAGCCTCGTTAAAAAATTATAATGCATTCAATAATTATTAACGACGAGTATAACCAGTCGTGGTCTTAGAAATATTAAACCGTGAAAACAGTACAAAAGATACTGTTTTCATGGTTTAAATATCAATATTGTGTAGCATATGTAAATAACAATATATATTATACGTACACCCAGTCCTTTTTTTACGCGATACATTGGTTCCAGAAAACGGCGCGTAAAAAAGATCGCGTAAAAAAAAATTGGTTGTCTGTAAAGTCGGTTTACGGACGATAGTTTAACGTGACAACGTCATAAGAAAACATTGATGAAATGATTGCATACTTTTATGAATAAAATGGAATGATTTTTATTGAATTATCATTATTTTGTATGGATACGAAGAAGGAGTGAAATGAAATCTACAATTTTTTATTGATATATTTTATTCGCACGCGACAAACGGGACAATGAGTCATGTTTTTTCGTGCGTGCAGCGGGCGTTCATCGATTTATAAGACGTTGTCACGTCAAAAATCACAACTTTCATATAATTTGATAAATTGGTTCCAAAAATTAAATTATCGCGTGAAAAAGTACCAGAAACGTATGAAAAACCAAAATTTGCTCTTTAAAATTCGTGCAAAAAAAAAAAAATATTTCATGTCTTTATTGCTTATAAAATATAGTGAGACTATAACTATATAATTTTTTCACTTATATGAATTAAGTTTTAAAAATACACATATTTTTATTATTTATAAAAATAATGAAACATACATACCTAGCATCATATATAAATTTCTTCTTTAAAACAAATTTGGGAAAAAAATCGCGTAAAAACGAGTGAAGCGCGTAAAAAATGTAACGGTGCCGTCCAAAAAAATCGCGTATAATCGAATTCGCGTAAAAAAAATCGCGTAAAAAAAAGGACTGGGTGTATTAACGTTAATATTTTAAAAAGTTTAAGCAACTATTAGCCACACAAACATTGCGGTAATGCCATAAGATTAAATATTTAATAACGTTAATGATTATATTATAATTAATTGAAAACGACTGCAAATTTGAAATAGTGTAATATCATATCTTGTATTTCGTCACCTAGGCTCAAAGAATGTCAAACATTTATGTTGTTTGAATAAAATTTATTATGTTTTGGGCATTTCGATTGATTTTCAATTGGATGCTTAAAATCAAAACGATTTTTTAACGAGTTTTAAAACATGAGGAATCGTACAAAGTTTATACAATTCAAATTTGATATAGTTGATGGCTATTTCGGCTTTGACGTTCTGATGTTCTGATGAAGGATAAGCCGAAATAGTTATCAACTAAATTTAATATTTTTTGTATATTTTTACTTATTCACTAATAAGTAATAAAAAAAACACGGTTTTTCACCATGAATCTCTAAAAATAGAAGATAAATTATAGGATATATAAATTTATTTATAGAATATCAAATAAATATATTGCAATTTTTTCACCGTGTTTTTATTCATTTCATTTCACTTTTATTCATAAATTAAATTTGAAAATTGTTGTTGCCAAATATTTGCTAATTTAGAACCGCTGGAATTATTGTCTTTCAATTATTCGCCACTCGTGACTTCGCTTATTTAAAACACGCCAGATTTTTTATATGTAGATTTCCAACAGGACTTGGTATTTTTTCTGAGCCAAAACACTGCAATATTTTAAGATTAAATGCCTGAATTTTAATTGAGCATGATATTTCGATTGAATTACGTAGCAGTTCTAGAATACAATGTACATAAAAAGACGATCGAGTCTATCGATGAACGGTCGACTTATGCCAGGGTTGTCACAAAGGTCGATCGCGAAACCGATTAATGTGTAATTGATCCCGAGTGAAAAATATTTCCTAAAAACGAAAACAGAATGGATGGTCATTGTGTGATATGTGAAGAGACGAATTGCTTGTTTAATGTATTTTGTGATTAATTAAAAATTATATATTTTTAGTAATACTAACATTATAACATTATGATCAGGACCGATTTCGACTTAACCCTCGTCTGATTGTAGTGTGTTTATAGTTTGAACAGTGTCAAAACTTTTTTTTTAAGAAGTACCTATAATATTTTGTATGAAAATATACTCTAATTTTTCCTGATAACATCAAATAGCAACTAAATTCGAATTGTCGAAACTGTGAATTATTAAAAATATTGTTCATCAATTATCAACAATGTACAATGTTTAAGCAATTCAAATTTTATATTTAAACTCTATCAAGCACCCTCAGTCGATATCGTAAATTAAAACTGAATTAATTTTCAATATCATATATGTGGCTCAGTGGAGAACAGGTTTATAAGGTAAAAATGAAAGAACTAAATTTCTTCGTGTATGGCTATTGATAACTATATCGGCTTCCACCATCGTCAGAACTATACTATATAAGCAGTAAAATATAAAGGTAAGCATTATTCAACTCGCTGACTGCCAAAGTCTGAAATATTGAGACGAGAGATGGCAGTGTGTTGATGGTTCAATTTTTAAAATATGTGAATGACTATAGAATTAATACTTTCATGTAAATATGCTTAATTTTTGTACCAAAATATAACGTGATTTATCCTGATAATATCTATAAGTACAGATGTTTGTCACGAATATTATTAAATTATTCTTTTCAAAATTCTTTGCAAGAATATCATTCACGCGGGTAAGGATTAGAAGGGTAAAGTTTTTGTAGAGCTTGGAAGATGGCCGAAGCCGAAATAGCAATCAATGAACTGAATAATAGAAGATTTTATAGACTTTAATTATTTGTTACGTTTCTAGATGTATACAATTATTATAAGTGTATTTTACTGAATGCAGATGTTGGATTGTCATTTGATTTTTTTTTTATATATAACTTTTCAAGATCAAGTTGAAATGAATTGGTATAATGTTATTGTTATAAAATTAAGTTATACGCTTAGTTTTTATTTTTATTTTTAACACTGTGATGTAATGTTTTTTTTTTGGTACCCTGTTTTTTTACGTTCGTTTACGCTCCAATGAATTTGATAAAATTTCTTGCATTTTACACAAACCACATCTTCTCAATCTTCTCTGCGGTGTAGCTATATTGTTGTCCAACCTTTTTTTCGGTGAACCCTTATTCCAACCATTATATTATACACTATGTACTGTGGCAGTCATGCAATTGAGAATCACAGTCAAAATGTCATCTGCCTGAAATATGTGATTTTTTTTAATTCATTGCACTGGTAGATCTAGCTCAGTCTCAGTTAACGTACGGCCCGTGGGCCACATGCTGTCCACCAAGCTTTTCTGCAAGTAGCATCTATAAACCCGATTTATCTAAAAATTCAATTTAACGTTTACTACCGATATATTAAAGTTGTTAAAACTCATGTAACGTAGCAAACACGTGTAGGCGGCCTGACTAAAAAAGGTTGAATATGCCCGACATAACATTGTCTAGCACACAAAAAAAAACATAGACACAGAAAAAAATGAAACTTAACTAATTTTGAAAATAAGTCTCCGGAAATAAGTATTTTTTTTATTACAAAATGCATATATAATATGTATTCTTTCAAGAATTGTAAATTTATTTCGACACTATTCACGGGTATGAAGTAAAGGAATATTTTGTACTGTTAAATCATTGCAAAAGGTAACTTCTTTATAACAATACTAATATTTTTTTAATTACCAAAGCGATGGACGAAACCGGTCCTCAACTTGATCACGTAACATTGTGGAAACAATAGTAAGAATTGTTTTATGTTACTTTCAATGGATTCAGCGTAGACTTTTACTTTACAAAATTTCTTAATTACACTACCGCAAAGGTTCTGGTATACCCCCTCTCCCCAAAAAACACTAATTAACAATCTTAATAATTAAATTGTTTGTTATCTTAACGACTTTCTTTGTACGACGGGTCAGTTACTTATAATATGAAATTTAAAATAACTTTAATTATTCCACGTACTGTGTTTCTAATTGTGACACATGTTTCATCTCTTTTAGGGGCATCAAGAGACTTAGAATTGCAAAGTTTTCCACCATGAATTGACACTTAACTCCTCAAAATTGACATAGCTGACTGCCAAAGATTGAGAGGCACTGCTTTTAAAAAATAAACAACATTTCGAGACATTGAAAATAAATTGACACAATTCTTTTTGTGACACGGAAATAATCAATATTTTTCACCGCGTATTTTTTACTCTTGTATCGATCAAACCTAGGATCATTTAAAATATCAAGCATAAAAAAAATCAAATTTAATAAAATCTAAAAGAATATTCCACTTGTGTTGTGTAATAGTGGAATCTCGGTATTTATGAGATCTTAAAGATCTTAAAACTATAAAAATAATTATGCAATGTAAAATAGGGAAAACGACGAAATTTAGAAACGATAAAATGGGAATACACTGTATGTATGTCCATTAATATAATTATATTGCAATATATGACTCACTTCCCATTGTATTAAATTGTAATGAATGGAAATTATCAAAATGGTTTTTAATTCGCATGGCGATTTTTTCCGTTCAATTTCACCACGTACTTACCTAGCTAGTTGTGAATGAGTGTTGGCATCGCAAAAAACATAATATAAGTGGTACAGAAACAGGTTGGCGGTTTTAAAAAAAGTAGAATTCGAAATTCGAAATTCCCAGTCAAAATGGCGGCGTTCTCCTCACGTGACAGGCGTGTCATTAACCCAAACTCACGTGAGTTCCACCCTTCACGCCTCTCTTCTTTGATCCTCTCTTGAGTAACATTATATTCATTTTTATAATGTAATAATAAAACCAAAAAATAAATTTGGACGGTTGTGTTCATCTTTGCATGCTCGGGTCGGTAAAAGTGCGAGGACCATGCGAAAAGTTTTTTGATTTAAATTCCGAATTTATTATGCAATATTATTATTGAATAAATTAAAATTATTACTGATTTTTTGTCATCAATATTACTGAAATTGTAATGTATCGGAAATGTGTGTAAGCCATATTGTTTATTCTTTCGTATATAAACAATTAATAAAAATCTCTTCTCAGTTAAAGAAGAAAAAATAAATGAGTTAGCAAATATTTTTCACAGCTATTTATTTCACTGTGATACAATCGCCAAAACTATTTTATAGTAAATTTGAATTGTTACAACTTTGTACGATTCCACATGTTTTGTCACTAACGGCCCGGGTTTCGCCTTTCGCCATCTTCAGGCATTAGACAGTAACTCGTCAGTTCTGTTGCATCCGTGTGATAGAATTGAAATTCCATCAAGCACCTTCAGTCGATATTATAAATTATTCTTTAATAAATATATCGTAGAGTTCCATTACTCAAATATAATATATTTATTTAATCTCGAAATTCTGGGATTCCTAGATTAAAATAATTTCTTCCAAGGACAGAAAATATTAACATGCTCTTGTTCTTATAGACTTTATAAACTGATATAATGATTGGAACATTCGAAAGTTATAATTGAAAATACTCACAATGAGTTAAGTTGGTCATGACTATCAGATATAGTAGCATAATAAGTATTTGAAAAAATCGATTTTAATTATCAGTCTTTTCCGAGCTTTTATCCTGATCATGACAAAAAATATGATATTGAATAACCGTTAGTTCTTGTGTCTGTCGAAACACTCCATAAAACTTCTATGTTCCGCTTTAGGGGTCCACAAAATTCGTTTGTTTAAAATTATTTTATTATTTTTGGATACTGATCAAAAAGGTTTAGCATTGATAAAAAATTAACTCACTAAATGACCCTCTACAATTCAAAATAAAAACAATATTGAAAACCTCTGCCATCTCTTTCTTCAATTTCTTCTGTGTAGCATTTTGATGTGGCCCATATTTAGGGTAAGCCAATAAATTTTAAAACAGGAATATTGTTTTTTTTACTAAACATTTATTACAAGTATTAAAATGAAATATTATTTGTAGAGTGGAATAATTTAAGGGAATATAATGGAAATATCAATATACAGATAGTTAATTAAAAAGAATTTTCTTGGAAGAACTTCATTCCTAAGACTAATGTAGTTATGAAAAAAATAAGGTATAGGGAAAAGGAAAGAAAAAACATGGACCAACCATCAATTAAATAATCAAACATTATTTATTAATATTTAGTATTATATAAATTTAGAATTTTTTACATCAGCATCTATATGTGAATTAATGAAGTTATTTTAAAGAGAGTAATGCAGACAGGGACATTTTTTAATAAATCAAAAATTAAGTGATAGCTTATTTTAAGTATTTCTAAAAAGAAAATGATTAATAGCAAACTTTATGCAGACTTCTTTTCCAATAATTTAACTACTTAGAAAATCTATCAATAGTATAACTTTTAGGCCTCAATATCAAATTATACAAAGCTTTGTCCATAGCAGAGAAAAGGTAAGCAATTTTTTTTGATATTGTACACGATCACCCTCACTACATCACCTATATTGGGTATAGTGTTGATTATTGATACTAACCTGTACATAAGTGTGACTTTCACATTGCACACGGGGTAAAGCTTAAATGGTACAATAACTCAGTAGAAAATAAAATACTTAAATATATTTTGTAAAAATAACTATATTTATAAAATACTCAATGAACAGCATTTAAATTATTTTTTTCTGATTGTCTTTCTAATTTCAATAACTTGTATGCTTCGATGGCTTCCTTTTGGGTCTCTTCTAATTTCTTACGAACATTATTCGGTAAATCTTTCCTCTTTCCTTTCAAGTTGACTATTCCCTCGCTCTTCTTTTGGTTCACCATTATATTAAGCTTTGCAATTTTATCGCTAGGTTTGCTGTAGGAGCTATTTTCAAAGAGCTTGTTAAGAAGCAGGTCTTTTCTGGCAGGCTATAATAAAACACAATTATGATCGTATCATATGAGAATATCAAATTGTTTACAATATTACAACGGTGAAAAAATAGCAATGTATTTTAGTTCTACAAATTTTTTTATAAGATATAGTTGATAGCTATTTCGGCTCACGCCATCGTCGGAACTATGTTTAAACGTATATTTGATTATCTATATATAGCTGTGTAGAAAAGGTACACAATACATCTTCTCTTCTCTTCTAACGACGTAGCTTATTTCCTCCTAGCAATAAAACTAAAAATTTTGAAAATGTAAATGAAACTAAACAGGCGGCTATATCAGTGAGCTTAAGTTTTTGGCAAAATGGTTTATCACAGGTAGACAGTAACCCCTTCAATGGGCTGAGAAGTAGTGACTGACATACATTTGTTTGCTCATTAAAGATGTCGTGTGACGATTCATATCTATTGATTTTCAGCTGTTCCAAAGACGTCATCGTGCGGGCCTTTATTATAAAGATGTAAACACGTAGGCGCCGAGTAAAAATGTTGTAGAACTAAAATACATTGCAATTTGTTCACTGTGTTATAATGGAGTTCTACCAAGTAAATGTCAATTTAATCAATAAATTTACGATACTAACCAAAGTAAATATTTTTTTCCTTGGATGGCCAGGTTTTTTTCTAAATTAATAGAAATTTATAAATCAATTATTACAAATTTATATTTTTTTTTAAATGCCTATTGTTAACTTGGACGGTTCATTGAAAGAATAACAATTATTTGAAATGTAATCTAAAGACTATATATCCTAAGAAATATACTTTTATCTTAGTCATTAATTGAATACATAAACCTTAGATTGCTCAATGAACCTTTAACTGTCCAGCATTTCAATGTAAGCGTTTTTATATGAAAGTCAAAAAATGAGTAGCCATTACATAACTCTGCATGATAATTAATTTGATATCATTCAAAGATGGATACTTACTCTTGCAGCGCAATTAGATTTTTCAGCTTTTCTGGGTTTCACTAACGTAGGAGGTTCATGAACTATCTCGCCAAACTGAACAACATCCCTTTGGATCAAATATTGTTTGTCTAATTCTTTTTCCTACAATAAAAAAAAAAAAATTAAGTTACAGATGACATTTAAGATAATTGAATTTGGACTAGAGCAAGAATAGAGCCCAAAAAAGACAAACTGTCAAACAAAGGATAGATGCAATGTCAATTTAATAACCTGTTTATGGTGCTCTTTCTTAGACTTTTCTTTCAATGTCTTCTTTTGAGATTTTGAAAGAACAGGCTGTCCCTTAATCAAACGTGGCCTTTTTCGTCCCTTTTTCTGTATGTAAACGCTTGGCTCGTCGTCATTCTTTATGGGCTTTACCTACAAAATACAAAACTTTATATACTTCACCAAATAAAACACAGTAGACTTTACAATATCAAATTAACTAGGATGTTTCAAAATTCAAACGGAGCATTTTCAATTTTTCTTGTGACTTGCCTTGGGGAAAAAATTAACCTTCTGATGAAATTGATTTACAAGAACTGTTTACTAATAAATCAGTCAACCTCTTAGGGTTAAGATGAATAAGATAAGGAGTAGTTTTTGGCTGACATTATTTTCAACATTCATCAATAAACTATCAACTCTCCTACAAGTTTCATTACTGGAAATTGAACATGTGAATACTGGAATGGAAGCGCACAATGATGACTACTCAGCTTCAGCGTAACATATTATAGCTTTAACTACAGCACGTTTCCGACAAGTGCAAACAATTAAGTGAAAAAGTAGTAGTTGATTGTTATGCATTTACTCAACTACTCTCTTTTGTCAGTGTAAGAAAAGAAGGATAAGTGACAAGAACAGACTGTAAGCCAATCTTTTAACACACAGTGAAAAATAATTGTAGAACTAAAATACATTGTTATTTTTTCAACTAAATCAAGTAAATGCGAATTCAATCTATTAATGTGTTAAGGATTAGTGATCACATCAAAAAATTTGGTTAATATATCTAAGAATACAATAAAATATTACTTTTTCTTCTGGCAGGTCATTAATAATATCATCAAATCCTTTTTCATTCATTAGATTCTTCATGGCATCATTAATTCGAACATTGAAACTTTTATTTGATTCTCCTTTCAGCTTTTTTAATTGATTAACGGGGTTATTATGCTTTGCTTTTAGTAAATCTGAAAGAAAGAATAAAACAGTATGTTGACAGTAATACAGTGAAACCTCGATTTTGGGTTTTCCAAGGGACCCTGAAAAAATAACGGTAATTGCGGGAAATGGCGAATGCGGGAAAGCTTCAAATAATAATAAACAAGTAAAATCGTAAAAAACATTTATTTATTAGTTACTTGTACATACTGTATATAAAATTTCTTTTTAAAAAAGTCCTTTATGTTAGTTTGCTTCTTTGTTATTTGGCACTTTAATCGGAACGAAGACTTATTATTAAACTTGTGACTAAAAGTTTCTATGGACAGGAATCATTATTACCATGAATTTTAAACAACTCTACATTTGCATCATAAACAATAATACACGTGTGGTGGATTTCGACCCAAAAAACAACACATGCGTCCAATGTGTTACGTCTAACGTTAGACTCTAACATGTACAGCGGATTCCAACGTATCTATACATAACACCTGCACTCGGCTGTGTCAAACTTGCTTGCCGAGATACGGAGAAATATGCAATAAAAACGGTCAATCGGGATAATATTTGTAACGGGACCAAAATATTTAGACAGTTTATCGAGGAAATTGGGGAATCAGGAAACGGTCAATGCGGAATTATTTAACATTGTTCTTATGGGAGTTTGACGAGACTATAAAAAATAAGCGTTCCAACCGGGAAAACGTATTATGCGAGAACGGTTGATTGAGGTTCCACTGTATATAAAACTGTATGTACGTGTTAATGTGGCTTTTATTATGATTATAGTTAAGCGTTTAGGATAAACCGTGAGCTACTTAACATTATTCCATTGTGCTTAGGCTGTGTTAAAAAGTCACACACAACCTATCTATTGAGGTACCATGTATAGAAAACAACTCTACAGATAGTTTGTTAAATATACAACCATATTCGAAAATTTATAAATGCCTTATAATCAGGCAGTTACTAATGCTCCACAATGTTGAATATAATATATTTTTCAACAGCTTCTGTTATCAATGTAAAAGTAAATTGATTCACAATGCATACTAAACATTTTAACTCCGGGGGGCAATTATGTAATAAAATCATTTAAGTAACATGATATTTTATGGCTAATCCTAAAACACTATGATTAGGTAACACACAAATACTTAAGTAGCATTAAAAATCCGTAATTATTTTTACAATATTAAAAAAGAGTGAGAGTGAAATAATAACACCAATTTTCCACAAATATTTCTTGCGTTAAAGTTATGATAATGTTAATAAGTTATGATAATTCTAACCTTCCATTTGTATCAATTAAGACCCATGGTTGGGCTAAATTAAGGCAAAAATATCTTGTTGCGAATGTGTTTAGTTTAAATGGTTACGTCTCTTATGTTGCTATAGAGGAGGCATTAACTTTTCACAGATTGAGTGAATAGCTATCGATATAAATGCGATATATATCGCATTGCAGTTCATAATTACCAATGTTTCAGTCACGGAAGTCTTTGATAACTAATATACTGTTAAGATAAACTTTATTAGGTACCGACATGCTTCACATTAAAAGCAGAGACCATTAAATAATGTAGAAAAATGGATGAATAGTGTTTTATATATATTTAAGCTGAATCACTGTGACGGTGATTATTCTATTTTTATGTTGTTGGCTACATTATTATCGTCAGTGTAAATGATTTTGGTTGAAACAGTGCAAATATGTACTTTTTTTTTTGATGATTTTAGACGACTGAGTTGAAAGTCCTGACTTGTCTTTATCCTTTTTATGCTTCTTGTCAGCTTTATTCTTCCAGTCCATTAACCTCAATAAGGTTTTAGGAATTGGTTGATCATCAGGGTTTGTGGGGGTCTTGTTTATCTTGGTCTTTATACTGTAACAGATAATACATTTAAATTATCAAAACTTTGTACGCTTATACACATTTTGTCACTAACGACTTGGTTATCGGCTTTCAGTATCTTCGGGCATTTTATCACATATTAACGTAATTGACATCAGAGAAAGTCGATTCTGTTGCACGGTGAAAAAATAGCAATGTATTTTAGTTCGACATTTTTTTTCTAACTAAACCTAAGATCTACAAATAGTTCTGACGATGGTGTGAGCCGATATATATCTCGTATATCGAATAGCTATCAACTATATCTTATAAAAGAAAAAATTTAAATGTAGAACTAAAATACATTGATATTTTTTCACCATGTTATAAATGGAGTATAACTACTAAGTAAATGCCAATTCAATCAATCTATTCTGTTGCATTCGCGTGATAGAATGCCTGAAGATGATGAAACGCGAAACTCGTATCGTTGGTAAAAAAAAGTGTGGTATCGTACAAAGTTTCAACAATTCTAATTTGATATTGAAACTCCGTCAAGCATCTTCAGTGGATATCATAAATTAGACAACACATTAGCTAATATTGTTTTAATGAATTATAATATTAATACTAGATATACGGTCGTCATTATGTATTAGTCCATTGAAAGGAACATTAAATATTATGGTGAAAATGTTGGAGATGTAATATGTGAATAACCTCAAATATTGGAGCTCTTTAGAGATATGTGTTTTTAACATCCGTTCCCTTACCTTTCGAGTCTCTTAGCATGTTGTGAATACGGGTCTTTCACACCTCTATGTTTTTTTCCGGGTATTTTTCTGCCCATTTTATGAAACGAATGTTATATAAATTTATTTAAGTTTACTACAAATTACACGTGCGAAAATAAACAAAGTTTGACGTTTCTAGCAGTGTTGCAAAAAGAAATAATAAGTAAAATCTTTTCTATGAAAAAAAAAGATGCTTGAAATAAACAATTATATAAAAATAAGCTATAATTTTTATTTTGGAAAAATAGTTTTTTCGAGATTTTTTTTAAATAATGAATTTTTGGACGCTTGATTATGTTTTACGGAATCACGGAATTGTATAATCTAATAATAGTATTATTGGCAATCATAAATATTTTTAGAATATTGTTTAGTTTGCAATATGTAAACTGAAGATAGCGCTAGGTAATGTCCTGATTATTTTACCAATAGATGGCGATGAACGATTGTTTGGATATTTCGCGCTATCTATTATTTTGACATAACATAATATCCGTTTCCTATTCATCAGCTGTTGTTTCGCTCAATAGCCAGTCGCGAGCGAATATCGCAGGATCAAGGTCGTTCTTTGTGTCAAATCTTACAAATATTAGTGTCAGAGTGGAACTATACTTGAACAATAACTGTGCGTATTCAATAAAGTGTTTATATTTATAAATATTTTCAAACGTCAATGTGGTAATCACAGTGCTAAAAAACAATTTTAATCGCCCTAATGAACCTAGCCAGTCAATCCTCCGAGGGTGCAAATGCAGGAGGGTGTTTTGTAAACTTTAATCAAGACTGCACGTAAGTTTAATCAATAATCATAATACAATCGACGATTTCAAAATATTCTTTGTTTAATTCGCCATACAAACAATTTCGGAGGTGCCTTACTACTGCGCAACTGACTGTTGACAAAATATCGACTTTCCATTGTTTTTATGGCATCCTTGAAATGTTTATACATATTTCTTACTATTTTCTCGCTAATTTATCCAGTCTTGTTTATTTTTATCCATTTTTCCTTGAATATTATCGACTGTTGAAAAGTGGGTCGTCCCAGTTGTCAGTTGGACGTTTACATTGGTAAACAAATATGGCGTCCTCTGCGTTGATGTTGTTATTTACTTTTTACATGAAAATATTATTGAAAACAAACCAAATGTATTTACGTTCGTGCGTAGGAAATACATTCTTTTAATATGTTTTCTTTTTTAATGATCGCCATCGTCATCAAATTGCTTTTATAAGGTGTTTGTATAATTTTCTACAACTCTCGCTTCGCTAAAAAAAACAGCAAAATGAATCATGACGTATAGAAAACCTTTCAAACATACAAAGCATTAGTCAGTTTCTTTGTGCCCAAACTTCTTGTACTTCTTGTAATAAGCTACTTTTTTGAAATCACTCAGTTTTTATTTCATATTTATATATCATTCTAATCGTTGTAACCTAATTTTTGAATGTCATTCAAATTAATATATTTTGCAGGGTTGCGACAAAAACAAATTTGAATAAATATTTCTTCTTCAAAATAATTTTTAGTGTTTAATCCATACAACAATTACGATATGTTTAATAATACCAATAAAAAAACACATTCATTTAGACTTATCACACTGAATTATACGATATTTTCTGATTTGACTATCGAATACAAGTTTGAATGGCATTTTGCAAATTATTTTCAAATGAAATTTATTTAACTTGTTCAATTTTGTTTCTTGTATATAACCACTTTTTTGTAAATATAACTTGATGTTGCGAAATATTTGGTCCGAATATAAAATTATTGTGCAATCACACCATGAGTCAGTTATGTTTATTCTTAAATGAAATATTCCTATTAATCTTAATTTAATCGGTCGGCCATTTCGATTGTATCATCCCCTATTTTAATATATTATTTGTATGTAGTTCGATTTGCTTAGTTTGTGCACACTGTTGCACGGGGCGATCCGTGCCCAGAAACCCACGAGAAAGTAAAAACAAAATAGGCTAAGCTGAAATGAGAAATGTACTCGAAATAAAATCAATATTCAACTATCCCAAAAGAAAGCTTTATCTCTTTTTATTGATATAAACAATAATTGTATTATTTTTTTAAATTTCGATTATTTCAATTATGGCTTGAGAATAATCTCAATGATAAATCATAATCATTTTTTCATTCATTTGATCCAAAAAACAATTTGTATTTGAAAAGTTACTAAGACTTCATTGTCATTATCAATTACATGTTTATTTGGTCAATTTCAATGCTTTTACGAGAACCCTGATTGTGCATTAATTCAAATTTCGAACGACCATTGAGCTAAGAGGCTCGCCTATTATAATGTTGAGAATAATTGATATTTTTAACAAGCGGTATTGATAATAATTTTAATGCGGTCTTACACGGGTTGACGTATACTTACGAACAGCTGATTCGTAACGAACAAACGTACAAGGTTATCTGGCATAATAATAATATTCACACAAACACATACAGACTCTTCAACATGCCCACACTTGATTACGTCCGTATGATGTCATGCCTTCAAGATCTTTTTTTATTCATCATAGACAAGGCACCAGAAAAAAGTAAATGGCCATTTGAAAATGGAACAATAATTTAGTTGAGTTTCTTTGTTTAAATTTTCTACCAGGTTATTATTGTTTGTATACATATCTTTCATTATCTATATTATTTATAACCATATTGAATTTTCAACAAAAATCATAATAAAGCAAAATCAATCGTTCAGGTACTAAAAGTAAAACGTTTCAAGGAGTTTATTTTACATTATGTGGTCGAGTGGTTACAATTGTGATTTTATACCAAATATATTTGTGAAAAAACTACTCGCGCGAATCTATAATATTCTTCTTCATTGTGATGTATAAAAATCTATTATGTTTCATTGTAAACGTCCTATGAATTATTTTTGTTTCTAGAATAGCGAATCGATTGTTAAATAAAAACTGTAGAATGATAATATTTCGGATTGTATCAAAGTTCTATTCTCAAACAAAACGGAATTTTTACCTCCATACAATCAAGTTTGTAAATCTTTTTTCTTTAAAAGCACATATTTCGTATAGCTTTCGCTGTTGAGTGCATATGTGCTACAAGGAAACAATGGCAGTGCTAGCGTGGATGCAGTTTGTCTAGCGTTCTCTTTCACTTCCATCGAAAATTTTAGATTTAGTGTAATAAGTGTTATTATAATATAAATCGAATATTTGATTTAATTCTATAAAAATCTGTAATTTAATATAAATTTTGTTTTTACACAACAACGACATAACACAAAGCAAATTTCACCAATGTCACATGAGTCGACTATATAAAAAATAATATATGCAACAAATACCTACATCTTATTGACATGATAATGCTTGATACAAAAATTTCCTAGTATCCAAGCGAGGAAAGCCTTTTCTAATTTTTTATTGCATAAAAAATAACCATGTCATGTAATATTTTAATTTAAAATTAATTTTGAATCTTGAATGCTGACATAGGCCTGAAGGGTCAAAAATAAAAACTGGCGTGGTCCTCGCATTTGTTTCTAAATCCCGGTATCCCAAACTGTGGGTTGCGCCCCCTAATGTGATTTTTTTTACTTAAATTCTAACACCCTTCTATATGCCGCCATGATTCATAAAAATACAACAAAGATGCTTACGACGGGTTTTTTGAGGGGTCGTCAACATATACAGTAAAATTATTATAAATGGCTTTTTCAATTGCATCGGGGTCGCGGTTCACGTGGCTTTTATAAAAGGAGGTCGCCACACAAAAAACTTGGGAACCTATACTCTAAATGGTATGACGTATTATGATGCTATCGACCTCAGTTATATCGTAGTAAAACCGTTAGCTTAGCAATCAGATGGGCCAGGGTTGTTGTCAGTCTCTAATGGCTCGACGGTTTTTTATTATTGATTGCGACGCCAAATGCTTGTGAAAAATAATCTCATTTTGATTTATACTACACTCTTTCTCTAAAATACTAAAATACTTTCACTTAAACGCGGTCAAGAAAATGCATTTTTATGCAACAAAATTGAATCATTGTTACAAGTACCGACTGCAATTTTGAAAATGGAATTTTCAATAAGTAACTGTAAACCTTTTTTTCGTGCCAACATTTGAATCATGTCTTGAAAATGTCTGAAACATCTTGAAATTTAAAATGAAATCTATCTTTCGTGTGACTTCCTTACCTTTTAACGCATTTTCTATTAACACGGGTCTATAAATAAAAAAGCTTATCTACCGCGAAAATCGTGTGACACAAGTGTATTTGTAATTGTCAATTATTAGTTGATAGTGTTTAATGTATTAAAAATACTACCATCCAATTGCATATTCTTTGCAATCGGCGAAAATTCAATCAATTTTTATTTACCAATGCAATAATAAATGCTGTAGAATCGTCACCGACCGTCTGACATTCTAATTATTTACTTGTCCAGTAAAAACACATTGCTATCAATTTATATAATGATTAATGATAACAGCGTTCATGGTGAACTTCGCCATTCGTTCAAAGTGTTTATGATTAAAATTAGAACATATGAAATATTATCGTCACTTAAAACCCGTGGGTGTACAACGTTTTAACTCTCTTGGGCCGCAATGTTATGTTTTTAGGCCACACAAATAAGAGAAACAGGGTTTGATGGAAATGATCGTTATTTTAAATTTATTTAACTTTTTTCAATTCTCAATTAATTATTAATGATTTACCACTATGTTTACTTGAATAGATATTAATTTATTTTTATTCGACTTTCTTACTTATCTCTTTTTGCAATTTTCTTCATCTACGAACATATATATATATATATAAGTATATGTTTGATATGACTAGCTTTTTCTTTGTTGAACAAAAACATAAACGAGATATAAAACTGTTGGTTAGCATAAAAGACTTATACATCTTCCCTGAGACGTGATGGATGATTGAAAAAATCTATTGATCCTAATAAATTGAGTTTATTTTAAAAGAACGTATACTTATTATTTGGATATTTTTTACAAGAAATATTTTCCTACGACACTTAATTTTTGTGATTGATATCTTTATATTAAAATTCTCCGTGTGTTTTCAGGTCATTGTCTGTTGGAAGCGAAACAGGATACCGGTTGTTCTCTCTCGTAGCTGACGATGGCCTCGAAGAGATCTACTTCAGCAAGGGTGGCGAGGACACCTATCTCGTGGAGCGCCTCTTCAGCAGCTCGCTGGTTGCTGTGGTCACACTCGCCGCTCCTAGGTAAGGATTATTAATTACATTGCTATCATTTGGCTGTTGATATCCCATAATACGTCTTGCATTGGTATTTCGTATTAAGGGTTACACAATGCTATATTGAATTTATATCATTTCATATTTTCCTATGTATGAAGCAGGGCTGCAAAGTCGCGGTGTTTTAACCGGAGTCGGGGTCGTGTTTTTTTTACTACCTCAGCTCTCGTATGAAGTGAGAAAAGTACCGATTTCATCGTGTCAATGCAAAATATAAAAGCTGCAAGCAATGTTATGTTTGCAATAGGTATTGTAAAATAGAACTTGTATAATATGAAGCTTGTTGATTAATAATGAAACAGATTTGTTTTGTTAGAATTTGCTATATGATAGTTTATCAACCGGTGGCCCGCGGAGATTTTTGGTTGAGCCAAAACAATCGAATTTTATGGATTTTAAAAATTTTATTATTTTAATTTATGATATCGACTGAAGGTGCTTGATGGAATTTTAATAGTAAATTTGAATTGTTACCACTTTGTACGATTCCATATGTTTTGTCACTAACGACCTCAGTTTTTTTCATCCATGTGATAGAATGCCTGAAGATGCTGAAAGGAAAAACCCGGGTCTTTAGTGACAAAACGTATGGAAACGTGCAGAATTGTAACAATTCAAATTTTTTAATGTTATTTTGTTACTCTCTGTTTTGATATTTATTATAAATTATTTATTTTGAATAAAAAATCAATTGTATATATTTATATTTATTATTTCATTCCAAAGGTTGAGAAACTATGCTCTATTTCATTTATTTAAACCCTAATATACAAAATTCACATCAGCCGCACGCGCTGGATCCTACGCGGCGATGTGAACGCAATATGTATAAATATGTTACAAAATCTTCAATGATGAAGTTACGCAATGTTTGATATATTGGCGTGTTCTAAAATCGTGGTACCTCAAACATCCCTGCGGCGTTCTTCTGATAAAAATCAAAATAACCTAGAATTAATATTCTAATTAAAAATCAATTTCCGTTGCTATGCTACTGATTTTAGGTAGCCAACGCTCTACGCTAAGTGTATCTAGCATCTGCGCCGACGCAGTCATTTCTTTTCTAACCCTATGAAGAGCATCACGGACGTCATTTGCTGATACCAATGACGAACAGCGCAACTTTCATACAATTCATTCTTTACAAATAAGCCCTAATAAGGCTTTACAACTCCAATAATTAACAAATAAAACTTTTTGGTAGAAAAATTGTCACTTAATGTTTTTCCTGTCTTACTGAAATATCATTACTTCTCAACTCAAAATCGATTAAATATTGTGATACGTCTCTTTGGACTTGAGAGGTGGAATTTTCGTCACCATTGATTGATGTCACTAGATGCAATTCAATATTTCATTCATTTATTTTTAAATATTTATTATTTTGTCGATAATGCAAAATCTGTGCTCCTGTATGCATTACGATTAAGTATATGTTCAATATAATGGATATAGGTTTACTTGTTAGTGCTTCTTGAAAGAAAGAGTAGTCTCCTAGACATAAACTCTTTTAAATTTTATGAATAGACTTTATAAAACACTTGTTTTTTTTTTGTTCTACTTTCATACATTCGTGCATATTTTCACCAACAAATTATGTACGGAGGTTGAGGTCTGTCTGTATTTATTACTATATTTGGATAACAAAGTGACACAAACTTTAGACGTAAACACTGCAATAATAAAGGGATTTTCAGTGAGGCATATTCATGTTCTCGTTATAAAATCAGTATTTAACAAGGTTTTAAAAAAAATCATTACGAAACAATTCAAGTAATCTTTTTGCTAACGATGAGGTTGATTTAAACAGATCATAATGTCAGATTTTTTTAACGTAGAAATCTATGGACAACATATTAACATTATATTCTTAAGTGTAGCATGTTATTCCTAATATAGATCGACATCGAAATAACTGACATTATTTTACACGGTGTGACAGCTATCTTAAAAACCTTTGTGTATTTGGTATTATCCGACACGGATACGAGAAGGTATTTCAAGAGATTAGCTCACTTTTTCTCCGTGATTCAGACGTCATCGTTATAATTACAAAATAGTGTGCGCTAACGGGAATATCTTCAACGAATAAAATCTCGCGCTTAGATATCGCAAATCATTCAGCATGGATTATCAACTGAACTGCCTTGGCCATGGTGACAACGTACAGGCTATCAATGCATACTATTTGAAGATTGATAAAAAAATTTGACACGTATACGCATTAAGAATGATTTCAACAATTCTAACGCGAGTTAAAGATAAAGACGTTGTGTCGCCTACTTAAAATGACTGGAAGCTTCCTTCATCAGGGAAGAAACGGTTAAACAGGTATATGTACAGTATAATGTACATATAGGTCACTGATAGAGGGGAGTGTGTTGTGTGCTTGGTGATCCATATTTTCATTAGTGAACAGAAACGGTCATAATAAAGTTTTTTTTTATTATTAAATAAATATTATGCTTGTATCTCATCCCGGAAAACCGGTTCATGACCATAACGCAAAAATAACATCCGGTCTACCGCCGGATTCCCGTGCTCTGCCCATGAAACAATCGCCAACATAATAAACACTCACTATCGCTGCGGAATTGATATTGGAAAAAGCGTTTTTTACGCAACCTGTTTGTATCATTGTTTGCCGGATAACTGCGCTTTTATTGTGAAGATTTAGCAGAGCAGCATTATACAGAAGAATATTAGCGCAGTCGAATTAAAATAAAACAATTAATTGCTGCGTTATTCAGGGTGTCGTGTTTTATTTTGGGATCGATCATTTGAATTTCGATAAATATTCATGTTCATTGACACTGAGTTGTGTTAATAATTGATGACGTATCATTTGTCTGCCGGACGATTTGCATATCGCGAACACGACCATGGGTCGACATCGATTATTTTGTGTCGCCGTTTTCATTTAGATATCTCTAGCCACTGCCTTGGATGTTTTTACATTACATCGCTTACACCATAGCGCGTTACGATTAACAAAAATATTATTCATATTATCATCCATGATACTCGTACCTACGGATATGCTAAATTCGAATTGCCTTGAATTCGAGAGTATTTTCATTCACTACCAAAATTAATCAAATTACTGTTTTAAGCCAGGCGACCCGCCTCCCTTTAAGGACTGTAAGTATTAAAAAGGAGATCAAGCGAAGAATGTACTAACTTTGTTTTTCTTACTTGGATTAGCAACCGAGTAGAATTGGCGGTTATAATTTCATTGCGAGACAAAGGAAAAACTATTAAATGTCATTATACTCAAATCGATAGTTATCGGAGTGGCTTCGGATGCGTTTTTGTTCCCGTGTAATTTCTTTTGTGTTAAACCGATGCAGACTATTATTTTTTTAAATTATTATTTTTGTCACTTACAGTCCATTTTTTTTGCCTTCGCATATTTGTCCATTTTATCACATGTATTCAACAGAACTGATAGTCGATTACTAGTATATCTGACGTCCGCGAAAACGTCGGACGAAAGACGAAACACCGGCCGTCAGTGATAAAACATGTTGACATATAAAAATTTTCAATGATCCAAATTCGACATTGAAGGCCGTCAATCACACAAGAAATAAATTGTTCCACGTAACACATTTATATTACTATGTCTGTGGAACGTATAAAGTGAACAAGATGCTCTCCGCCGATTGAATTAGTTAGTATTCTGGTCATCCGTGAATCAAAACATTAACCCTTCGATTAGTGAGTTTTTTTTTTAATGTTTTAATTAAAACATATTTTATTCCTTACGAGTCAATTTGGGAAGAATATTGCTAATAATGTTTTTAGAATTATAAAATACTTGTCTGAACATGTAAATGAAATAATTCATTATTATCTTCAGAGAGTTATCTACAAGTTTTTACTTCCAACTCGGTTAAAGTTTTTATTGCGTTCATGTGTCAACGTGTTCTGTATTGAGATAATTTTACGCTCAATACACAATGTTATTTATGGCTATAAATTTGTTTGTATTTATTGTCACCTCTTAACACACTGTCACAAAATAATTTTATTAGTTTGGAGCAAATAATAAAAACAAGGTGACATCATAGGTATTTATCAGTATGTATTATATCTAATATCGTTCAAATGATTTATCGATCGTCACTGAAAGTTTAGGGTTAAAGATTTTTCTTATATATAATGATATTGCGTTTTTGCCTGTATTACATTGAAAATTGGAAGATTTTTTGTAAAATCAGCGGATTTTTTTGTGTGAATAATTACAACAAAAAGAATTTTTTTGTATAATGTGGAAATATGCGGATTTATTTTAGCGGAAAATACTATTGGAATACCATTGATTAATTTTTTGACGGTGGGATTCATACGGTTAACTTACGCATATTGCTTTTTATGATGCGGCGTCTATATATATATAGACGCCGAATGTATAATTCCATGAATATGGAAAAATACAAGCGTAAAAAAGCGATTGTAGCAAACTTGTTGCATGAAATAATAATTCACTTGAGTTAGGCCATTTCACAACAAGTGAGAAGCTAGTTGTTTTCGTATTTGGGCAGACCAAGGCGATTGTTTTGTTGTTGTTATTCCACGGTGGGGGAGATTTCGCAAAATAAACTAGCCTGCCGAAATGTATTTGTTTACAAAAGACAATGAAAAAAGTTCGCTCGCCCAGCCTTGACTGGAATCATTCAAATGCGTTTTGTAATTGACGCATATAGTGCCGGCGAGTGTTGGTGATTCGATGTACTATTTGAATAAGGCTACCGTATTCGTAGTAACCTCGCAGAAGAACCATACCTTCGCGGATAGTTCCGCAACTAAATTAAATGTCTTTTTAATATAATGACTTCTGATGATCTGCGCAAATTGGACGAATATTCTAGCTTTGCGTTCTATTTTATTAACGCGGCCTGTAGCCAATGTGCCTATTTTTGATACAAAAAAAAAACACTTGAATAGTGACAACAATCGAAATTTTGCGATATGTTTGTGTTCATTATTCTCTTGAATTTGGCTTAAAAATTACTCTTAAATGTTTAATTATCTAATAGCTCATGATAATTAAAACATTCATTTGCGTAAAACTTATCTCTGCAAGTCCTATTTCTTCCCCTGAGAATATACAAAAAAAAAGAATTTTATCAATATATATAAAATAATAAACTGTCAATCAAATCCACGAATCGATTGATAAATAGTTTTTACTATTCGACAAATATATTTGAATTATTTCGTTTTTGCGAATGGCTGGGAAAAGAAAGCGTTGATCTTATCGTAAACTCACAATTTGAATCATCGTGTGGTACTTACTTTTATTGTGAAATTACAAGCATTTATTGGTAACTAACTGACTCTTCGCGCGTTGCTGCGATCTCAGAGTAAGGAAATTCATTAAAACTCGTTGTTTTTTTTTTCTTAATTATGTAGTTTTAATTCTATTTGATTAACTCTATGGGGAGGTTGGAGAGGAAGTGGTATGCTAGAAACATTTGCGGGGAAATACTCAAGAAATTTGTAGTTTTATATCGATTGAATAAATGGTGTAGTTATGCATAAAGGACAAATATACACACATTGATATATACATAGTATCATGCCAAATAGCATTTGTTTTTTCTCTTCTGATATTTGTGACAAACATTCAAAACATTTTTTAACACCCCAGTAAGAGGAGCGTGAAGCCGCAGCGGGTGTTGGTGGATACTACGGTGAGAACCGTAGATAATTAAAAAAAAAACCTTTACATTTACTGAAACAATAATCGTTCTCTCGATGAACAGATTATTTTTTATATTGCCAAATTCTCGTCTGTTATTGTATCGCGATGATATCACCTGAGCCTCCCCTTTGTTTTCATGTTAATTGAAAATACTTAATCAATTCTCGTAACAAAAAGTTACAATGTTAATAATTTCAGCACGTCCTGTGATATTATTACCACATGTTCGGTGTTTTCATTAAATTTCGTTGTGCAATTCGTTTTATCTGAGTAGTTTTAATTTTTGCAAATAATTAACGCTTCGGCTTACATGAATGTTACAAAATATTATATGCGCATACGAACAGCTATTTTTTTTAAATATATTACTCATCTTGGGATTATTTCTAACGTTAATATATTTTATTAACCCTCGGCTTGCGGAGTCGTTTTACGACACTTAGACATAATTTCTTCAATATATTTCTACACCGCCATCTAGTAATATGCAGTAATGCTAAAAAAACATGATCCGTTGATGAGGAATGTGACTGTGAATAGAGACCGCCGAAAAATACGCGTTCCGTTATCAAAGGTCTAACCATACTATAAGATACATAAAACACATTTTTAGTACTATTTCCACAATATATTTTATGATCAAGACCGGTTTCGCTAATGCTTGGAGTGAGCGAATATATTGTGGAATCAATACTAAAAAATGACGAATTTGAATTGTTGAAACGTACGATTTCACATGCTTTCAATGACGACATTCAGGCATTTTATCACACGTATGCAACAGAACTGACAATCTGTTCGTCAGTGCTTTTGCATTGAATGCATGAATCAATGAAGATGCCGAAAGTCGAATCCCGGGTCGTTAGTGATAAAATATGTGGAATCGTATAAATTTTCAACAATTCAATTTTGATATTGAAATTCCATCAAGCCGTTTCAGTCGATATAGCTAAAAATGTGTTTTATTATAAAAAATATTCTTTCACCAAAAAGTGACAGCTAACACTTCAAAAGTGAAACAGTTTTCTTATCGACTCCTTCAACGAATGGAGTTGCGAGTATTTTTTGTTAAATTCGACGAGAGTGCGAAATATAATTCTATTGATTTTTATGTTTGTATTCTAGGCTAGTTCTTATCGATACTCTTTAAAACATCCATTTCCATTATCCATTTTCCCGAGTCTACGACGTTTCGTAAATATAATTGATGTACTCGTTACGGATTGCGTAACGGATTACCAATAACCGAGATTCGTCGCTCGCGAACCGGTTCGATCCGGTAATCACGACTCGCCTCACTGCAGGCCGTGTTCCTCACCTAATCAGCTGCTGTCGCGCGAACCCGTTTGGAGGTTAGTGATGATGCCCTACCGCCGGAGGCTCACAAGGTAGTAGGATGACAAATCTTCGAGCGGAGGGCTGTGGGCGTTTGTTGTGGCAAGGTAAACAAAGGACCCTATCATGGGAACTGGTTAACAGAAGAATTTCGGATATAATTGACACAATTTCAAACACATTGTGGAATGCACAAGCTCTCGCTTTCAGAAAATGTTCTGTACTTAAAGGTGCAGTTTGACGTGGGTTGGCTAAAGGTTTGAAAACCGATCAACCACACTCAATTATGTGAATATAATTTGTTTTTGTGAGTGATCAGAATTATGTTTCGAAGTTTATTTTACCGATCTTGTTGGTTTTGATTATTTTCTAACTGATATCTCCTAGCACTCCCCTCAGCAGTTTTAATTGTACCCATTTTGTCACTTCTTTTGGTATTGGGTAAGTGAATCTTATATTTTTGTTTTGCTTCTATAGAATCGTATAACCCATAAAATCTCAAGAATAAAGCTAAGCCTACATATTTCATTGTTTTGTAAACTAGTAATTTATTCACTAGCAATTAGTATTTCTCTTCTGACGAATAGCTTGACACTGTGTCATGAATAATGATACAGTATACGCATCCTTGTTTTTTTTTTGAATAATCTTGTGATATTTTTACGCCGTTTTATGTATTTGCCCTTTATATACCAATTCATTATTCACACGAATGCTTTGAAACTGTCTGTTATTTTATTCAAATCAAATATTTAACGAGTTCCCAATCAGTCATACGTGGTTCACGATTTATTGTACCGTATTTGTTAAACCTATTGTCACCTCTTCAACGCGAATCGTATTTGGTTCGATTGATTCACGTGACTTGGGCGCCAAGCCGTTCGGTTTTGAGGCCGGCCCTCCACACCACACTGCCTTTTGTGTGTGTTTGGTTGGGTTCTTTATCTGCCGTTTTGTAACACCTAAACGTCTGATCGAAAGTGACAGTGTTTATTCCGCTAGCTTGGCCTTCCGCCGCTCTACTGCTGCGGCAGAGCGACGATAGACAACTAGTACACGGCTGATGGAGGAAACGAGAATTTGTGCCATCAATCTCTCGTAAAATGTTGCTGCCATGGTCGACGTATTCTTCGAAAATTACATGTAATAATTTTGTCAAGGAGGTTATTATATATCTTTTCTTATTTCAAAGTTTTATATCCTTTGACATAACTTACTCATTGTGTTTTTTTTTTACTTTCGTATTATCGTGTAGTACTTTAGTAAATAGATATCAGTTATTCGATATAGTTATTGAAAGTAATTTACTGCTTTATAATACTTATTTTATTCAACTTGAGGGAGTTTGCGCGTTTTCCTTGACGATTTTGTTTAAAACTATAATTGTATACTGCAATCATATATCGAAAATGATAAGATGAGAAAAAGTGTGATTCATTCAGCTAAATAGAAATTACTTGAAATTTCCTAAAAATGAAACCTTTTATTACCGTTATTATATGATCGTAGTTTTCCTCTAGTTAATGTATTTTAGATATAGCCGCCTTTAAAATCTAACGACAAACAATATGTTCTCAGCCAGTGTCGAAATATTCAAATTTTCCCATATGCACCCGAATTCCACGCTAGCCCAATAGTCTTATTTCGTTGACAATATTTACATTCTAAATAATATTTAACCACCCACTCTTTCGCCATCGAGTGGTCTCATGCTTCGAGATGTCGCAAACATTTTCAGATTTACTGTCGTTTTTAATATTATTTATTTATTCCGAGCGTGGAATGATTGCAGTTTTAAATCTGGCGCCTTGCCACAATTCTCAGATGAGTGTGTTTGTTGCATTCGCGTGAAGTGTGCCGCTGTTTGCCCCGGTGCATCGCATTCGCAGTTGAATTGTATCAATTACAACGTCATCCATAGCTTAACTCTCATATATATAGTCTCTTGATAATAGCGGAATTGTGTCCACTCAATACTTATTTTTTCGCTTCAATTTTAAACTTTATTAAGCTGAACACGATATCCCGTGATGTCTGTTTGACAGCGATGTACTATTAAAAATAAAACTTTTATCTGCAACACAACTCTGCAATTGTAATAGTTTTATTTTTTTAGAAATTAATTATTTAATCTGCTTTAGTATTTGCTAAAAATCGCATAAGTTCTTTCATGTGAATTTTCCTCGTAATCTGTTTTGTCGTTTTAATATGCTGTGTTACGATCCGTCCATCTTTTTACTCAATTCGTCCGCTTCATTACTTCCAATTAATTCTTATTTTATTTCAAATGATATACATAGGAAAGATATGACGTATACATATTCTAAGCCAACTCTTACGCTTATCTTAGATAAATATTTTATCCGCAAAAATCCTGTCTTCATTCTCATAAGAGCGATGCAAATTAAATTCCCAAATTTCTGATTGACTTTCCCCAGACGAACAAGAAATTCTTTACTCCGTGATATTACATTTGGATTCCGATCGAAACTCTCATTTCACCGACTTTTTTTTTTAAATTGTTATATCATTCTGTCACGGCAACACCGGCAAAACATTTTTGGCTCGGGTTTACGGCAGTTTTTTTGGCACTGTAGGCTCAAAAAGTTTCCAACTTGTCAAAAAAAAAATGCCGTTCCTTCGTGTGTTTCTATTTGTTTTGCTTTTCAAAGCTTTGTGGTGGTCAGGGGTGTGTAATGAGAATTATTCGATACCCGATAGCCGAATATTCATACTTCGTCCAATCCATTTATTTTTGTAATCTTTAATTTATTTAATGAAACATAAATTATTTGAAATAAAAAATTCTCAACTATTCGCCATGAGTTTACCATTACCGCCTTTACATTCAACATACCGATATTTTGTTAGTATATATAGATAAAAGAATACTCTATATTTGATTGCTTAGTATTAGAGAATTTTTAAATAACTCAGGGAAATCACTCATTTACGAAAATTTGTTTACTAAAATAGACATATTTTGAATAATGTTTTTACTATATAGCAGAAAATACGTCTGTATCTATGGTCTGTACAGTACGGACACGAAGTTTCACGACATGTCGTTTTGGCTGCCATCTTCGAGGCTTATTTATTACAGGAGGTACGGGTTTAGGGTAACATTTTATTATTTCCAAATTAGTTTGAACCAAAATATCGCAGTAATGTCGCAAATTTCTAAATGTTCCACTCTGTCACAGACAATACTGGATAAAAAATTCTCGTCACTGCCTAACGGTATTACGTTCGGGTATTCAAAAATCGCGCGTCCCTAATTATGTGCAAACTTTTCGCGGTCAAGTGATCGCGGCTGACTTATCAACCGTGGGCGACGGGTTCGCGTCACGTGAGGTCACATTCGTGCCGTGAGTTTTATTTATCAACTTTCGAAAAATTATTTTCGGACAGAAATATTTTTGTTTTGGTTATGAACGATGAGATGCAGAATCTGGCATCTGGCTCATTGATTGGGCAAGTGCTTCTTGCTTCGGTCGCTGCCTCGACAAAGAGTTCTTTCTGAATTGGCACTTTTCGTAAATTAAATATGTTAAAGTAATTTCACATTTTTTTTATTTCTTTTTCTACTGTATCGAATGCCGTAGATGGCGTGTAAATTTACGAGGCTCAAATATTTAATCAATGAATTTTATTTATTTGCATTCTGGACATCAACTTTTTTCCGTTCATCGCTGTATCTTTTTACCGTCAAGAAGTGTTTTCAGATATGAATACATGTGGAATTATTTAGTTTTACAGTTGTTGGTTAAGGAAATAAAATACACGTTCAGGCGCAGGCACGTCCATAATTTATTAAAATATTTGAAACGTGCCTCCAGTGATAATTCCCTTGCTTCTGTTTACTTTACTTACGTAACTGACATCAATTTTCGTTCGGAGATTCTTTGGCTATCTCATAACCCCAATAATAAACCTTCATTCGATTTAATTGGCAATGAAACACTTGAGATCATTTGTCGCATTTTCGAATCATTCGAATGCCTTTTTCTAGCGGAATTCGAAGTCACAATTTATCCCTAGCAGTTTCTGCACTCGACTTGATAGATCGCAAAGCCGATCTTAGATGTCAATATAACTGATTTTTCTCTTAATGTTTATTAAAACTTTCGCAGATATGATGTTGAAGCTTGTAACACTACAAGATATTACATGCACGTAAAAAGAAGAATCGCGACGGGGGATGTGGCAAGTCTACAAGTTCACTAGCAATGAATAAAGAATTTTCAGACTATATTTTCATACAATAAGGATACACCCATGTTTAAAAGTATAAATTTGAAGTGTACTATTTATTAGAAATGTCGTCAGTCTTCACCATTGAACGCTGTACAGGCTGGTTAACGAATTCGTTGGTCCAAATCAGTACTATTTGCGTTGAACTTCATTTCAATTATAATCGATCCGTATAAAATTGCTGAAGTATGACTTCAAAATAAATCCGATTGCATCATCCGTCGCAGCTTCTTTGTTAGTTAGTGCAACTTCAATACGGTGTGGTGTAGATTGATATAATATATGTTTTCTGCAGTTACCGACGTGAAAATAGTTCACTACAGATCTTTCACGTTTAAAATTATACGAAATATTCATTTGCTGTAGGCGGACGAATGCAGCGCGGGTTTATTTCGGAACCGCTCGCTGCAAACAAGTGAACGAACGTTTCTCAATTTTGATTATTTCCAGCCGATAGCGATCACCCAGCACTGAGAAGGCATCGATTGTTACTTTATTAGTCAGTGGCGGATTACGTATTTAGAAGGCCCCGAGTACAATACATATAAGATCAGTTGATAATGCTCTAGATGAGTGAAACCTGCCCTGATCTTAAAATTGTTGAAATTGAACTAAATTTAATGTTTTTTTATTTAAATATAATACCTTTCTTCCGAAAAGTGACTGTGAAATAAAGAATATTAAAAGTGAAATATATCATTGTCAATATCCGGCGTAAGACAATCCGACAATCTTCCGCGTGACTGGAGGTTTGTGTACTTTTTAACGAGAAAGGGTGTGCTTAAAGTTCTCGTTTTAAAGCATACAAACCATCTAACCGTTACGCGAAAGCGCCTGACTCAAAAATCGGCTAAATTCGTATGCATTCTAATGAAAGACTAAATTAAAAACATTAAATTTATGATATCGACTGATAGTGCTTGGTGGAATTTCAATATCAAATTTTAATTGTTGAAACTGTGCAATTCCACGTGTTTGTCACTCCCGGGTTTCGCCGTTCAGTTTTTTCTACGTTTGGCCTCTAGTCTTAGGGTCTATATATTTCCTATGTAATCCACTAGTATATAGTCGATATAAGCCGTTTAGTATTAATATATGTCAGTTATATTGCATCCGTTTGCTAGAATGCCTGGAGATGCCGAAAGTTTTCGCGTTCCCGTTGTTAAAATTTCTCTCTTCAAATGAAAAATCCCCATCGGAAACAAATTCACAGTGCATTCGCCCAATATTCTCAATAAAAACAATTGCTGTCAGTGTTCTATAAAAATAATCACATATTTACGACCATTTAATAAACTACTTCATTATTTCCATATTACATACATAGTTATCTTATCTCCTCCAACGTTTTATTGGCTCTGACGCGTTATTCGGAATTGAATAATAGTGGTGTATGTCAAATATGCATAGTTAAAAGATAACACATTGGTTCTGTGAGCTAATTATTGATAACATTATGTTTAAACGCATATTAACTGATCTTATCAGTGTTTGCTATATAATGTCATAAAACTGAAATTGTTGAACTGTTTGGACTTTTTTCAAACGTGCTTTTCATGATATCGCATCGAATTCATTTAATTCAAAGATTCTTGTCGATAATTAGTTGAAAAAAGTATGATATTTCGTAAGTATTATGACCTTTATAAATAAAAGAAAGTTACAATTTTGTTGAAATAGCGATACAATTTTATTTGCTACGGATTTTTCCGAAGCAAATCCGTCAAATATCAATTTCAGCTAATGTGATTTGACCGATTGCTGCGAAGAAGTTTTGCCATGAAATACGAGCGAAAGTTTCGCGATCAAATAAATATTTAAGTAACTATTATGTTTTTCGAGTTTACGAAATATTTGATTGATACGAATACCTGATTTTGTATACATTTTGTTTGTTGTGAGTAATCAAAGCACATTATACATTTCAATTATTTTCTTCGACAGTTTCTCAATACTCTCGCTATTGAAATATACATATACAATATGTATTTTGACCTTGTTACCATTTCTGTCATCTCCGTGTCTTTATAACCGCAATCTGACTCAATAGTATCGGACATAAAAAGAAATCCAGTTCACATATTTTTTTCGCTGAAGAAAAATAAATGCACATAACGTTGGTTTACTTTTTAGAGCTGTGTCAAAAAACGTCGTCGTTACGGTTCAAAAACGGTCTCAACTATTATATATTCTCTCAGAGGAAAATCGCTTGAAAAAATCATCTTTCCGAAGAAAGTTTTCGTACAACGGGAATTATTGCTGGCGAAATTTCTAACTTCTAAATTACCCTTTTATTATGTTGGATCAGTACACAATCCAAAACTATATATTTATTTGTGAAATAACCAATCTCTCGAATACAGTGTAATAACGTTTATACATAACCATAACTAACAAGTGGAGCATCTCATTCGACTCTAGCGGGCTGACGTCCATTCTGAAACAGCTGTTACTCAATTCCTTGGCGGAGTGCCCTGGGACCGGCCGATGCTTGCTTGCCCTTGAAGTTTTTAACTTGCTAAGCATCACGATATGTTAGTCCCACTGCTTCATTGCGTAACACGGTGGTGTGACGGTGGGTCCACTGTCTTAATTAATTTGACGTATTATTGTTGCATTGTCACGCATAAGGGATAGTTTATCGGTAAGCGATATGGTGAACGCTTTTATTAGACGTGTCGCACGCAGATTGCAATTTTCTACATGCTGCTAGCATCTTCGGATACTTATCAAGCAACATTTTGAATAATGTAATGCAAATTAGCGAATTTCGGCAATGCGGTATCGTTTATTAGAATTTCTAGAATTATAAATAACAGACGAAGCGATATTTAACGTAAGTGTTTGCATCTTTGTAGTAAGGGTCGCAGGATGACGGCTTTGGAACAGCTCAAGTTCAATGTTCAGACTAACTCTTTCGGACAAGTTGCTAATGTCTCAACTGTTGAGACGGCCGATTGCAGTATGTAGATAATTGATACATAATATAAAAGAGTAAACGGAATGTATCTTTCGCAAAAGTGTTCATATTGATATCAAAATATATTATTGTTTGTTCCTGATTATAACATGTTGAACACGTCAAAATTTTTGAAAAATTGTGTGTTGGAATATCCTTTGTGTGACTCAGCACGGAACGGGTTAAAAGTTTTTATCGATCTGTTGCATACCTGGTAGTAGTAGTAGTTTTTTTCACTGTTCATCGAACCGCCATATGTTTATTTTTGGAATGTATCGACACGAAAAATAAGAACATTACATGGTATGTATTTAAGCATTAAAAATATAAGGGCGCATTTGACGCTTAAAATTTTCTGCTTAGATGGTGTCCTCTAAGGTTTTAAATAGTAATAGTAATATTAATATATAACTTATTTTATCTTACTCGTGTTGAACGGTTGCGAATCATGACACAGAAATTATTAAACAGAATTGAAAATTAGTGTAGAATTATTTGAATACATGTTAGGAACATGTATGTTAAAGAATAGATTTACTAACCCCTGGGGGCTGTGCTGATTTTGATAAGCGCTATTTAATGCACCGCGGAAACTTCAATGCTGACTCTCTCGTCACCTTAGGAAGTCCCTTGTTTATGTCAATTGTTTGTAACGAGGGACCATGTGATAAACCTAGGAGACTGACATGAAAGCTTGAAGGCTCCGTCTGGTAGCTATCTGCTCCAAATAAGCAACATTTATTACTTTAAATATTTTTATTTGCTATGAAAGCTCTGTTAATGTTGGATTGTTTTATTTGACCAAAACAGGTTTCTTATCTCTGTATACTTAAATAACAAAACGCCATAATGCTAGACGTGCGTTATCTAAAATAAACGACTATTATGCGTCACCGGTAGGTGGTATTGTGATTTTTTCAGTATGCTATGAAATATAAATTTCGACTGTTGGTAAGTAGGGATAATGTTCCTGTTGCCTATATTGCTATCGCTATACACAATAGACAGCAGTTAGAGACTAGACTTTCTTTCTACGAACGAATGCTTTGAAGTGTTTAAGAAATGTATTTATTGTGAGTAGGCGGTAATACACCGTTGGTTCTGAGAATTTTTAGAATAGAAAATATGTATCAAGTCTGATTAGCTCTTTAGGTTTACAAAAACAAAAAACACGATGGCAAATTTTTTTTTTCAATATTCTCAAACAATTGATTCTCCTATTTTTGTTATGGCATCTAGTGATACATCTGTACAGTATCAATATATAATATTTTTTCTATGAAATATGATATTATATAAGCTGATTTATATTTTTTTTGCGTATATATCATCAAAATTTTTCAAATGTAGTGTATATATTACGGCGAATGTACATTTCAATTGAAAATGTTTTCAACTTTGGTATCATGTTGTCTGTGCATAGCGGGGTGGCCAACCTTTTGCATACCATGCGCCAATGTTTTTTTTTCTATTTTGTGCCATACAAATCGAACACCTTTTCTAGTTTCTTACCTTCACGGTTGTGCTTGGAAAATATGGATAGATGTGATATCTCCTTCGCTTAAATAAATAAATACAAAAATATTCAATTTCAAAACTACACGTCGGAAATGTTGTGATCGCTTTCGCGGACACCGTTGATGGTGCAATACCTGCCGGAACCTTTTGGCGAAGATATCTCTGGATTACAGTTGTTGGATGTGATGTGAGAGCGAGATCAGATACAAAGACGGATACAGTTATGGGCATTGCGTCAAAAGACTAATTAGGTCCAAGGATGCAATGCGCCGCGGCTTGGCTACGCCTGGACTAAGTTTTCAAATAAAACGAGTAATACATCACTGGATTGTATATTTTTTTAAAATATTTGACACGTTAATTTCAACTGATGAGAATGCTGGAATGTGATTTCACTGAAACCCTAGAAAAAAATACTTGAAATACATTCATTGTCAACTGATTTATTTTACCAATGATCATTCATTTTCAATAGTGGTGCTGTGATCGCCTAATCCAAGTATTGTATAAGATATTGTCGATTTGCGAGTTTAATTCTTTGTGCACATAACAATTACGTACGTCGACACTTAGTTTAGTTATTAAATTTGTGATTGTATATTTTTTTATACGACTTTTAATAATGTTATGTAGGACCAGTTCTTGTCCGAGGTTAGTGAGATCTGTACATTTTTTTTAAACTACCGGCATTGATAGCTTACAAATCTACATCATATTTTTTACCAATCTACTTACCTGCATCAAACGGATCACGATTTTTAAAAAGGTTATAGCCACACGCTTACATTTACCATTACATCATGAATTCACTCTTCCAATAATAACATGGAGCTTTGGTGACGTATTGTTTTGATAAACTCATATACACGTCTGCTTTTCAATATAAGAAAAACATATCGATTTTCGCGAAAACAAATATTTTTTTGTGACGGTTACTTCATGCTCGTTTTAGAGAGTTCAGTTCAGAACGATTGGGGTAAAAGCCATGTCAAATATCGCCAGCAAAAATGATACTTTACGTATATATGTACATACATAGTTGGCTATTATAATACGTTTTTATCGACATACTATGTGCTAGCAGTCATGTCAGTCACGCGGCCCGCCTGCTATTGTTTTGTGGCCCTCCAAAAATACGAATGCCACGACCGGCTTAAATTATAACCTTATTAATTTGTTTTTTAAATTTACATATGTTTGCGATGAACAGGGAGGGTTAAGATTTAGAATTGTTTTTTTTTTAAACATTTTTTTATAAATACGATACATCACTTTTGAAGTGTTAAAAATCACTTAATGAAAATAGTCAACATAATTATATAAATAAAATACATTTTTTTGATAATATTTTTACGGTTTTATAATATAATGATTGAGACCGGATTTACTCACCTCAGACGATGATGCTCGCGGTGAGCGAAACCGGTACTGATTATTACCTGATAAAAATGTGTTTTATTTATTTTAATATACGAATGTATTATATTTATTTACGGTTGCCAAATCTTGCATGTATAATAAATACACGCGTCCCTCGGTGCATATGCCCGTTTTACTGTGTCCATTGGAGGAACTCCGTTTCTTAAATTTGCTGCCTGGCCACACATGCTTTTGTCATGTCGATAATGTAAGCCCAAAGATTATACCATTTCTTTAAATGTGCATTTTTGTTAGACATATATACAATTTAAGTTATCTGAGAAATTTGTTAGCATTTTCTCAGATAACAAAGAAAAGTTTTGTTTCGTATCCGGTGAATCACACTGATAATATATGGTTATTGAAACAATGTTGAGACGTTGTTAAAAATCTCTACCTACCTAAAATGCGGGTGGGGCTAGCAAATTTACTGCAGGTATATACGTATTATTACTGGAAGGGCGCAGCACACTATCACATTGTTATTCTAGATACTTTGTATTTGTCAGTAAAATGTCACCCTCTTGGCTAAGGGAACGTTGGGGTTTCAGACAACAATGAATAATTGATGTCTTAGGTACGTTTACTAGAAACGGTTTCGTACCTAATATCACCCGAAGTGTTCGCAGCCGTCTCTAAGTATGTCTCCTGATCGGAGTTATATTATAATATAATATATGTATGCAGTGAGATAAAAGGTATTTAACCCAGGTTATGATTACTGATCTATGGCAATAAGCTTTTAAGAGGCAAAGGATTATTGGTTTATAGAATCCCCTTTGACTTGAGCACATTTTTTAATATGAATACATGCATATAATTAAAATTTTGTGTATCGTTAAATCACATTTTGATTCGGTGGTTCCCTTTCCTGGAATTACCGCCAACGGAGGAGCAAAAGGGCACCGGAAAGGAAGTAATGGATTCTTGAAAGTCTGGAAGTTTGAAGTGCGAAACTCTCCCGAGTGGATCTCTGTTTCGCATACATATTACGCTAGTAATTACTGCTGGATATATGTCCAAACTTAAGATCGTCGATAATTACTCTGCGCGCCAAATGTGTCATCAGTTTCTTTTATTTGAAGGATGTCTCTAAACTACCAAATAATTAACGAGAGACTTTTTTCAACAGCGTGTCCAGCGGATGGGTAGACAATGAATGACTTCTTAACGGAAAAAATCTTCGTTTCAAATGTCGTCGTCTGACTCATTCTTAAAACATATTTTATCATTTCACAATGTTTTGAAATTGTTTCTGCACCGCTACTCTGGTTGGTATGAAGTAGGTATTACATTCGCAAAATCATGACAAAATGTTTTTGAACACAATATTAACCTTCATTTTTACCATTGGGTTACATCTCACTTCCGGTGGTTTTTTTTTTTTTACAAACGTTTAACTGCATTCTATACCTTTTGAGAGTGTTTGAGAAGAAACCGACTAAGTGTTATGGTCCAAGTATACCCATTGGATTTGTGTAAACCGCCAATTTTTACGGCGTCTAGTATTTTGGGTTGCTTTTTTTTATAAATTCTACATGGTCGATATGTTGACAATTACTTAAAATGGTACCCGATATGCCTGCATGTTTGCAATAACATGCATTGGACTAGATCAGTGTGTCAAATTATATAGCTCTGACGATTGCGTGAGACCGAAATAGCTATCAATAACCTTGTAAAAGACCACATTTTTACTAAATAAAGACATTTGCCTGAGTTGAAACAATCAATGAAATGTTGCTAAAATGTATTTCATGCTGTCTTTTTTATACGACGAAAATTTCATAAATATAAACATACACCTTGTAAAAAAATAAAATTTAAATATTGTATAGTTTTCTTCTTAGAAATATAATAGTTATGAAATTAATATATATGATTTACGATTACTTACCAGTGAAAAAGAAAAAATTCTATTTTAACTTGCTTTTTAGGTATTCTATTATTAAACTAGATAATCATTAGTGAAGTAAAGTTAGTGAAAAAACCAAATAATTTGCTTTTAATGTAGTGCGACTTTTTAATGTTCTGATTCTCCGAGAATAGTGTGTCCCGACGCATTTCATATAATTCCTACAATATAAATTATTTTGTATAGACGTAATCACAGGTAAGCAGAATTAATTGTTTCTTCGTTGGAATAATATGTCATAAATATTATATACACAATCTAAAATATAAAGTATAAGAAAAGTAATGTTTTAATTAAGTAAATAATACAGCAAGAATAAGTCCCAATTGACAAATGCGTCGATGGTGAATCATTCGATTTTTTTAAAAATATTATATGCGCATTGGAAGACGAGAGGAAGGTTACAGAGCACTTTCATAATGAACGCCTCTTATCTTGTTTGGTAGGGATTACGATCTAATAACCCGTGGATTGCATTCAAATATGAAATGCAAATTTGATTGCCCTATCATTACGTCATCGCAAGCCCGACTACGAAGACGAATAAATTGATAATAAACCTTCAGAGACCGTCAAAACATTTTGACATTGGTATTTTATGGACACACCTACACGTAGTTTCATCGTGGCAGTAATTGCAATATGAATATGCACAGGCATTTTACTGTATACATTTACCTCAAATTTTCGATCGATGAGTGACCGCTATCATTTTCTTTGTTGCGTTAAAATGACGAATTAATTAATATTAATATAATAATTTTGGAATTGGAATAAAGAATTTGGTCAAAATTAATAACAAAAATGTTTTTGGTTATCTATCGCTGCATTGCAATTCGTACAGTATTCGTTTCGTTCATATGATCTTAGAAACGCTTGTTAATCAATGGACGTTTCGAATACCTGCATAACCTTGATGATTTCGATCTAATTTAATTAGCTTAGTGTTAATTTTTAGTGTTAAGTTTCATGCAAAGTTTTTTAATCCCTACGGAGTTCTTTTCGTGCGCTACTCCATAAACGTAATATTAGTGTTCATTTTAATTCTCGATCTAGCTATGTAAATTGTATTCGCCTGTTTGTTTCAAGGACAGTAAAATCTGCAATACATTATTGCCAAGATTTCTGCACTTGCAGGCACATTACCGTTATTTATTACCTTTTACTTGTATATTTCGTTCGCGTTTTGCAGACACTGAAAATGATAGCTATATTTAATTACTAATATATCTGTTTAATAAAAATTTGACTTAAAATCTGGTTTTAAGACACGTGATGTTATGCTCATTCATATCTATATATGTTTATTTACAATCTATTGAAGAATCAGTGTATGCAGGTTTCCATTCTAAGATTTGAACATTTTACCTTGCGAAAAAAATACTTAATATGTATAGGCTATGACTTTATACTGCTTTCTTCTCGAAACGTCAATTTCGAGTGTATCAGAAAATGATTTATTAAAATTTCAAAAAAGGTACTTCGCAAGTAAACTTTTTTTTGGGAAGCTAACTTGTAAAATATAATGTAGACTTTTTCACAAGCTAAATTCGTGATTTTACAAAAAAAATTGAACCATTTTGAACTAGAAAAAAACATATTTTTGTGATATTAACAGGCTGTATAGTTATATTAAAAAAATTCGCCTGGGAATCGGTAATTAAGTATGAATTAAGTAGTGACGGAACTATTTTCTACTGCCGATCAATTGCGAATGCATCGTAATCTCGCTCACTCGACAAATACTAAATATGAGTCGACGTTTACTTTACACAAACAGCTTGTTTAAACAAAAAGTTTGGAGCGGGTTTCTTGTTCATTGTTGACAGTTGCTCTCAAATATTATTTTGCTAAAGAGGAGATCTCTTTTCAAGATAATACGAATTGGTTAACCCGATAAGAACTCTCTGCGTAATAATAGGAATAGGTTGTCGGCAATGGGATATAGTAATTGATTTAAGGGATGTTATGATTCTCTGGACAAATGAACAATTTTTTAGACCGGTCAATATATTCTACATAATTATATATGCACACGCATAAATTTACATCTGGATGACGTTATATTCGTAAAAAATATGTCAAATGTTGTTTACGGTGGAAGGTAAATGACAAAATATATTATACGAAAGTAGTGATTTTAATTCAAAAAATAATCCACGAAGCTAAAAGGTAGTGAACATGGAAGATCACGTATTGCTTGTGAAAATCGAATAAAACGACGATTATTGACAAATTATTGACTACAATTAATTGCCTGACAAAGTTTTAGCAGCTACTCAAAATCTAAAATGCTATGTTTTGATACCGCATGAAACTATGTGGCGATTGTGAAACGGACGTGCCGTTTTTGAATCGTTTACTGGAGACGAAAAGTTATTGCGGACCAACGATGTTAACGCTGATGGATTTCGAATGGGCAGGTAGCAAAACCGACCCCTCGGCCAGGTCTAAACTCATCGATAATAATAATAATAATAGGGTATCGAGGAAGATTTTGCATCCCGACTTACTAAATTGTATTCTGACGGTCATGAAAAAATGAATAACAGATGGCAGAATGTTGTCTACCGAGAGATAATAATAACAATCCAAAAGAGCGTAAGTGGAAAATCGTTAATATTCAGGAGAGCTAAAGTACATATTACTTAAATTCCAATACAGTGAAACCTCGATTTTACGTTTTCCAAGGGACCCTGAAAAAATAACGGTAATTGCGGGAAACGGTGCATGCGGGAAAGCTTCAAATATTAATAAACAAGTAAAATCGTAAAAAACATTTATTTATCAGTCCTTCATGTTAGTTTGCTTCTTTGTTATTTGGCACTTTAATCGGAACAAAGACTTATTACTAAACTTGAAACTAAAAGTTTCTATGTACAGGAATCATTATTACCATGAATTTTAAACAACTCTGCATTTGCATCATAAACAATAATACGCGTGTGGTGGATTGGTACCTAAAAATAGCACATAGCGTCCAATGCGTTACGTCTAACATATACAGCGGATTCCATCGTATCTAGACATAACACCTGCACTCGGCTGTGTAAACTTTCTTACCGAGATACGGAGAAAAATGCAATAAAAACGGTCAATCGGGATAATATTTGTGACGGGACCAAAATATTTAGACGGTTTATCGAGGAAATCGGGGAATCGGGAAACGGTCAATGCGGGATTATTTAACATTGTTCTTATGGGAGTTTGACGGGACTATATAAAATAAGCGTTCCAGCCGGGAAAACGTATTATGCGAGAACGGTAGATCGAGGTTCCACTGTATATTGAAAGATTTTATAATAAAATGAAGTTATTGTCATGTCACGATATTTTATATCACTCTATTTGCTCCCCTGATTATTAGCGATTTGAAACTAACATCATTTGACTTGGAAAGGGGGGGCGATATTATTTTACATATCAAACATATCGATGCGATAGAAGCATATTTATTACGCACAATAATATTTTTAAGTAAAAATAGTGAAGAATATTATGCTTTATGAAAAAGTTGTTATTTTGTTCCTTTAAATGGACCTTCTAATAATTCAAATCAACCGACAATTAAGTTAAAGAGGATTAACATAAAATATTTTCGAAATACCTATTGTTTGCCCAGTAGGTTCCGTCGTATCCCTTCTTAGAATTAACAATGAAACACTAAACTTTATTATAACAACAACCCAGATTTTACTGCTTATCGGAATACTGTTCTCATTCGTTCCTCTGCAAGGTTAAATATTATTATGTTTCATATTCCACTCGCCAGTTGAAAACTTATCTGGTAAACACTTTCCACGGCTTGTGCGGACTACTGGATTTGTTTAGCTGTATCTGTATTACATGCCACCTGTGCCAATTGACATGCATTATGTATCGGGTAACCGTAAGTTCTTGAATAAAATAAAACAAAGCCGATTATCTATTATCAAACTGCTAAATGGTATACATTGAGATGTATTTAACAATATTGCAAATATCTGCGTAAAACGATTAACAATTTTATCTCGATAACAATATAGAACTAGACGCAATGCTATGTATATTAATCGGCATATTCAATCGACAAATAATTAGTGGCATTGCACATTCTTTTTAATTCAAGAATAAACTTCACAACAAAATACAACACGAAATCTTTTTCAATATTATACCCACTAACTACGTTTTTGATGACTGTATCTTAACCAGGCTCACTCAACTTTTTTTTCATTCTGGCTACATATTGATTTTTTATACGTAGTAAGAGCTGAAATATATTAAAAGTAAACCATAAATATAGCATAACAAACTACATGATATTTCTTAAATCTATATCGGCCCACTAATGTGGAGACTATTTGCTTCCTAATTTGCATTTTTACCTACGATAACTGCTTATTACTCAACCGCTCTTTTTTCGTGCGATTAGGGATGGAAAAGTTGGAGCTCGATAAAGACTAGTGGTTAGTTAATCGCTCCTGCAACGCCCAGTTATCTACGTGGGAAGTAATAGATATTAGAAATCACAATCGCCAGTCCGTACGAACAGAAATCGATGAATCGGTTGAAAATCTCTTTGTCTGAGATTTGAACTCATGAGATTCGCCAAGGAAGCCAGCGGCTTCCACACTGACTGAGTACAACCTTAAAGCTTTGAAAACAATTCCAGATTTTTTAGAAGTATCTAGTAAATAAGATTGTTTTAAGCTATTTATTGTCACTCATAAAAGCTGATTGAGTGTCGCTAATCTAAACCGTATTCGTCGAACGCCAGAGCAAAAATATTCGGAGTCCGATTGAGAAACCATGTTTAAATTTCAATTTAAAATAAAGTACGCGTGGTCTCCATAATAATTGTAGATCGAGTTCACCTTTCATTGTCGGCCGATGAAGGAGGCAACAGTGATTGGTTTTTCTTCTTCGACTTTTTACGTAACTACTTTATATGCAAATTGGATACGTCGGTTAATATATTCGCCGATTAAGTAGTTGCAGAATTTATTCATTCTAAACAATAAAATTAGAACGTCGTACCCTTGTCGGTGTCGTGCATATAATAGTTTCGTTTTGTTATTTTTCTAGAAACATTTAAAATATTACAAGTGATTCGTACAATTGAATGCTCAAAATTTTTCGTATTACGTTTTGAATTTTATGAAGTTTTTTTTTCAGAAAATTTATTGCATTTAAAATTACTATCGAAATGTATCCGACGTGTGGAGATCTCGCAATTCAATAAGGTTATTGACTCGTGTGGACATATTTACATATTCATCATTAATGATTATGTTGGCTTGCATCTCTGTATCGATGATTGCACAGCATTTTCGTAATGAGTGTTCACATATTTATTTACAATATGAAAGAAGAATACACAAGCGCTTCGGCGACAGGTCATCAAGACTGGTATGAAGTAACGAATGTATATGTCGAATTCAACATGAGAAAATTTCAGGCGTAAAAGAAATTTGATTAGAAATTGTATCAACTTTTCGATGCTGAAATGTGATTATTATAAGCTTTCTATTTCCACAATATGTTTTATAATGCCGGTTTTGCTCATCGCGAGTATTAATACCAAGTTTTGAGTTAAAAATTGACACATAAAAAACGAAAGGCTTTTGTTTGTAATTAGTATTTTATTAGTTGATAATGCTTGCGGTGTGCGACACCTATCCTGTTCATGAAATATTTCATGGAAATCGTACTGAAATATGTTTTTATTATTTAAAGTATAATGAATGCCTTTCCACCAAAAAGTGATAATTAACGTCTTAAAAGTGGTAAAGGTTTTTTGCTGGAGAAAATAAATAAGTTAGCCTTCATAAATTTTCTTTGTCATATCCAAGAAAACGATATCTTCAACGTATCGGAGTAACCTTTGTTAAAATTATATTTAATCTATGTATTTTTTGATCTATGTTTTAAGTTTATACATATAATTGCTGACTTATCTCACCGAAAGGTTTATTTTTCTGTTTGTTTTGAATAATGGCTTCTCAGTTAGAGATTACATGAAAACATCGAGAAATTATAAAGCGTTCATGAAATGGTACCGCCGATACGTACGTTTTGTAGTAAATTCTCTTTGTTTGATAAGGCTTAGGTACTTTTGTTGATAACACAGACTCGTGTTGCAGTGCACATGCAGTAAGCGCATTCTGATGAAGCCACACGTCCGCCATGTGCATTTTCATCACCCCCGATGCCGCTCACCTCTAACTTTCGGAACGTGCTCAGGTCACTTCGTTTTCTTCAATTTTCACGATACACATGTGCGACTTAATGTTGTGTCAACATACATTTATCGCATTTTCTTTGTGTGAAACGTGATCCGCGCTTATCGCAAACGTAGAATTCGCTGTGTAATTGATAAGTGTACGTGTAATATATCGATTTTGACCCAGTGACAGTCATGACCTTAACATCTTCAAGGGCGAAAACATCTAAATAAAATAGAAAGTCGATGACGATGAATTAAATAGCCATAATTAATTACGCTCACGTATTCAAATAAATTTCCAGATTTTTTGTTAAAATCGATATTTTCCACCCATCTAAAGTTATGTACGGCTGCAAAACAAAAGAATTATTTCTGTACGAAATTTTACAGACGTTACATGTTTTTCGCTCTATTGTATTTCCCCTCAAACAGCTTTCGTTTCGATCCATTGTTGTATAACTTGTAGTGCTTGGAATGAATAATGTAAGCTTATTTATTGACACAATATTCAAATAAAAGCTTTTTTTTTATTTTGCCACATAATAAATAATCATATAAACTATTGTGAAGAGTATGTACCCAGATAAATTGTTTTTGAATCTCACATATTATTATTGGACGAAAAAGCGAAAGGATCGCACGAAGTCGCCATTATTGTAATGGATAAATCAATATCAATCAAACCTTATATATAATATTTCCTACTAAAACAAAGAGATATTAAAATAATAAAACACTGTTTATTTATTTATTTTATGTCCACAATTTTGTATTATCAAGATCAGCACCGATTTCGTACGTCGAGAAAATTATCAAAAAATTAAAACACGTCACACAACATTATGAATTATTAATTGCTACGTATACAAAAAATGCTTCATGAGCTAATAAAATAAAATAATATGAATTGAAGTAGTTTAATTGATAAATGAAATGTAATCATCAATTTAAAATTTATATAAACAGCCTTCATTTATATTGTATTTTTGTCTTGGGTTTATTGTTGATAATAATATAATTTATGATATCAACTGAAGGTACTTGATGGAACTTCAATATTAAATTTGAATTGTTACAACTTTGTGCGATTCCATATGTCTTATCACAAACGACCCGGGTTTCGCCCTTCGGCATCTTCAGGTATTCCAGAACTGACTCAGTTCTGTTGCATCCGTGCGATAGAATACCTGAAGATGTCGAAGGGCGAAACCCGGGTCGTTTGTGATAAGACATATGGAATCGTACAATGTTGTAACAATTCAAATTTGATAATAATATACGTGATTTTCTATAACGTTTTATTCTGTTTATTTTTCAGGAAGCTGAAAGTATGCCACTTCAACAGGGGGACTGAGATCTGTAACTATAGTTACAGCAACACGATACTAGCGGTTAAACTGAATAGATCTGTGAGTAATGCTTTGCATATTTATTTATTTTTGATACTTTTTAACCAACCTATATTCCATTACCATCAAATTTTCTACCTACGTTACTTGTTTCTGGTTCATATGAAATGTCTTATGTTTTGTGTAATGTATTTAAATACGTCATATTATGAAGTGTCAGAATTCAAGATAACTATATCGAATTCGGGGGGATGATGTGGTAGATGTTAGGAATACTTATTTTTTTATATGTACATTTATCATAAATGGAATTGTATTTCGAATTTTGATTTTAAATATTCTACATCACAATGCCGCAGTACATTTTAATATGTTTATGTAGTATTTGTAATTTATCACAGCTTCTCAAAAAAAAACAAAAATGATCATGTATAATGTATACTTATTTAAATATGAATAAATGTGAATGAAAAATACTATAAGAACCTTCAATTTATTTTAAAAAGCATACGTATTTTATTTTCTTCGAAATCTATCTTTCCGCGCAGTATTTAAATTGGCTGGTTTGAAAAGAATATAAACGACAATATGACGTCAAAACAGATGGTATTCGATCAAAAAAAAACATATATAATACGTTTTACCTACTAATAACCTTAATAATCTTACGTGCTAATTGAACACCTGAAGTCGGATTGAAATAAAAATTAAAAGTTACTCAAATGGAATAATATAAACGAGATTTTATTTTGTGTAGTCTTAATCCTTTCGTGGTATAAAAAAACTTATGAAATTTTTATAATAGACTAATTAATGAAAATCACTTTCGGTGAATATTACATGTGTAGAAATAAATAATTGTTATTATTTTTAAAAAATATATTTTTAGCATAATGAAAATGTGGGTCAATACACTTGCGAACCGGTTTTTATTATCAGTATCTCGCGCGATATCGATAAATTTGTTTCAATATTTTAATAATAATAATTCAAATTCGTTCAATCATAAAGTGGTATTTTTTGACCTTTGTTCTCTTTATGAAACTAGCTTTTTTCACCGCCCAATAGAGAACGCTGTCGTTTTCCTCGTCATACAGTGTCAAATAATAACGAAAATATTTGCAGAATAACAAAATGAAAATCATGAAAGTTGTCTATTTTTCTGAATTTATTCTTAAGCCACATTATTTGGGAGATGTTATGACATATGTTGTAAAAAAATAAAGAACCATTCACACAGTATTTATTTAATTAAAGAACTCGAAAATAAAAATATTGTTTTATTCTTTCAAAGAAAATGTATATAACTTCATAATTATTTGCGTTGTGTTATATTTATTTTATATCCATATTTACCCCGTGATCGATGGATAATAAAATGATTACTCGGTGTCATAAAATTATCGTGCATTGCCATTTATTAGATTATGCACAAAGATATCAAAAATTGCAACGATAGTGTTGATCCCGTCAGCTGTCTTAATATGACTCACAGTTTGGTCCGATTATTTTTAAATAATTTGTTTTTATTCTATGCCATTATAATATACAATCAGTTATCAATTTTATTTCTATAACACGTCAACACTCCCGTCAGGCGTCTAAAGTCAGAAGACGATGTTTAAAATTTCAATTTTGCTCTGTGTACAATTTTACTCTTTAGAACAGAACTCGTGTTTCGTCCTGTTTTTAAACTTCAATGTGCCTTTAGTTTTCCCATTTCGTTGACGTACTTATTGTTGCTGAGCAATAAATAATAACTCATAAATACAAATTTATATGAACCCGTTTATTGTTCTATAGATAATTCTAATTTATTACTCATAAGCAATTAGAGCTAAGAGTCGTTAAGTTATCTCGTTCTTTTTTCAAAATGGGTGCTTCGTAAAAGCCAGAGTATTTATTATTGCTGTGGTGTACGTCTTCTAGGGTTGTCACACGTCTCGTACGTTGCTGATAGCCGCGTATATTTCTATCCTTCGCGTATTTTCCTCCCAGTAGAATATTGTTTCTTAGGTTCATATTTAAAATAAATTAATGTCAATTACAATTGACCGTTATCGCATGATAATAGTTTATATAGTCTAAAATTATTTTAAAAGACATTTCTTGATAACTGAACTTCATGATAAAATCTCGTTTAAGAAATACATTCGGAAAAAATAAAGTAAACCAATCTTTCAATACATACTTTTATGTTTTGATTGTGAAATGCTGTGAAAAAAACGCGGATGCCTGATTCTGTATTACATCGATAAAGAAAATGTATCATCACCAAATTATATAAGAAATTGATTTGTCCGCTTACAAATAGTTTCTATACGCATTCTTTTGAAACACTTCATTATGAAGCCACGTGATGCGTATACATATCTGCTATATCACCCAATCAAACATCTCGATAGTAACCAGCGATCTGTATCACGATCCCTTTATTAATAACAACATCGGCAACGCAACCCTGTGTATTCCAACACCAATCGGAGTGTAAGGACAAATACTGACCTCTAATAACTTTGTTTACATTTTTGGTAATTTATTAAAAGTGATAAAATATCTTCCTACACACAATTGTATTGTTATCGATTGAGAATTAAATTGTAGTAAAAATATATTTGAATCTCGAATTGTTTATTTATATCGATATTAATTATTGGTATTTTCATTATGCTGTCTGGCATCTCCATTTCACGAGCATGCGTGCTCAAATCTCCTGGTATATAAAAATATTAGTTTTGAAACAAATATACAAAATATCAGAAGAAAAGAGTTTTTTATCCTCTTGTAATGGTATACATTTAACAATAGATTCAACTCAATTATATCCAGATTAGCGGATTGACAGATATTATTGGACCGTCTCTCCTTGGACTTGATTTTATATACCCACGTATAGTAAAAAAGCTAGATTGGTGAGAAATATTTATCTTTCTTGAGTGTTACTGTTGTTTACTTTTTTTATTTTGTAAATACCAATATGTGTCTCATCACGTCCAATACAAAAGATAAGATTACTTATGCGAATAACCAAAATTCTACGAATTTTATCGATGATGGGTGTTGCGTGCGCGCGCAATCACATTTATTTCCTCGAGATAATATTTCACTTACTCGCTCTCTCTTAACGAGTAAGATATCTTCTATCGCCCTCGCTCGCAACCGTCATGGCGATCTGCTGATAATCATTCATCACGCTTTGTTGTTTATATTTTTGCAGATGTTTTTGTCAGATAGGTAAACAATTTTATGTATTTGTTTTTCTTTTTCAATGTCTCTGCGTTGTAATCTTCAGTAAATCCACGTATGTCGTTAGAGAAAATTGATTTGACACTAATGATTACGCACAGCACAATTCTATAACTATATATATATACGTACACTGCTCGATTGAAAAGTATGCCGTTCGTCGGCATTCGGTTCATAAATAAATGAAAGACGAACCGTATAATTTTCTCACTGATTAAAGTCTAAGTGAAATTACAAATAAAAGTATATAATAGATTATCTCGACATCAATAACGACACATGATTTTAAAAAAACATGATTAATTATAAATTTTTATCTTACGTTTAATATTGTGGCCCTCGCAACGATTTTCATTTTGAATTATATATTATTTCAGTAATATTGCAATGTAATTGCTGTGTCAAACTTTCCCGCGAATGCAGGTTTGTGCATATACTTGGATTCTTACGAACATGCCTTTATTTTCAAAGTGTTTTCTTGACCCACAATCTGAAAATAAGAATGGCTGCATTTCTAGAATATAAGCTTTACATCTGCGACAAATTAAATGCTGCACATATTATTGTGATAGGTCCGAACGATTTATATCATCCGAACATGAGTCGCGTTTTTTTATTACCACGAAAATTATAATATTTTGCCATTGAAAAAGAGAACGTGAGTGACATTTTGTTTTTGAGGTGAACGCATCCGGCGTTTTTTATAATATTCACTTCAATACAGTTTTGTCGTTTATGTTCTTGTTCACATATATAATATTGATTGATAAAAAAATGGTATATTATGTCTTAAAATCTATTATTTTATACTTTAATAATTACTAATCCATCGTCGTGGGCGAGAATCTTCTCAGTATCTTTATCCATCCGGTTTGGCAAACCTCACGTTGAGAAAAATTTTAAACATAAATTTTAATTGTCTTCATTCATGTATTTCATTTTAAAGTGAAATATTGGAATTATTTAATGTATACATGTCTGTATTTCATTTTGATACCAATTTAACAAACACTTCGTTTCTTAGGAATTTTGTCAACTGAAAATCAATTTTTATACGCTATGATAAATTAATACGGCGCTTAAAAATATCGGAGTATTTATATATCAATACAATATGTTTTTAATAATTTTAGTTAAATGGAATTTATTTAGCAATTTCTTAGTAGAATTTAAATACTCGATTTGAAACAGTGAATGCAAACGAATATTTCTCAATTCTACCTTGCGTAATTTTATAATATGTTTTTGAACGTACAATTGTGTTCATAGATAAAAGTGTAGTGAAGTGGCCATAGAAATCATTTTAATAATATTTTGATTACGATTCGTACGATGCTCACACTTGTTATTGCTTGCCTTGAATTTTTCGAGCGGGAAGATATTAGATATCCGCCATTGTTATTTTGAGTGATCAAAAAATACTATTTGAGAATGGAGTTCTTTCCGAGAAAATAATGTTTTGTGATATTATATCTGGGTAAATTCCAGTATTCATGAGTTCTCATAAATTATTATCAGCAATAATTCTGTTTTGCAGTTTACTTTTAATGTCTTTCCTTTGTTTCGAATTAAATGGAATGTGATATTTTATCGGTCTTTCTGAAATTATTGGATGTATTGATATGGAAATTGCTGTAAATCATCATTACATATACACCCAGTCCTTTTTTTACGCGATCGATGTTCCAGAAAACGGCGCGTAAAAAAAATCATAACTTTCATATAATTTGACAATTTGGTTCCAAAAATTGAAATATCGCGAGAAAAAGTCCCAGAAACGTATGAAAAACTGCCGTCCAAAAAATCGCGTATAATCGAATTCGCGTAAAAAAAGGACTGGGTGTACTTAAATAATGTTTTATACTAATCTTCGGACCTGTGAAAACAATACTAAATATAAACGTCGGCCCCTCCGTTTTACATAATTTAATTTGTGTCGCTAGTTCCACATTTTCCAGAAATGCTTTTAAATAAAATTATGTCACCATTTTTTTTTTTTTTGAAAACCTCTTAGAACTCCAACCTTCGAAATATGACCAACATCTTTCAAATTTTCTATTCATTGTTCATTCTGTTGCAAATGGTGGTTTATTTTTCAATGTTGTATTTCAGAGGTTAATAGTATGCCTAGAGGAGAGCTTGTACATCCACAACATCCGCGACATGAAAGTGTTGCATACGATTCGTGACACCCCGCCCAACCCGCGCGGACTTTGCTCCCTCTCCGCTCACACTGACAACTGCTTCCTCGCGTATCCCGGGTCCAGTTCAATCGGGGAGGTTCAAATCTTTGATGCCATACACCTGGTAAGAAACCTTTCATTGAGTTATGAAAATTGTCATTCCGTTTTTTGACAGTATGAAGTTGTTTGTCATTGAGAATATCCACATAAATATAAATAGTTACTCAAAAGAATAAAATCAATTTTAAACACGGGGAAAAATTCCAATTTATTTTAGTTCTAACTTCTTCTCGTCGGAACTATGTTAGGTTATGCTAGGTTCGTTCCACAATAGCGTAAGCCAAAATAGCTATCAAATATATCTTATAAAAAAATTTGTAGAACTAAAATACATTGCTATTTTTTCACCATGTTGTTATAATGGAGTTCTACCAAGTAAATGCCAATTCAATCAATCAATTTTATACCTTTAATTTTAATTGATGGTCCATGAGCCTGGCCAATCCTTAGGCCCTCCACATTTCTGACATTAAATAATTTTAACAAATCTTTGTCAATTTTAATCAATAGTACTTAATTATATTATTATTGATGAATTTAAAATTTCCCTGAATTTAATAAACTTCTGTAAAATAGTGATAATCAGGACTTTTACTATAAAATCAACAGATAATTATATTTTTTACAACATTAATTTGAGGGTATTCCCATTTTTATAAATTGGGTTGTGTCAATGATTATTTTATTAAAATAATTACCAATTCTTCCTTCTTACTTTAGGTCTCAAATTATAATTTATGATCGACTGAAGGTGCTTGATGGAACTTCAATATTAAATTTGAATTGTTACAACTTTGTACGATTCCATATGTCTTATCACAAACGACCCGGGTTTCACCCTTCGGCATTGTTGCATCCGTGCTATGGAATACCTGAAGATGCCGAAGGGCGAAACCCCGGTCGTTTGTGATAAGACATATGGAATCTTACAAAGTTGTAACAATTAAAACTCAAATTATAAGTCAAATATCTCAATAATAAATATTTACACACTTTCATTTAATACAAGAATGACATTCCAGCTTGTTAATCTGAATCATTACTTACAGATTAATATAACATGGTTATGATTTGTGTGTGATTGAAAAAAAAACTGTTTTTTTCTGTCTTCTTGAATTACCAATAGCTGCTTTTTCTTAATGATTTCAGCATGCAAAGACCATGATACCTGCCCATGACTCTCCACTGGCAGCTTTAGCCTTCAACTGTTCGGGCACGCGTGTGGCTACGGCCAGTGAGAGGGGAACGGTGATCCGCATCTTCTCTGTGAAGGACGGCACGCGACTATTCGAATTCAGGCGGGGAGTGAAAAGATGCGTCTCCATCAGCAGCTTAGTCTTCTCCATGTGCTCAAACTTTGTCTGCTGTAGCAGTAATACAGAGACGGTGCACGTCTTCAAGTTGGTCGAACCTGCTAAGGAAATGTATGATTGACTATTAAGTTACTTCAATATATATTGTTTTTGGAATGGTCAGTCTTCCCTTTCACAACAAATTATACACATTTTTTTTTTTTTTATGATATCGACTGAAGGTGCTTGATGGAACTTCAATATTAAATTTGAATTGTTACAACTTTGTACGATTCCATATGTCTTATCACAAACGACCCGGGTTTCGCCCTTCGGCATCTTCAGGTATTCCATCGCACGGATGCAACAATGCCGAAGGGCGAAACCCGGGTCGTTTGTGATAAGACATATGGAATCGTACAAAGTTGTAACAATTCAAATTTAATATACATTTTTAATGTGGATACTGTCCAAACAATCAATTCTTATTTTTTAAATCCGTTTTATTCCTTACTTCTTTTTGTAAAATTCAATATATCATATGTGTAACACTGATTTTTTCAAACACTGTTCAAGCGAAAGTAGATAGTGAATCAACCATAATGCGTGTGGAAAATACTGTGCAAATGAATTGCATTAAATAGTATTCTTCTGCCAAAACGTTATTCAGTTAATTTTTTGTAATAAAATATTTCTTGCAATTTATAGATTTCAGGATAGAGAAGAGTCAAGCATTGAGCACATGTAAATAATTCATTTTTTGACCTCGAGACCTAAGTGTTTTCCACAAGATAATAGATTAAAAAAAGATCCAGATGGAAATCGAGAGGCAACACAATCCGCATTTATATGATAAAATTAATGTTATTTTGTTGGAATGCCTTCGCCAACTTACAGTCTTTCAATATAAGTTCGCAACTGCATTGATGATATTTTACTATTTTCAGGCCTCGCCAATCTGCAGACGAAAGCTGGATGGGTTACCTGTCGAAAGCAGTTTCGGTGGGTGCCAATTATCTCCCCGCTCAAGTGACAGATGTTTTCAGCCAGGGAAGGGCGTTTGCCAGCGTTCATTTGCCCGTATCGGGCGTGAAGAATGTCTGTGCCATAACAACGTAAGTTCATTTCCTTAAATCTGAATGTTTTTAATATGATTATTCCTCTTATTTTATTATGACTAATATAATCAAAAATGTTAAATGCGTGTATCGGTTTATGTTATTATGAATTTTTTCTTTGTATGCATATGATTTTGTAGCTAACATTTCAAATCTCTTATTTGCCGCATTGAGCAGAGCTAGGACATATTTTAATTTTTCATTTTTTTTTATATATTACAAAATTACTAAGGTTGATAAAATTGCCGAATTTAATGTTGACCAGAAAGCGAAGATCTATAAATATTTTTGATTTTAATCTGATTATTATGTGGGTCCGTAGCATTTCCAAAATGCTCCGTTTGCTGGTAGCATCAGCAGAAGGAATCCTGTACATGTACAGCCTGGACGCAGTGGAAGGTGGCAACTGCACGCTCGTGAAGCAGCATTTGATTGCGGGCGCAGGCTTGCCGATCGCTCCCTCTAAACCCGCTACCCCACTCAATATTGCCACCGGAGGAGGTAAGACCTCGCCGGCCTACCTTATAATAGGTTAGAATCTTCACAATACATTTATTTTATCTCATGGTTTAATGTTGTCGGGATATGTCTCTTGGATTGTTTTGCGAAGGTTATAGATTATATTCGTGGAGTTTTTTGTTGTTGAAAGTAGAAATACAAACGCAGCTCGACACTAGTCACATAGAGTGATATTTATTCCTTGCAGTTAGTTCATTTTCTAAACTTTACAAGATGATTTAATAAATTCACAATTTGATATTGAGGAGGAAAGAACTATGTAGCTTTTTGGCCAATGTAATTTAATCAATTATATAAAAATTAAAGAAAAATATTATCCCATGTGGATAAATTCAGTTATAGAGGTGTTGCTTTTAATTTACTTATTTATTAGTTACTTAAATTTAAATTACTTATTTAAATGAACAATTTTATGGATATCAAATCACCTTTTTGATGTTAAATTATGCTGTGATTAAAGGCACGCATAAATTTCTACAGGAGCTCCTGATTTCTACTGAACATGATAAATATATAACTTTTAACAGGGTACATTGTCCATCTTTGGTGGAGAGACACTTATATTTATAAGAATAAAATGTGGTATGCAGTACTTTTTCCAAATTTTTATGGAGTTAGAACTTAATAGTATTTTTTATTTTTATAGATAGTTATGTCACAAACTACATTTTCATAAGCCTTCCATTTATAAAATATATATTCACCTACTGATTTTCAATTTCTTATTTAACTTTTTATTGACATTTTTTCTTTATTTACACTTATCTCATATAGGCAAGGTGTAATTTTTACCAGTAACAATTACTTGCAAAAAGTTGACTACATTTTTTCTTCTATTGATTTTTTCCTTTTATCATTTATGTATATTTCAAATAATTCATCTGTTTTATTTCTATATTTTCCAGTCAAACAATTATTACTAATTATTTTTATGTCACTCATCGAAAGCCAATCTTACACCTTGTATGTCGCTTCATTGAAATATGTACTATTTTGAAACAGCTTGATGCTTTATATTATTCGGCTTGCACACTGCAGAATAATCATTACTAAGAAGATATTGTTAGCTGTCTGATTTTGATTTAATTTATGTTTTTAATGTAAGGATTATTTTTTAAGTATTGCCTCAACACTAAACACGCGGCAATCTCGAATGCAATCAGAGTCTTACCACAACTGCTCTCCTTGCCGAGTGTATTTTGCCGTACAATAATAAATAATAAGAATATTCTTTCACACCCGAGTATTTATTTATCAATAACAACAATAAGATTTTGTATTTATGTATTCAATATAAATATTTTTATTTTATCATTATGATAATTTACAAAATCCTACCCGTCCCATTTATAAGTATATTTTCTATCATTTGTCCTGGCAAATCCTGATATTTATGTTAGGTTAAATTTATTAAATTCCGACCTTTCCTCGAGTCCTTTTCATTTATCAGTCCTATAAAATATTTTGAAATGTTAACTATCATCATCACGTTGTGTAATGTTTTTTACCAGTTTAGCAAAGTATTTGATTAAATTCGATTCTCATATATATTAAAATTCACTCATTCACTGTTCAATTAGGGGGCTTTTTTGTACAGAAAAATTCATTTGTTTTATTTGATCCGTTAAAATTTTGAATGCATCCATTATTTTCAAATAATATATTTACCAAATGTTTATATCATCACACGCCATCTGTTTTTGTTACTTTAATAAAATAGCAGACTAAGCCCTTCTTTCATTTAGTTTTTTTTCATCATATTTAATAATATTGTTTTCAGCTCTGTTGTGTTTTTATTTAATTAAATGCTTAGTAAATATTAACATTGCCAAATTAGAGCATTTTACATAAATACAACACCGTGTTTGATAATTGACTATTTGATTCCTACAAATTCCACAGTCTTGACAATTTGCAGATTTCAGCAATTTGTAGAGTGAAGCTATTTTTGTCTAGAGAAAATTCTGCAAATTTAATCGCCATTCTTGAGTTCGTTTGAACTCGAATGGAAAGTTTACAGCGCACTGCGGCCGCTGGCTGACGATGTCGGAGTTTATCCCTGCGGGCGGAGATCGTTGGATCTCGTGTCTGTCTCTGTATTGTCTTCTCCCCGCCGCAGAGGCCGTTTTGTAGTAAAGTTTTTGTGTGTTTAAGTTGAAGGAGGCAACAGTTACGCTGGCGCGCTGAGAGGTCGCAATCCAGATACAATGTCAGGTACTGGTCAGTATTTTCAACCACAAGCAAAATAAACTTATAGAGACAAAAAACCTGCAACCCTTCGAAACGTTTTCATTCTTTTTCCGCCATCTAGTCTCACGCCTTGCGACATTCTTTTTTTATTAATACGTATCCGATAACGTAGCCTAAAGGCGATTGCCGTATTTGTCAAATTTTCTATACAGCACTATGTGTCTCGCGTTTATTTGATGAAAAATATAAAATTTTGTATAATTTATGATATCGACTGAAGGTGCTTGATGGAATTTCAAAATCAAATTTGAATTGTTGTAATTTTGTACGATTCCACATGTTTTGTCACAAACAACTTGGGTTTTTTCGCCCTTCGGCATCTTCAGGTATTCCATCGCACGGATGCAACAGAACTGACTTCCTGAAAAATATTTGTTAAATATAATAAACGAAAATTCTTCTAGACGTAAAAAGCTTTAGCTCTGATGAATACACGCAATCTCATTTTTATACAATATGTGATTCCCAAAAATAAAAATAATTTATCGATAATATATGAGAAACTAAAATTAATTCTCGAATCCTCTCCAAAATTTCTTCTTTATTTACTTCTAAAAAAACCTCAATTTTTTTTTCATTTAACACTTTATGATCGGCAAACGAAATATTTCGTTTTTTGCGGAACCCGATAAAATTCGTTTTTGTATCCTGTCGGTTGAAAGACAATTGAACATTGTAAATGAGTGAAAAAGAAATGGTGCCATTTAAAAAAAAAAATGCATAAAAAGAGAACTGAGTGTAACCAACAACATAATCCAATTTACTACCAGAAATTCTTGATTTCTAATGTTACGTGTTTACATAAAAAAAAACAGTTTTGTTTCACTAAACGCAACTTGAATTATGTGACGGTATCAAATTGACATTGGTGTCAAAAACTGCATTCAAAAATAAATAATAATAAATCTCGATTGGTCTAAAATATTTTTTGAAAAACAAATCAGGATAGGAGTGCCAGGCAAGTAAGCAATATCATCAGTTTACCAAGACTAGTTTCATTCACAGCAACTATAATGTAGTTCTTGAATTCGATAAGCCCGCCAAATAATTCAATTACTCATATTTGGTCACATCTTTAAGGGCAAAATATGAGTTTGAAAAAAATTATTGATTAAAAATAGGTTTATCAATCAGGTCATGGAAATTAGTACAAACCGCAGTATAAATCATTTCATCCCCTTCGCATACTGAAAAAAAGCTGAATTACTGAATTACTAAATTGTTTGTTTGAGGATCTCGAAATAAGGATAGTATAATTTGTAATATTATTATTTAATGCCTTTAACTTGAAAAAAAAGAGGTTTTTTTCTTTACGGTACACATTAGTTTTTGCTTCATTCTTGAAGATGGCATCAAAGATATTTTCTTTTCGTAAATTGTCCGAGACACATATTGCCTAAGAGGATGTGACAAAAGGGTGGATTAGCCAATATATCCGAATGTTTTCAGTTTTATATTAACTGGTTAGATTTTGAAACAAAGATCGTCCAATCTGCCAACTGAAGAAGTAATGGAACTTTCAATATTTGAATTTTGTACTTCTCTATAAGTTTTTTCAAACACGATCCGGATTTTGCCGGATGAAGTCCAGTCCTTCAAAAATAAAGAAAGCATAATTTGGATCTTATTTGAAAAACTTTATTGAAACTTATGAAATAGGGATGATTCAAATGAATTGACTTAATTATTTTTCCTTACTGATATAGAAGGCACAAAATTAGTTATAGTCAGTGAATATTTCAAAATTAAACTGTATTTCACGTAAGTTCTTAGCTGTCATGATTATCATTTCTATTGAAAATTCTATTAGGACACCATGTTTTGCTTAGTTTTTATCAGCAAACGCTTAAAAATTGTTATAGGTTTTATCTTTAGGCGTCAAAATAATAAAATTGCGGTGACGACTAATCACAATGCGGTGTTTTCCTAATCTGATATTTCAACCTTTTGAAAATTAAATTTTGATGCATAATGAGAGTTAGTTCTATCGATAAAAATTTTATAAGAAAATAATTTTTCATATGAATTGATCTGTCTCTTGCATTCATTGGATAGTATATCGCTCATGATAAAACAATTCAACACAAAATGATTTTTTAACATATTCAGATACATTGTGAAAAAACACACAAATTCATATATTCAATAATTTTGCATCCCAAGAATGATTACGATCATTTGTATTTGTTTTTCAAATTAAAAAATAATAGCCACAGTATTTATGATAGTTCTTTATTAAAATTTATTTGGTTGGAAATAGAAAGAAAACTTTCAATAATAATGTCCTCTCTTGGCTAGTGATTTTAAAATCTCAAGTTAATAGTGCCGGTTAAATAAATTGAATACAGTGCGATACAAGGTATTGTTTTATCATAAGCGATATTAAATAAAAGTATTTCAACTAGATTAAAATGTGTGCTGTGTCCAGAATATTTTTCATTCAACTGTAGTTTCACTTAAATAGTATTTTTTTTAAGAATTTCAACACGCCTGGAACAAATTTTCCTTTAAAAATAATGTATTAATATGAAAAGATAAAAATTATAGTAAGTAAATCGGGATAAAAATAATTTCATTCAATGAAAACATTTTAAATGGAATTTGCTTATTGATTATTGATTTATTTGTTGTTTTAAAGGTGATTTATTTTAGGGTTTTGTCAGTATTGTTATTGAATGTTGAATTTTAATGTTGTTTTCGAGATATAAGCTTAGAATAAATTTTATTAGATTATTCATTATCCATTATCATTTTTTAATGAGTTCCCGACATACAAACCCATCTCCTTCACACCTTACCTTTCTTTTTTTTATATTTGCTTTTATAATTTCCTATTTTTATTTATTTTATACAACAATAACATCCAGTTGGTTTTTCTTCAGTAGTTGTAGTTTTTTTTTTCACATTTATTGTTAACCTTGAAAAAAGTATTTATTTGTTTATTTTTAAGTGGTATCTTTTCTTAGTAAATAAGGAGGCATTACATTCTCAGGGAAGATGTTTCATTTTGATATCTTTCAGAGTTTTAATTATTTAGTTTTTTTTTTTTTTTATTAATCTATGGAAATCATGCAAACTTGTCATAATTATGAGAAATTAAATGAAAATATTCATAGAAGCATAAAATTGTAAAAGCAATCATATTATATTTTATTTTAAATGCTCATTTGAAGATTTTTTTTCATTTTCATAATTCTGGCAAGAATTTTTCTTTTTTTCTTTTAATGTTCCTTTCTAATGTCACTGTTTATTGTAATTAAGATGAAGGTTTATGAATATTGCAACAAGCTTTGTTTCTTGAATTATGTTTTGGTGTGATTTTGTACCATGTTTTAAATTAGACTTATTTCCACTATTGATGGACATTACTAAACAATATATTTGATTCTGTACTTAATTTTTACATATATAATTTGGCATATTCACTGACCGACCAAGCTGGAAGAGCTTTGTGGCAAAAACTTTTTACTACATCTCATTATATGAATGACGATGTGTGACTTGATTTCAATGTCTTAGTAACTACATATAAAAATTAAATTCATTCATTGACAGATTTGGGATTTCAAGGTTCAATTAAATTGTAGAACTATTTGATTTTGGAATTCATTAAAAACCTAAATTATTTTAGTTGCAAGATAACCTTTTTATGTCCTTACTTAATGTTGAATTTCTTTCAATTTCAATATTCAGTGACGTTAGAATGGAAAATCCCAGTGTGTAACCCTATTGCAAATATAATAAATTTACTATCACACGTTTCCTTTGCAAAAAAAATGGTTGGCGACCTAACTCCTTCCGGCTGGCAGATTCGGAAAAGTTCCATGAGATGTCATCGGCGGCTGAGTCACCCCCACGCGGCGGATTTAAATTCGACGACGACAAGGAGTTCCCGCCCGTGACACAGGGATCCGAGTGAACAGAGCAGCTCTTCAAGCAATCCACAATGGCGCCCGCCTCCGCGATATTCATATGATGCCAGATCAAACACTCGAAGCAGAAAATTACGAATATACATTTTTCAATTTGGCTTTACCTGTCAAATCAGGTGGAACTGTAGCTATATCAAACGTTTGAAATAATACATTTTAAAGATTAACAATAAGTTTTTTTTTATTTATAGTTTTAAACATTCCTTTATTACTTTTATTGCATAAATTTATAAGTGTCAAGGAAATATATATAAAGATTTCTTTGTAATTTCCTTTAAATCAATATTTAAAATTAATTTGAAAACTGGATTTCCCACTGTATTCAATATTTTCTTTCCTAACCGTTTTTCTCATAGTTTGTTAGCATAAAAAATAGCATTAAAATCCAAATTGAAAAATGTTATTTTACCATTTCGTGTTTTGAGGCCGCCATTGTGAAAAGGATTGTGATAAATAAAAGACTCTCGAAAGAACTTGACATGCGTCATCAACGTTGCGTCAATGCGAGTGCACTATGTAAATTATTACATCAAAAATATTTACCAACAACTTATTTTTCTTTCTCTGACATCTGTCATTATTTTTAATATCTGTAGTATGCAAGGTTTTTTTCCTTTTATCAATTTCAAAACCAATTCAAAAACAACAAAAAAAAAAACTCACCTACCGTCAATTCTTGAAAAATATTTAACTTAGATTATAGTTTTCAATATTATACTACTAATATTTTCATTATTAATTTTACTATAACAGTCTTCACTGGAAAAAAAAACAAAAAAATATTATTTTAGTTTCTTGGATTATTTTTTAGATTATTGACATTTGATAAAATGTGTTTTTTTTTTCAAAAAACTTATAAGGTGTTCTTGTTACCTTATTATGTTGATCATTTATTTATATATATATATCTATATTATTATAATATGGTGAAAAATAATTTACATAATTCAAAGCATTGCGGTGCGGTAACATCATGCATTTTTTTTATTAAGTCTATAAAAATGGTTTCTGAAAACATATATGACTTAGTATGTAAAATGAGGAATGAAGTCATTCTCATATGTAATATTATTACATAATATTAATCTCTCCCTTATGTGAAATCTTCTAAGAGTAGATGAGTGGATTTAGTAAAATTTATTTTAATATTGTACAATTTTAATGTTTTATCTGTCACTGTGTGAATGTATTAAATGTACGAACGAATAAACGTTTTAAAGACATAACTATTATAATTATAAATTTAAAAAAAAACACATGTTTTGAAGACTTATGACAAGGCTATCATAAAAATATTGAAAAGAAGTGTACATAATATGTTAGATTATGGAATAAAGTTAAATGAATTTAGCTGTTAGATGTCGTCACATGCCCGCCTCCTCCTTCCCTGACAGCTTTTTGATTATTTCATTTGTTCAATTCGATTTCCGTTTGTTAGTTATAAAATAAAATATCACGACAGTACCTTCAAATTTTCGGAAGTTTCTTTTGTATAAAATATTTCTCATTTATTAAGTTGCAAAAGTAAGATAATAATGTTATAGAAATTTGGATTTTAAAAGTTTAAAGAAACTGTTTGATAGTAATGTAACACCTTGTGGTGGGTATCTTCACTGAGCTTAAAGCGGTCACTCGATCGATAGACGTCGACTTCTTCTTTAGATGCTGTCTGCATGCGCCAAAAAAATTTAATAAAAACTTAAGAGGTAAAGAGCTGTAAATAGAGAACTAGTTGCCTTGATTTAACATTAATTGAAACGAGTGTTGCAAAATTATTTGCTGTCCAATGTTGAAGAAATAATACTGAATTGATCATTCGATATTAAAATTCATTACCTGAAGATTTTCATTGAAAATTTTTTATTATAAGCCTTTATTCTTAGGTTTACCGGTCAAATTTTCCGAATAGGACTGTAAGAAATATCATAGTGTCATTTTAAAAGTCAAATCTTATCTACGCAATAACAATATGATTAATCTACTCGTGTTTTAGATTATTTATATATCATAGTAATATAATAATCTTACATGTATATTTTGATTATTGGGTCGGGTATAAGAATGATCCTGTCTTATTTCACTTGGGAAATGTTAACAATTCAATTAAGTTATGCTTGTCATTTTTTTTGCCCCTTTGTCTATTATTTTAATCGTATTATATAATTATCTGAATTGAAAAATTAAAACACTGAAAGGATTTTAAATACTCTGTAATTATTCTAAACAGATTCAGAACGGACCAAGTAAACGATATGATCACATTATTTTCATGAAACATTTATATAAAAAATAAAAATTGTACAGTTCCGTTGGGTTGCCCCGTATGATCATACTGAAAACGTTAATAGATTGTTAACACTATCCAAAAGAGCTCCAATTCGTTTGACCATGCAATGTACATAATTATTACATCTAATTTATTTTGTGTGTCATGATTATTGACAATCTGTATTCGTTAGTAGCTTTGAATTTGAGGTTGATTACGATATGTAATATCGTTTCTAAGAGAAAAATGTATCTTTAATGAGTTATTGAAAATTTATTTTGGGTCTAAATTTGAAACGGGATTTAATTTGCCAAAAAGAATACTGTGTATAAATCTATTTTTAAATTAAAATTTATTATTTTGATTATGATTTACAGCTCATGTGTTGAAAAAAAATTAAATAAACTTTTTCATAAAATGGCAATGTTGATTTTTTATTTCTTTCCAGGGCATCGAGATTTTCCGCAAAGCTATCAGAAATAAATGAATAAGTATATTATAGAAAATGTACAGCCATTGTTTTCAGATTCGTTGAAACTTTTTACAAGAAATGTTTTGAACTAGATTCAATTAAAAAAAAAATCATTGTGTTTATAATGGGATATTAATTTTGTTTTACAGTGAATGCCAATTTAATTAATATAATAGTGGCAATAAAAATAAATTTGCGTCTTCTTGACCCTTGTAAGATCAATTGACATCCTTAATCAACCACTGAGGAAATATTGAGACATGAATCGCATTGTTTTTTAGAGATTAAATTCTGGAAATAATACTAATTGTGTTTTTATTTTAAATAATAAATGCCTTTCCACCGAATCGTTGCTGGAGAAGAAAGGATTGTTTACAGTGAGATATGTAAGCAAAGGTATTTAATGGCTTTCTTAGAATCAAACTCCTGTTCCTAACCCAAGTCTGGCTAAACTTTTGAAAAATTCTTTAATGCATTATGTCCAGGTTTACATGAAATAATTTACTATGAATTATTGAAACCAAGGTGTGAAAGTGAATAAATTCAGGAGTTTCTGTTCCTGTTAATTCTTAGTTCTTGTTGAACCTTAGGTTTTGGATCAAGCCATTTCCACTGTGAAGTACAATTTCTTTTTCAATTAAATTACTTTTTTCAAATACATGATGATAATCAGAACTTATTGAATGGAATATAGAATAAAGGCTATATGCTGAGTAAGAAAAAGTATTCTTTCCAACCTTTGTCAGTTATCCTGGATGTTTCATCTGGGATTGAATGCTGTTCAGCTTTTTTTGCTTATTCCTGCATTCAAATTTCCAGGTTACACAAAGTATATATATTTTAACATTCATATTAACTTTAACATGAAGAAATGGCTTTGTGATAAATTACCATGCCTTTCCAATTGCCCTCTATAATCTTGAAAGCCATTGAATGATTTCATTGTTAGTTTGAATACAGCACCTATTGAAGTTGAGTGACCGAATACCATTGAAAAAAATTAGTGTTTAATGGGGTTTTTTTGCACGAGAAAAATTAATTATACTATCAACACAAAATACCATAAAGCATAAAAGAAGAATATAACAATTAGTTTTGCTTACATTTTTTTTTTATTTTCTCTTCAAATTATATAAAATTATTTTCATCTCAATAATCAACTTTTGTTTGATTCATATACGTAAAAATAATGCGGTCTCACAGATAAGGACAAAACATACCATTACTAACTTATAAACAACAAAAAAGTTTAATTTTCTAACTAGATTTGCAATAAATAAAATAAGGAAGATGCCTACTTTGACATAGCTAAGTTAGTTTCAAACTATAAGAAGCTTCACCAAAACATTTCATCAAGTAATGCGCGAGGAAAAAGAAATCAATTAGTGCTTATCAAATGTGGTCATCTCCAGTGATTGAATGACAGCTTTACTAGAGAAGCAATTCCATTAAACTATGATGGAAAAGCTAATTGTCATCCTAATAAGCAAAATGTAAAGACCCCTGCGGGATATACTAGTTTTGAATAAATTATTTGTTTTGACAATGTGAAAATGTCTGAATATGAAATTAAGCTTTATGTATAATTTCCACATGATGGAGTTCGGTTAAGGAACATTTTAGAGTAACTCAAAATACACTTGGTGAACAAATCATGAACATAAAAAGAAATATTGAAGTGAAACACACTTTTGGATACATCAGAGAATATCTGTTTTTTTATGAATAAAATAATGAACAAGCTAGGTTAGATAAATTTAAAAAAAGTATATTTGAAAAATTGTGTGAATAAGATTGCAATAATTACTGTCGAAAAAATTCAGTTTGTCTTTATGTGAGATGACCATAGTTGATTTGAACTGTGATATACTTCCCTTGCCCCTGCAACCAAAATACATATATATATTTCGAAATGAGCATATTTGATTTGCACTGTAACACGCAGGATGCATAAATCACTAAATTTAATAAATATTTATCAATGTAAATGGTGTGTACAGTTTATATTTATATAAAAAAATAAATTTGCAAGTCTCTTAAAGTATTAATGAAAACAGAAGTAATTCATTGCCCACGATTACAGATAAACTTGTGGAGCAATATTTGGAATACACTTACATAAAACATTGCATAAAGCTGACGTTCACTTGCTGACTGACGGCGACATGCCTCAATTGTTACTGTAGTATCGACAATTAACTATAAATTATTACAATATAACCTTAAATAAAAAAAAAAAACTATATTAATAGTACCAGATGTTGATTGAATCGATTACTGCTTTAATAAACCGACCAACTTGTACAACAAATTTGATTTCCAATTCAAACATTCATAAATTTTTGGATTTGTGTTCAAAGGCATACATGTATACCTGTGATATTTACGTTCCCTTTACGCACCGATACCAATGCATTCATAAGATCAGGGCGGTGAAAGCAATTAGTTACGCCCCACATTCTTCTCGGGTCCCATTTTTCTATCGTTTTCAGATGTCGATTGACTGAATACCAAGCTGTTAAAAAAAAAAACTTGTCGAGTCACTCGATCATGAGGTTACACGTTAAAAAGAAAATTACATTAATGATTAAGCTGACTGTCAACATTAGATGTTTTCAAAGTTTTGCCTTGTTTACATGAACGTGAAGACATGCAAAACTATTATAAGATAAATATCTGAAAGTGGCTAGTTAGCATGAATAGGAAATATGTAAAAAATCAGTTGACTATAGTTAAATTATAAGCATAGATAATGTTGAGGTCATAGTTTTTATAAAAAGCAGTGATATGAATCAACAACACAATCATATATAAGGCAATCTGCTGTGAGACTAAAAATCTATGAGATAAGATACCAGTCATTAGAAAAGCGTTTATCTTACAAAATTTCATAAAGTACATTTTGATAAAAACAATACAGCAAATTTTATTTAATAAAAAAAAAAACACAGAATCATTTTAAAATTAAAGTATAAGAGTTTCACTTATATTTACAAAATACCAAGTTTCTTCTTAGGCATCCGTCGGGAATATTGTTTGAGATGCTGGATGACAAATTGACCGCTGCGCATGTATTGACAATTGTTTATTTTTATTCTTGCATTTGCGTATATTAAATTGGAAATAATCTTCGGACTGTGTTTTTCTTATCACAACTCATCTGAAAGAAAAAAAATGTTGCAGAAAAATTAAAATCGGTACTAATACATAACATACTGGAATGGATGAACATAGTGTTTATTGCCACCCCCCTCCGCAAAATATTTTTTAAGAGTTCAATAATTTTGCAGTGGTGAAATAGACGATATTGAATAAATATCTATTTTTTAAGACCAGTACACGGTTACACCAAGTCTTAATTTCAGTGGTTCGATTGCCTGAAGAATTCGGATACCATTGAATATTATTAGCAAATTTCCAGTTATATGTCGGGTGGAGCCAATCAATGTTGAAATGTCATGGGAGGTAACAATTCAATTGATGGCTGATCCTAGAGGTTCCGTGTGGTTGTCATATGCTCCACACAGTGTGGATGTAATGAAAGAAAGGATGACAACCACAACTGGCATTTCACATAGCAGTTGAGCGACGAGTGATAATGTGATACTAAACTATAATCTATGTAGTGCTTGCACGTGTAATATGACAAGCAGAGGAACTTTTGCTGTCGAAACAGTTCAAAGCTTGCACATCATATCGTCAGCTAAATGCAGAAATAGATTAACTGAGAGCCGTTAATAGATTTAACTTTTATATATCTGCCAATAAAGAATACTTAAATTCAACAGTGAACATCTATTGAAATATTAATATTATACTAGAACTAGTAAAAGTAAGCTGAATAAATGCTAGTAAAACTCCACTTTTGCATTCAATTGATGATATCTAAAACAATTTATCATACAGATACAAATTCTTCCTTTCAAATATTTGTTCAATGCATTCTCACATACTCCAGAATATCAAAAAAAATTGTGAGATGTACACACCGTGGTGATGAAAATTGTTTATCAATCCACTCCATATGGGGTAATTTATTCTAATCCAACAACCCTTAGTCTATGTTTGCTATAATAATGGAATGCTCCTAGTGTAAAATGGTGAATAGACACATGACAGATAGAAAAATGTCACAAACTACACATCGATACTGTGTTGAAAAATGTACAATTTCTTACCATTGAAAATGTAGTGTCGAATTACCTAGGCAGCATACAAATCTCACAGGCGTCACGGTGTGAGGGATTGTGGTATGTGCAGTGCGGGCAGGTCCACATCGGACCTTCCTCCATTCCCCCGCTGGAATTACCAGCAACATCGGAGCCACTGAAAAACATTGAGTTAATTAAAATAGGTATGTAGCGAGTCTGGGAATGTAGAAACTGAATTTATTCTATACATCGAGGATTGGCAACTGAGTGATGAACAGTTCTTGTAGAAAAAACTTCAGTTAATATATCTCCATCAGAAGGCCATATGCTGCTCATCAGGCGTGGATGTAATTAAAAAAAACAGTAAGTTACAATGTAAAAAAAGTAAATGTGTGAATTTACTTCATCAATGTGGAATATACCAACATCGGAAGTCATTTGTTGCTGCAATTTGGGAAGCACATAAGTTTTCAGTTAAAAATAGCACCAATGTTTCATCGATACTAATGTGAATGATATAACTTACCTCGGATGTGTCTGGTGTTCACTGGCCGCAATCAGCTGCTCCACTGTGGCCCAGTGCTCAGAACATCTCCACCTGGCGGCCAGTTCTGAGTCACCAATCTTGACAGCCTCCAAGAGCTCCCTCATGTGAGGGAACATCGGAAGGGCGTCCATCGAAGCTATGTACACAAGCACGTGAAAGTCCGACATCGCCTGAATACACAATAAAGAAATTGAATATATTGACAGTCTTCTTTCAGACTTTAGATCACACGACTTGTGATAATCCAAAATTGAAATATTGCACAATTAGTAAACACAGGTTCTCAATATAGTAATTAGTATATGACTTATAAGGTTAATATCAACTTAAAGTTGCTTGATGGAAATGGCACTGAGCCTTTAATGAGTATGGCGTATATGTGTATACAAAATATGTTGTATATTATCAATTGTCATTCTGATATTTTTCGATAAATTGTAATTATTATTAACCCTTTATGTGCCATGATATTCTTCTAAATCTCAATCAAATATATTTTCATTTATTCTTGATAAAAAATCTTATACTAATTCTGAAATACTTTTGGTAATAAATAATGTTTTCATTTTTTTTAATCCCAGAATGTTTATTAACGAGTTAACTAATATCTTTCTTACTAACCTCAAGAAAGTCATCACCAGCAAAGTGTGGCAAATAGTGTGCTAATGCAGTGAGATGCTGGTCTGGAGGCGCTCGGTTTTCGACGGGGAAGAAAGTTTCGCTGACAAGACCCGGCCTGTCGCCCCGCCTGCGGAAAGTAGCGAGTGGAGTCCGAGACGCAGCGCACGGCACCTGAACCAACAGGTATTCCACGGGTAGGGGACGTGCCGAGCGGGCAACTTCGTTGTTGTATTGGTCTTTTTCCTGAAACAACAAAAAATGTGTGTTTTAAAAAAATGGCTACCAATTATTGTGGAGCAAGTAGGACTAGAAACAGAAAGGCTATTGATTTTACTCTTCCATTAATATAAATTAAATATAACTTTTTGCAAATAAATTGACACTTTTTAACCGAAATTAAGTTTTTCTTAGATATAATGATTGAATTGGCATTATGTGAAAAAAATAGCAATGTATTTTAGAAATAGCTATCAACTATATTTTTTAAAAATAATTTTGTAGAACTAAAATACATTGCTATTTTTTACACCGTGTTATAATGATTAGATTAAAATGAAATAAAGGTAAACTGTAATAAGATGTGAACAAAATTTAGGTTTTACCACCATTTATGAGTAAATTCACCATTCCCATAGTGTAGACGTGGACCACGCTATAAGAGAGTTCCTTTAAGCACCAATACAAAATTTGAGGATATATTTTTAAAATTTTTGTATTATGTATGATCTACACATCGTGTGTTAAAAAGTGCGTGTTTTAAGACCGTTGTCGGTTTTCTTCTTATATATATATGAATATATAATATAATATACCATATTTACGAAAATTCCAATTTTACTTTAATAATTCCGCGTTTTGTATTAAATTTGCCATAGGAGGAACCGCTATACGAAAATCTGCCACATTCGTTATTGAAAGTACGCTATAGGAGTTTTTACTGTATGCACATTCAATACCAGCAAAAACTTTCGAAAATTTTGTCCGAAATAGGGAAAATTTATGAACATTTAAATCAGTTTATTGAGCGAGTTTTATAATATTTAGAAATAACCCAGAAAAATGAATATATATATTTCACCGAACTACGTTTTTACTCTGTTTATCATTTTCTTCTGTTATAAAAGTAAAATGGTGGTTTCACTGTACAGTTAAAATTAGGAATTTGCTCAATATTTATTTGAAAAATTGTGAACGAAAAAAAACTCTTCGCCGAAAACAGGAAATGATAAACCTCGATTATGATTAATAAGTGCCGGCCTACTTATAAATGTAAAAAAAAAGTGCGAGAAAAAGCGCAAAACGCCCACTAACAAACACAATCATAAAGAAGGAACTCGCAGCAGTAATTTCATTTCTTTTATTATTAAATCTGTTTGGAATTAGAGAGACGACGAGCAATGGCAAAGGTCGGATAAACAACTTTTCTACTTAATGACGGAAAATATGATATTTTCGCTTCCTGCTAATAAATACGCACTTACAAAAAATATAAATTTTACCGTCCGCGTTCCGGCAAAAATAAGTTTTCCCGGAAAGGTAATATTCTGAGATAATTTTACAAAATTGCTCTCGTTAAACTCAAAAATAGATAAATCTGCAATGATTGCTTTTATGTTTACTTATTAATCCTTTGGCTGCCAGAAAAAAATATACGTCTGTCGTAATTCTATCGTCTGTTATAATTTGTAACAAAAAAAGTGAATTTTAGATGTTTTTTTTAATGTCATATATAGAAATTATTAATAAACTCATCAATTGTTTATTTTTTTTATCATAAAAAAACAGTTTACCTTGAAGAATTTTGAATAAAATTAATTTTGATAACTCTGGAACGATTGAAATCTGTCAAGTGACAGTTCGAACACACAAAGAAATCGCGAAAAATCGATGTAGAAATCCTATATCACCGTGTTTCCTGTCAAAGAATCATTTTAATAGGATGAATAATTTTTAAGGAAAAAACGTTTAAAGATATCGACGAGATATCTCGTCTTAGGCAGCCATCCGGTTAATTGCTCGATGATAAAATAAAAAATCTCAAAATTTACTTATGAAATGGAAACCTAACGTGGATACGTTCTTTAGATTAAGAATTAAATAAAAACAAGTATATACCGGGTTAACTTCCGAATTACTTTAATAGCAAAGCGAATTTCTTTCTCGCTATCTTTCACACCATTGACCGACCATGTAAATTTCGGAAGTAATCAAAAAAAAAACGGCTTTTAGAACAGATTAAAAATATATTTTGATTTTTATTATACGCCACTCTAAGATGTGCTTTTAAATCAGCAGCATATTATTATTATTGTATAACCTTCATCACAAAGTATACGCGAATAGAGAAAATCTTTGAAAAGTAGTGTTAAAATATCATGAATATTAAAATATATGAATGTCTAGTAAGAGCCTTCCCCTTTCAACTTAGATAAAACTCGACAATGATTGTTAATGAAATCAAATCCGAACGCGTAAGCACGGGATAAGGGAGAAGTCTAATATTAATGATCAATAGAGGAGTTTATTATATTTTTGTAAGGTTCATAAATATATATATTGTATTTACGACCTAGTGCCACAGGTTATGAAGAAGACCTCCTCGTTCATCCCCCGCACTCTAACCACCCTATTCTATATTTACAGCGAACGGCATCCCGGTAAGCAGGGGCGGTGTTAGGGCTCGGCAAATTGTACAAAATCTATATTTAATCATTTGGCTGCCAGAAAAAAATACGTCTTCACGCCAGCTATAATTTGCAACAAAAAAGTGAATTTTCGATGTTTTTTTTTTAAATTTCATATACAGAAATAATCAATAAACTCACCAATTGTTTATTGTTACATCATAAAAAACAGGTTTTCTTGGAGAATTTTGAAGATAATTGATTTAGGTAACCCTGCAACTATTGACATCTCTCAAATGACAGTTCGAATACTCGAAGAAATCACGAAAAATCGATGCAGAAATCCCTCACAGTTATAATTAAAAGTTTTTAAATGTTTCTCATAAATATTATTGTGTTCTGCCAAAGAATCATTTTAATAAAAGGAATATTCTTGGAGGAAAATACGTTTAAAGATATTGACGAGATATCTCGTCTCAGGCAGCCATCCGGTGAAATATTTACAATATGTTTATACAGTTCAAAAAATATGAAAATGAAATGTGACCCTGAATAAAATTTATCGTTTTGATGTTATGAATGACATCTACTGTGAAGTTTGAAACTCTTTTTTTTCATTTGCCCTCAGACTTGCATCTATAGTAAAAATCAGAGAAAGAAATGAAAAACGCTATTTTATTGAATGACGCTATTATTAATGAGTTTGTCGAATAGTAGCAACTTGTATTAACAGAAAAAAAACGTTTTTTAGTTAATGATATTTTTACTTACATTCTTGCATAACACGCATTTTTTTCTTACATCTGACATGTTTGGTTTAGTGCTTGAGTTTTGTTTGCACATCATATGACTGAGAAGCCAGAAAATATCACTACGCCAATTATTGTTTTAAATAATAAAAAATACATCTTTGTGTAATTTTTACATATATATGTATATGGTTAAAATATAGTAGAATGTCTACTGCGTTCAGGACAATAAATATTTTACTTCTACTCTGTGTATCAAATACACCAGTCCGTTGAAGATATTGCAAAACAATTTTGTTCTTTTTATGGAATCTTTAGAACATAAACTGCAGATTCTTCTCTTCTAAGCCTCACGGGGTACAACTGAGATGTTACTTTCTGCCGCGTCAGTTAGCACCTTGCCACAATACGACAACATCGTGTTGAAGGCATTTTGTAGTTGCTTATAGTATTTGACGTTTGCATTTTTTCTTTTTATAATATTGGGCTTTGCTAATTATAAGCTTAACTCCATAATAAAATGCTTTTTTTTTTATAAAAAATAGTAAATATAAAGAAATTTTATGATACCGATAGAAATAATAAATAAAATTGAATAAAAATATTCAAGACCCAAATTCAAAGTGGACTATCCCTGCCCGGCAGAACATGCGAATGGGTGGGAGACACACACACTTCTACATATGCTCACACCGATACGATGAAGTACGCATACATACAAGGTGCTTCCCGATTTCATTGCAAAAGTTGATTTTTTGCGGGAATCGATAAATGGATTTATACTAAAATATTTTTTACACCTTGCGAAGCGAGCTCTCATTTTCTAGCTAATTGATTGCAAGGCTATTTTTTGGTCTAGAATTTTTGCCGTAGACCTCGATTGACGGTCGTACGACGAATATTGACTACGAGACGAAAGAAACTCCATATTACAGAACAACGAAACATATATGAAGTGTAGAGTGTAATTAATCCCGAGACACAGAAAAATAAAACTGAAACGCATTCAGAGATGGTGCGAAGCAGTATCGAGTAAACGAACTAGAGAATAACATAGCATGTCAGATTCTTCGATTTCAAATTCCGAACGCAATTCAAGACTTTGAAAATGGAACAAAACACGGGCAATGTGTATGTTGACAATGCAGCCGCCGCAATCCTGGTTCGACCCTGCCTGCCAGAGACGCGGAATCAATCGCGGCAGGACTATTTCCCAACCCGGCCGCGGCGGTGACGTCACGGCCCGGCGGGTGCACGTGCACTGGGAGGCCGCGTGACGCCACGAGGCACGTGACGAGCGCAGGCTGCCTCTCTCTGGAAAATCTACTGCCACAAGTACGAGTGCGGCGAGACGAAAGCGATTTTCCGAGCACGCAGAATACTGCTTGTAGTGAGCGCCGAGTCAACTCGTTTTGCCGTAGATGGAAATAATTACAATTAATTATACGGTTATCTACCGCTGGACAGACTCAAGTAAAACATTGTCAATCTAGGACACGAAGAACAACTAGCTACCCTTGTACTGAATATATATTCACTTTTAAGATGTTAACCGTCTCTTCTTGATGGTACGGTATGCTATTTTAAATAATAAAAACACATTTTTTTGTACTTATTTCTACAATATAATTTATGATCAGGACCGGTTTCGCTCTTTGCGACTAAAATTAATATATGTTTCAGTATTTTTATTACAAAGAAAAAACAAAGCAAAGTAACACAAATAAAATATTCAAAGTGAAGCGGAAGTATTGAATCATGCTTTAGGGTTTTCTCAGTATAACGTAAAAAAGTACATACGAGATTTTTAAATTATGAATATAAAAATTTAAAATAGATAATCATTCGACTAATCATTAATTATATAAAAGTATTTTTGCGATATTATTGGAATGTAATATTGAAATACAGACTAAACAATATTTGGGTGTATTTACATTTGTGACACGTATTCGGGAGGTCTAATTTTATATGATTTTATCGCATATATCTGGCTGATTATGTTAGATGGCGTTTATTATGTTAATTTCGAGGGCGTTACTTGTTGGCGGTTTATTCACCAAGACTTGCGATTTAAGATAGCACCGAAGGCGTTAAATTGCACGATTTCGGTTGCCAGTTCACGTCATCGCCGTGCCAGATAATTTTTGATAATAAAATTTGACGATTTGAATTGTAGTTCTTTACTCAAAAATTGACAGATGTCACTTCAACAATACGGCTGCTAAAACCCAACAAATTTCGAGCGTTCTTATTGAAAGAATCTTTTCAAGCTATTTTTGAAGGCCCAAGCGCACGCCTCTTGCGCTTATGGGTTAACCTGCCACTGACCAGCGATCTTATTTCCATTCAGTGTAAAAACAATGTAACCCAGATAGTGAATGTGAATTTCTTTCAGGGTTTTACACTTTTTCATGTTGGTAGTTCTTTATTTATATCGACCGTGTTCGCTGGTCTCTTATGGAGATTAAATAAAAATCGACCCGACTAAAAATACTAGTGATTTTATTAGGTGTAATAATTTTCTTTGTTGCGTTGTATTTTTCTTGGGGCCGCTTTTATACTATCATAAAGTACACAATTCGCGAGGGTTGTCACCATCAAAGAGATAAGAAAGATAAAGCCATAAAAAATATTTATAACTCACAGAATCTGAAACGGTGCGTATTTATTATTTTTACATATATGTTGTTTATTACGCGACCTCAAAAAGTGCTTTTATTATGTCTGTAATATGTTATTGAAATTGTTCTATAAGTGTTATTCTGAGGTATTAGTTGACATTGATTAAAAGATAAGAAACAGAGAGACGGAGTTTTGAAACCGATCTGAAATTTGCTTTGAATAACGAAGATGTCACGTCACCCAAGTAACGCTATAAGGCATAAGTCAGGTTGTTTTGACATGAGTATTTTAGCAACAAAAATTCGAGAATTTTGGTTTTTTGGGAAGAAAAAACCACCTTGTGAAGTTACAGTATGTTAAATTACTCCACACGGCATAATAACAGTGAAAAATACAGCAGCTTTTTTCTATTCACGTAAAATCACCACAAACTGTTCCGTACATCGTTGTTCGGGTAAATTATTCAAATATGTACGAAATGAATGTATATTCTTTTCGATCACAATGTCGAAAACACAAGGCCACTAAAAACAAAAACAATACTTCAATAATAAACACACAATTTATGATATCGACTGAAGGTGCTTGATGGAATTTAAATATCAAATTTGAATTGTTACCACTGTGTACGATTCCACATGTTTTGTCACGAACGACCCGGGTTTTGACCGGCATCTTCAGGCATTCTATCACACGTTTCACGTCAGTTCTGTTGCATCCGTGTAATAGAATGCCCAAATCCCGGGTCGTTAGTGACAAAACATGTGGAATCTTACAAAGTTGCTACAATTCAAATTAAATAAACGCATAACAATTTAGTATACAAACTTCCGATAAATCACTGTGAAATGCATTGATTGAATTTGCATTTACTTGGTAGAACTCCATTATAAAACGGTGAAAAAAAGCAATGTAGATAGCCTTTTCGGTTTAGTAAACTACATTGCTATTTTTTTACCGTGTTGTTGTGAAATGTAGTGTATAATAAATTTAAATATAGGGTGAACAAAAACTAGTTACCCACATTGCTCACTACAGTTAGTTTGATCGACTGACTGAGACCAGTACCGGCGACGCAATACATAAAATCTTATGTGACACGTAGAGTATAAAAGAATGCGCAACCCTGTTTGAATTCTATAAGGATTATGATAATTCATTCATGCAAGGCGTTTTTTCTTCTTCCCACGCCGCTCTTCTTTCGGAAAAAAAAAACTTCTCGAATAAGAAAAAAAAACGATTACATTTATAGAAAGGCCACGGCATAAATACATTTACTATTGAAGCCTTTCCTTGTTGTGAAGACGGGACTGCCGGAAACTAAGCGGACGATAATCAATTCGGACGTAGTACAAATTCGTTCCATTTTTCTTAACGTTTGACTAGAGAAGAATTTTGCGTCCTTCATCTTTTTTCAAAATAGGTCAATTTACATTAAGCCTTTCACTAGGCGTCATAACGTTTTTAGTTTCTGTCTCGATTAAACAGTCAATGATATTTGAGTCCTCCACGAAGTTTTGAAATATTCATCGAATTATTTGAGATTATTTACAAATTAGTACGAGCAGTTAAGAATAAACATGTAAATTTTTAATGATACATTTATCAAACATTAATAACGCAAATTTACATTCGAATACTATCCAGCAATAACTCAAATATAGCAAACAATCTCTTGAAGCCAAAACCAAATGGTTTTTACAAACGAAAATAAAGATCTAGTAAGTCATAGTTCCTTTACCTTTTTACATCCGCGGACCACCAAAAAATCCAAAAATGTTTTACGGACCATCAGCATTGGATTAAAATAATAAAGATATATATATATATAAAAGATTTTTTTTATTCAAAACAATTAATTTTGCAACAACGTATGCTGATATATAACAATATTTAAGTAATGATCGACCACGTTACTTATGCGGATGGAAACGTAGCGCTGTATGCATTTCCGGTCTGACACAAAACTTGCTAAAGTTCGAAAATTTAAAATTCCCTACTATTCCATTAATACATTTTACATAAAAATATTTATCTACAACAGGTTTCAATGTTCATAAATACCGTGGCTTCTCACTTGTCATTTTTGCGGTCTGTTCATTCGTTTTATGTAGGGGTTTTTAATTTAGTTTCATCATCCACCGCATTTCCGGGCGCACTGTTATAGCGGTCGGTCAATATATCAAAACAGGCAGTTAAGTACAACATAAAAATTCGATTGTTTAGACTCACCCAAAAATCTTCGCGGACCACCGGTTGAGAAACTATGCTGTAGTTAATACATTGTCATGATCACTTTTAAGGAGATAACTGCCACTTCTTGAAGGAAAAGCATTGTATTTAAATAATAAAACACAATGCTTAGTACTATTTTCATAACTGTATATCAATACGATCAGGATCGATTTCGTATCACAATAGATTGCGTATAAAATCTGGCTAATAATCATGTAATAACCGATATCAGAGGGGCTTAATCGATTTACCGGTTAACCGGTATTACAGTCTGTAGTTTACGTAGGATGGCCGAGACGCGAATACTATTTTCGGTTTATTGTGCTCGCGTCTCAGATCGAAATTGCGTGGTTTGCAGCATTTGTATACTTACCTATCAATAAAATTAAAAAAATATTGTGAATTAACGAAAGCGTTCGTGGTTTCAGAACAATCAAACGTTCGAGTGTTCAAACGTCAAACTGAAGTTAGTCACGCCGCCCCTTAATTGCTACACTATTGTCCCTGTATTAAATTGTTTCGAATATTAATTTAGATAACTTGTGAGGTGACTGTCACTTCAAAAGGCATTATATTTAAAAACACAATATTTAGTACTATTTCCACAAATTTATAAAATAACGATGAATACGTGACTTAAAATTGTGGGTATAGTAATAAACGTAATGATTTGTGATTGTTTTTAAAAAGGTGAAATAAATACACGTAGATGTGCATTGTTGAAACTTTGCACGATTCCACATCTTTTGTCACTAACGACTCGGCTTTCGCCTTTTTGTGTCTTCAGGCTTCATACGATAGTGAAGCAACAGAACTGAATCATAAATTATAAAATACGAATACGTTAATTCAGTGAAATTTCAATTAATACAGACATTTTTTTAGAAAAGATAGAACTCCAAGTTTCTATTTTTGTCTGTACTTCCAGTGAGCAATTGTATCAACAAAACTAGCACCCCTGTTTATTCGTATTGTTTCATTGACTATATGCGCATTCATTATTTGATTAAACAGTCGACTTGCGCGTCTTCTTAGGTTAAGACATTTCCTTTCTACATATATATTTTTGTATTTTGAAGCTTTCACCTGTAGAAATTATGATATTATAACATACGCTTACACTTAAGGACCTTATAAATAAGGTGAAATTGTAACAAATAAAAAACGAGGTACTGAAATCGACGATTGACTTATGAAGGATGGCAGAAAAAAATGCTCAAATAAAAATAATACACTGTAAGTAGTTTGGCTTTCCCATACCTAAAGGTAGATACATCTTCCTCCAACTGTCACTTAATCTTAAATATCTATTTTGATATTGGTGATACAATATTTATACTCACAGTAGTTTGAAATGGAATACATATTAGTGAAGAATAAAAATTTTAGGTGGCCGTCACCAATAAATATAAAACTAAAAAATAATATTGTAAATCAATGCTTGATTTCATATAGAATCTGGCAACATTAAGCGACTTAAGTATGCGCTCGCACATGTGATATTACGCGTAAAAACTGGCGGACTCGATTTAATTAGCAGTGAATTAAACGTTCGAATTGAATATAAGTATTAGTATTTATTTCAAATAAGGATTTTTTTTTGAGAGAAATTTTATTGGGGTTTGGCGAAACCTTCCATTGTCACACTGGCTATTATTTCAGGCATAGCCCCCATTTAGGATAAAAATAATTTAGTGAAGAGATGTATATTATATAAGATTAAATGGACAAGTAATGCAGTTTGATATATTGTTGTGTATCACTGAGGGCGTTAATCTGCTCGTCGCGTCACCCATATAAACCAATGAAACTTTCCCGAAACCCAAAGCCATATTAATATGATTCGAAAAGCCTGTATGTATAATATGACCAATACCTTTATTGCAAACTGACAAAATGTCAAATGGATAACGGCTGGAATTTAATTGATATTCAGTGCTGTATACGGAATAATGCTTTCGAGAAATAAGGTTCAACTCGATATCTACAAACCTAATAATACTGGGAAACTACTCGGATAGACCCATATCAAATAATAATGGAGAAGCGTTGGTCACATTTAGCAGCGTTTGAATTTGGTTAAAATTGTCGCCGGCTGATTCAGCAGGTGTCGCAGTCGCGGCGAACTTTTCGAATAACTTCACTGAATTTTCTCGTCATTTATATTGTATTATGTTATTAAAGAATTTAATTAACCTGCTGTAATTCGCCTTTGCGATTAATTTATTCTTGAAGATTTTTCTCAAAGAGGCGAAATACGTATCACATTTTCTTTGCCCTCCTCAACTCACCGCTGTTTTCCCATCCGTTAATTTTACATCGCAGGATCCAGTGGCGTAACAAAATAGTAAAAAAAAAAAAAAAAACGAAATTGTCTTCGGAGCAACTGCCTCGGACTAGGCGGTTTGTACATAAGTATACAAAAATCAATCACTCTCAATCAAGTCAGTGGTTTTCAAACTTTGTCAACTCACAGAAGACTTAAAATTATTTTTTTTCGAGGAACCCCATTTCATTATTAGAAAAATATAGCTTAAAATAATATTCAAAGTAGTCACTTTATCAAAAAACGTCGAATCTATTAATATCTCGATAAGTTGTTTCCTTTCCTTCATTGGCAGGCCTTTTGATTTGGCGCTACTATGCTAATAAAATTAGATAAGTACATCTTTTTATTCATTCGCGAACTTTTAATTTGACCCGGAGTTCCGCGGAACACAGTTTGAAAGCCACTGCTCTAGGTAATCGAAAAACTTCTGTCGATTATGATTTGAGGTTAAGGGGCCTAGGAATTTGCCTTATTCGCCACTAAGTCAACATGGCCGACCGATCCAATTGAAGGTAGGAGTGACTTTCGCATTCCTCTCTACGTGCATTAAATGTCACTCCCATAGGATTGTGTTCGGAATACTGCTTTATATCATCACATCTGTACGTTGGCTAATCCACTAATTGGTTCAAAGAGCGTGGCAGCGAAACCGCCGAGGCAAGTAATGATTTGGGTTATCCAGTGATTTGGAGTCAAGTCTTTGGGTGTCTTTATTCGCCATTCTATGCGTGGGAAAAATAAGAAGATTTTGAGTTCTTTAATGGATTTGACCCAACATTCAGTCACGACCAGCGAAAAGAAAAATATTACAATTTAAATTTTGTATAAATATTTTTAACATGAACTGTGGATCTTTTTATGCGGATTTATTGGAATGCAGCTTCCAATCTAATATGAAATCAATGCCTTTATTTTCGCGGGTTTATTAATATTTGTTGTAAAACCCTTTCAATAGTGACTAATTAACAAGATTAATCGTTAACGAAAACTATCACAGGCAATTGTGTTAACTATTATTAGATTAATACTATTAAATTTGTTTTAGCTGCTATTTAGTGCTTGCCTTGGGGTCTGTGTTTTACTGTAATTGATTCCTTTGGTATATAGATGATGCTAACTGTTTATTGTAAGATAGGTCTGTTGCATGCCGAGAGGCAAAACCCGGGTCGTTACTGACAAAACATGTGGAATCGTAATAATTTCCAACAATTCAAATTCGTTTGTTTTTAATTTAAAATAAAAAATTTCAATCCCGGAATTACAAAGAGGACGTGGGATTAGATGCTTTAATCAGTAATAAAATTTCACTGCTTATTTGTCAAGCGAATAGATTCCGATTCTAACTACGAAAGAGAGATTTTCTATAAGGTAATTTCGGTATTCAAGAAAATAATATACTGCAGTGAGTAATATTTTTTCCGGGAATACATACAAGACAGTCATTGGATATGCGTCATCTCTCCTCATATCGTAAAGACGATGATAATTCGAGGGCGTGGTGTATATTTCGTTTCTATTTGAAGCGGATTTTCTTTCCGATTAATAAATACATTGACTTCGTCGAATTTTTTCTGGTGGCGAAAAATATTAGACGAGGAAATGAAATATTCATCGGTTGCTATGTTCACAAGTTCAAATACTAGTTTGGATTTTGTTTTAAACGATTTAAGTTTTGGATTCCAGAGGCATACGTGAATATAACAATTTCGAGGCCTGGTTAATTTCCATCCGTTAATCCGAGCATACTTATAAAAGTTTGAGCGACTAAACAACAAACAGTCATTATACAACTACATTAGGGGTGCATATTGATAGTCTAGCGGACATTTCACTTATTTCTTAACCTATAAAATAAATTTTACAATTCAAGCAAGAGTAATTGTATACAAAAAAAATATTTCGTACACAACAAAAAGGACAGTTTTTCATATATTTCCACGATTTTTAACGTAAGGCGCTTTTGCTAATATATTACGAATTATCGACTTAAGACAACATAAAAAATTATGTATGTTACATATCAATTAGCAGGTAGCCATTACGCAATAAAAGAATAACACAAAAAGGAAAACTAAAATTGAATATAAGATTTAAGTACGTTCATGAAACTGAGCAAATCGGTTTTGCAAATAGTATACGGGATTTTTTTTTCATTTATTCTTGGCACCGCCTACAAGACGTCGATTATCACGATTTGTATATTTCTCTCGATTCTATATTTCGACATTATTATATTTGACTTTGTAAAGAGTCGGACGTCAGTGTTTGCCATCGTATGACGTCTAAATTTTGGGCAATTGCGAAGAAGTATCCGATTTTTACATACTATATATATTTTTCGAATCGATCAAATTTTGATTTTAAGCTTCTGACAAATATAAAACCATGCAAAATCAAATATAGTCTCATTTTTAATTATTGAATCGTGAATGCATAAGATTTTTTGTTTCGTTTGTAAGTGTGAGACTGCTTAAAATAAAAAAAATATGGTCGGCCATTTTTATACAAAGAAAAGATCGAACGCCGTCATTGACGAATTTAAAATTGGAAAAAACTATAATAATTACATAAAAAATCAAATTCAAAATTAGCACTATTGTAAGGTGGTAGCTTAGACAAATAATACATAGAATAATTGTGACAAACATTTTCCGTTTGAAAATGGAAAATTTTTACGTAAGAGTGTTTATCTATTCTAATTTATTATTTACGATATTTTAAAGTCATTTAAATAAGTCTATTTTCAAGTTAAATGTAAAACTGATGAAATGGTGGATTGTCAATATGATTTTGGGTGATCGTTTAATATAATTAAACAAATGTTTGCCTTCTGCTGAAAGAAGGAAAATACCAACAACAACAGCAGAGAAACTCACTCACACAGTCATGCACACACAAAAGTTAAATAAGGCCATTTAAAGCAATATATTATAATATAAGAAAGGAAATAGTCTATACAGATACAAAGCCTTTTGTTTAGGAAAATCATTAATGCCTTACTCACAAGTGGCCTCTTTAGACAAATAAAATTCAATTCTGAATTAGAGCGGGGTAAAATACTTAATTCAGTGAGTGTTTTTTCAAATGTTAACACCAATGTAAGATATTTTTTAATTTTGTCCAAACTTTGGTGTGCTGTTAGCAAAACTGCGCTTTTTAAAAATGTTTTGATCTATCTGTCGAAACGCCAAGGGGTAACACACAAGCGCGTGCTTACTCTATTTGTCTGCGCATTGGGAGCATTTTGTCGGGTGGCATTGCTACCTAGTAAAATATATAGATTAATTAAAGTTAACATCTGGTTTTGTATCCAAGTAGAAGTGTAATTACGTGTACTTTTGTCGCCTTCCTATCATCGCCATGAATGACGTCTGGGCGAATGTTAATTGGAAACTCACAAGTCGTAATGGATGCTGAACGGTCAGGGATTCATCTCATGGTTTGGGCCTTATGTCTTTTATACTCAAGTGAAATTATTATTAACATTTTTGGAGTCAATGCAAAGGCATTTCAATCCTTACAAGAGATAGAGGCGATTGGTTCATAATCGGTGATCGATAAAAAATCAATGTTGAAATCATATGCTTTAGCGAAAAATTGTCAAGCAAATACTGAAAAAAAATCTGCATATTATTAGCAAGCTTTAGAATTAATCGGTGTCGAATTAAAGGTTCTTCGACAGTGTATTTTTTTAGTAATAATTTGATTAGGCGTGACAATACACACTCATCCCTCGATTTACGCGGTACCCATTTTACGCGGTCAGGAAAAATACATTTTTTCAAAAAAATCAAACATATTTTGTGGCACGCGTCACACGAACGTGTATGTTGCATCGGATTACTCCCGCTTCTAGGACCAGACGTCTGTAACCCCCTCCATTGCGCGTTCATTACGTCCAGTGTTGTTGTGGAGTGCAAGTGTTTATAATGTAATTAAAGGAGTATTAAAAATACGTACATTTGAAAATTATTCAATCAATTTACTACGAATTTTGTTTTCTTTATGTCGCAAATAATTATGTTGTTTTACCCCAGGAATGTCTACTCCTATTTTACAGAAGAAAAGAAACACAATCTCTTTGGATATGAAAATTCAAATAATTTCAACTATAAATATATATGTTATCGAATTATATCGAGCTATCAAATTTATTTCTTAGTACAATTCTCTTTTTTTATGCAGATATATGTGTATATAATGTACTCGTTTTAAGCGGTTCTCTGGAACTTATCCCCCTACTTTATATGAACATGAAGTCTCGATTTATGCAGATTTTTGTTTTCTGGAACCAATCTTCTGTTTTTGTATGAACTCGAATTCTCGATTTACGCGGTTTCGATTTACACGGTTTCGATTTACGCGTTCTTTCTTAGAACGTATCTACCGCGTAAATCGAGGGATGAGTGTAATACGAAATCCAGTTCATCTTATTTATTATTTCCGACTGGGATTCAAACCAATAACAACTTATGGTTAGAATAACGACCACGGAGATCAACTTTTACCAATGACTAGATTTCTACTTAGACAGATAGTTCATCTAAAGGCAATAGTAAATAACAATAGACAACTTCCTTCTAGCAGTTAAAAATAGGACAATGAAAATAAATTTGGGTAAATTAAAAATGTCTGCACACACTTTTTTTTATCCAAACGTGCATATTATATATATTCATATAATGCGCGTGAATTTTAAAATTAACGTTGAATGGTTATTCCATTTTTTTTTACAAACAACGATAGCAATCCCTTGCAATGTAAAGTAAAAGTCACAAATTATTTGAAGTATGTGAGTAAATACTCTGAATAGAATGCAAAAATGTAACGCTGGCAAGAGGGAAGTGTTCCGTTGTCAAAATCAATACAGCGTTGGACCGGCCGCCGGGCTTATAATTACAATTAAATTCATTAACAAACAAAATAAAACGCATTCATTATCCACCATCACGCTATACGATAAAATTTTATTCTATTGACGTTTGCGTGGAACGCCGGAAGAAGGAAAAAGAAAATACATGGCGGGCCGTACAAATCCGAAGCAGCTACCAATAGCGGAAAAAGTAGAAAAATGGTCATTAATTTGAAGTTCCTACAGGTTGAATGTACGACGGGACACAACATTGCACGCGCGTCAAACAAAACGAAAGCGGATCGATTTGATATTTCTAAGCGTTTCTCAATACAATTGTACAATTTGTCGTTTTTTCAATGTATAGTTGCTACACTGAAAAGTGAAAATGCATTTTCGAGTCCAAAAAAAGTATTCGATAGTCTAAGTATCATGCCTACTCTAACCGATTATTATATTCTTACCAAAAAATTAATTGGTAGAAAACCAAGAATAAAATTTTATTTATGTTAGTAAGGTCTGTAGACTGTAGTAAAGCTTAATGCAAGAATCATAGAATGAAAATAAAATATAGAATAGTTATCTTTCCAATACATCTGTTCTACGTACGAAAACAACCTCAAACTCCACGTCCATAATTATAAATAACGTGAGAATAATATTGTCATCGGTCAACTAGTTCATAATATATATTGTAATATAGTAATGATAAGAAAATAACAATGTTTTTGAAATTCTGATAATTATCTGCGGTTGCGGAAAAACAGACAATTAAATTCAATTATAACAATATAAATTTTAAAAAGCGATACATCATCGCGCGTTTGACGTAGAAAAATGTTTCATCATTCCAACACTAATCTGTTGAGTGGCGCGAAGCTAGCGACAGTTTGCCAAAACAACATGGCGTGTGTACACAAAACGTAAAATGATGTGGCAATTCACATCGATTTTATTTTAAATTTTAGTTAATTTAGTTAGATTTAAATCGAGCCGTGCGTCTCGGCGAAATCCGTTCGTAAATATGTAACATAAACCGTGAAGCGAATCCCGTCTCTATTAAAATATATCGTTAAATAAAGTACAAAGTTTTTCTAATGTCCTACCCCGAGTCGAATACGTTACGTGTAAATACTTAATAGTCGTTATCGGATATTTGTCGGTGGAACGGTCGGTTTTTACATGAAATCATGGTGAGTAATTGTCAAAATTTCATTTCGTGATGTGTCCATATTGCGAATGAGGCGGAGGTGCCGATCGCCCATATCGAGCAGCTCCGTGTCATTTGTTCTAACGCAAAAGTATGACCTTCAAACAGACGTATGGCGGGAATGACAACTTTTAAAATCACTTTCGTTTTCGCCCTTTTCCCAAGATGTATGCACCGGAAAAGAGTGAATAAATTCGCGGGTCTCATGATAGGCATTAGAGTAATAGCAGTGAACGTCGCTCGCCCTAGCAATGTCCGTGTCAGTTTGTAGCATGACCAGTTGAGCGACGTAGGCGCACTATCAAAATCATTCTTTGAATAATAAAAGGCCCGAGTAGGTGCCAGCGAAAATAATTATTACACTGCAAACCGATGGGCGGTGTACGATATAAAAAAAAAAGAATTTATTTATCGTTTCGTTCACTAATCACAAATGACATTTACTTCCTGTCATCCTATACTTCCAATATTTGAAAGCATTTAAATTGTCAAACCGAATAGCTTTGGTGTTTAAATATAGATGAGATGTATTCAAAAGCAATTCCACTAAATTTGCAACACAAATAGTTTTTTTCACTTTGAAATACAGGTCGATGAAACTTCAACAAGATTTTTACCAAATAAATATTTTTTTTTTGACAGCATATTACATATATCTGTTTTCAATGGGTATTTAAAGCTATTCATTAGTGATATCAAATAAGTAGATAACATAAATATCCTTATTGTAGATTATCAGATAGAAATCAGAGAAAATTTTTCGCCTTGTAAATATTTATACTAGTCACATGATCTGCAGCTGCAAATAATAACAATTTTAACTGAGTCATTTATTACAAAGTTGCCATTTTTATAGATGGTCTATATTCATTGAAACTGAAATGGAAATGAATTTATGTCTTCCATCTTGAATGCCGCAATGGATTGACTGTTTATTGGAGATATAGTAGAGAAAATATAATATTTTAGATTAAATAGTTCACTGTATTTGAAAATTTACATTACTTTAGTATATGTTGATTATAATATATTAATATACACCTATTATGACAGATGGCACACTCCCCACTGGGCGACATAGAGGACTTGACGCTGTGCTCCGTTTGCCGGTTGCCATTTAACGACTTGGACCAGCAACCCAAGGTACTGGCCTGCAAGCATCACTTCTGTCTCAAATGTGTCAACACCGTTCTACTCAAGGGGCGAGAGCTGTACTGTCCCTACTGCTGGAAGCGAACGGAGGTCCCTGATCTGAGGACCGAAGCTCTGCCCACCTATGCTGCGGTGTTGGCCCTCGCGCGGAGGCTTGGGGGCCTGCAGCCTCCCAAACCCCCCGATAAGCCCCCCCACCCCGTCAAGATCAAGTCTGAGAACTGCCACACGCACGCCATGCCGTACACCCTTTGGTGTCACGTTTGCAACGTTCAAATCTGCCGAGCGTGCGCCAGTCACCTGGATCACGCTGACCACACGGTAAAGCCCCAGGCTGACGCGAAACGTATCCTTCGGGCCGACTTTCAGAACGAATTAACTGTCATGCAAAAAATGCTGTCCGATATTCAGCATTTGGTCTTCAAGCAAAGGGATTTCTTGCTCAAGATCCTAGAGGCGTGTACCACTCTCAAGACGCAGGTGGAGACCGACCTAGTAAACAACATGCCCGGATATGAACTGTCAGAAGCCAGAGACTGTCTACAGAAAGCGAGACAGAGCTATGGTGGAACGGAGGCTCAAAGCCCGGCTGAAATACATTCTTTGCTTTCTGATTTGGCCGGCGAGAAAGAAAGGCTGCAGGCCAAGCATCATGAGATGTTCTTACAGTGCAAGCTGGACGATCTCATAAAGAATTCTGGAGTAATTTTTGACTTTGATCTTCTCAAGCAAGCTCTGGCCACCATCCATTCAGGAGAGATTGCTCTGCAGAGTAACAACGGATACCACAATCCCATCCTGTTCTTGGCTAACTACTGCATGTCTCAGCTGTATTCGAGACATTTTCTCTTCAAGCAACAGCAGCAGAGTTCGACCCCTTCTTTTTTGCAAGGTCAGAATGGGAATATGGACTTCCATGGGATGCTTCCTGCGCCTGCGCCAGTTTCGCGGCCTCCCTATATACCTCTCATGATGCCGAACACTGATAAACTAGGCGGCCACAGCCTAACTGACGGTGGCCCGCCAAAGATTACAGGCAACTATGATCACCAGAGTGATCAGCCGCCCAACTTGAATGTGTCCAAAGCGGGACCGCTGGGTTTCACAGACAACGGTGGACCTCTGCATTCTCCTAACCCAAACAAGGGCGTCACGGCCTTTCAAAATGACGGTTTGTCAATGGCAACCAATAATCTACTACCGGCCCCGCAGCCTCCCCACCATTCCTCTCAGAGTGGGTTGGCGTCGCCGCAAACAGGGCAGTTGCTACCCGTCGGCGTGCTGCCGCCCGGCATGCTCCAACACTCTCCGCAGGCTTCGCTCATCCGAAATCCGGCTGCTCACATCTATCCCGTATTTTACTTCAACATTGAGATAAACGGTGCACCGTTTGGTAGAATACTGATTGAGGTGCGAAGTGACGTGGCTCCAAAGATGGCCAAAAACTTCAGTGTTTTGTCGACTGGGGAGCTGGGTATCGGTTACAAAGGCTGTAATATCTTCCAGTGCTGGGAGAATGAGAGCATTATCACAGGGGACTTTGAAATGAATAACGGCCGCGGAGGCAGATCCGTTTTTGAGGATGGGTTTTTCATGCCGGACGACACTAAGATCTTGGCCGTCCGCGGCAGCGTCGGAATGAGAAGGAGTCAAAAGAGGCACGACAATCTCGGCCTTGTCGGATCGCAGTTCAGAATTATATTGCGGGAGATGCGAGGGTTTACTGGAATTTTCGCCTTTGTGGTGGAGGGACTCGAACTCGTCGATAGGATCAGCCAGTCCGGTGACAGCGCCGGAAAGCCACAAAGTAGCATTCTCGTCGCTAACTGTGGGAAGTTCAATTGAGCGAAGCGTGACAATATGTCGACTGAGCATTATGAAGAGATGGACACGGTGAAAAAATAGCAATGTATTTTAGTTCTACAAAATTATTTTTAACAAATATAGTTGATAGCTATTTCGGCTCACGCCATCGTCAGAACTATAGAATGATAGTACTGACGATGGCGTGAGCCGAAATAGCTATCAACTATATTTGTTAAAAATAATTTTGTAGAACTAAAATACATTGCTATTTTTTCACCGTGTTATAATGGAGTTCTACTAAGTGAATGCCAATTCAATCAATACAATAAAGAGATGGACGTTTAATTATTATTTTGATGACGAATGAGATGTTTACGGCCTATTTATATTCTTATTCTTAATAGGCTTAGCGTGATGAATTTTGGGCGCTCGCCAAATACGGAAAGCCGAAAGAAGCTTTCATTAACGATATGCGAATTTTTCATCCTCGAGAATCAAAGTCAGCATCGAACCGAAGGAACCGTCACCCGAGAGGGTTCCGATTCGACGATACACATTCGTTTCCGCGGCTGACCGCAAACTGTATTATATCCTAATCTTGACACGATCGCCGCAAATCGTAGCGGCGATCTGAAAATCATCCCCCGCCGTCTCGTTCGGACGGTGAAACACGATCGATCGTGACCGAATAGACAAATTTAAAATAGTCGATATATATTTTGGAATTCGAATGTTTCTTAAAGAGTAAGCTCCGAGGTATAGGTTTAAATGAGCGGCATCGCACCCCGTACTGTAATATTTAAAATGTTTTTATTATTATTTGTCCGAGTCCGTCTGAACTCGTGTCGTCGAGGGCGAGGCTCCGATCGAAGGCGCGCGGCGCGCGCATCGGGGACACGTTTGATATTAATTTATTTGTTTATATACAACCGAGTCGTCGGCTAGGCCGGATAACAGGGAATAGATTACAAGAGAAGCAGTCGAATGCTATGTGACCGGTTAAGTAATTCGAGTAGAGTAACAGGAGACGAGTCCTCGCTGACGATACCTTACATATTTTACGTGTCAGACATCTTTATCTTCCGTCAGGCAACGACAGTGAGGGCTATCATTGTGAAATTGTTAGGGCCTAGTTTTAAGTGACCGTTATAGAGATCGGAAGCAGTCGATATAAATATATATATTATGTAACCGTAGATTCATCGTGAACAATATATATATTCTTCATCAGCGTTATGGGCCAAATAAACATGACACCGAGGGACATCCCTTGCGGTGCGGCATATGACGTGCACGGGAGCATTGCGGTACCTGGATTTCACAAAATGTCAATATAAGTATAAATATATTGTTTAATGGATATTACTATCCGTTCAAATATTTACCGACTTGTTAAAATGTTAGATGAGACGTTTTGTTTTATATGGTAGATTTCAATATAACAAATGTTTTGAATGTGTATAAATAATATATATATACCATCCTGGCATTTTCATGAAAATTCAAAAAAAAAAAAAAAACAATCATAAAATATATATATATTGTCTACAAATGTTAGAAATATTTACAATAATGTTAATGATCGTAAATGTAGAAGCGAATTTAATCACTGTTGAAATATATTTTGAAAATTTAAGTCGAAAGAGTGTTGTATAACTTTGAAAAAATCGATGTTTATAATAAAATTAAACATAAATTATATAAAACATAATGGTGTATATTCGTAGTATATTTTCGCAAAATCCCAGAATAGCATTGAAGCGCGAGATCTATTTTGTCGACACAAAACACAAAAAATAAATAAATAATATAATCGGAACGGATCCTCACAGAATGGTAAATGGATAAAAAAAAAAAACCAAATCGCCATTTCGAAGAACACGCCATCGCACCATTGTCAAAAATGTGAAACATCGTTCAAATAGATTATTTTCGCAAAACGCATTCATAACTTCATGTTTCACAACTTATGATGAATTTATATTGTTATTCAATACGGCGATCAAGAAACAACCGTGAAAAGCTCGTATATCAAATTAGATTCACTTTTTTGGCAGTGGATGATAAAACCTCGCAATCGATTGTTTGGAAAGTTTAAATTTTTTAGCTCAATTAATGATATAATAATTAAACTACAGAATACAAACCAATTTTAGTAATATATTCATCAAAAATCTTCGTGATCACCAAAGATTGAGTTGAAAAACTATATCTGTTAAAAATTTATAAATATATTTTATAACGGCTTATCTGAGTAATGATGGATGCTGTACAATAAAGTCTATTCTGTAGATTTTTTTTTTTTTAAGTCGCCTCTCAGTTAAAGTTTGAATAATCCGTTGCGGGGTTGGCGGACACCGGTGCAGCCCTGCGGGGTGTTATAGGAGATATGAAAACAATTGTGATTAAAAGTAATCGAGGTTCAACGCAGGGAACGTCGCTCTTGCTACATTCGATTTAGCGGTTAGAAAAAACGAAATAATGATGCAAAAATAGAAAATAAATAAAGTCAGCAACGCGTTCGCAATGTTGTCGACGGAATAAGACAAACCTTAGGGACGGGCGTCGTAACTGCACGTAATAAAGTCGCTACTTATTAATCGGTGTATTGTTATTTTATAATATGAATTTTAGATAATTATACGGTTGATGTACTACAGCGAAGGGTTTGCGTCGAGAAAATTTGTTTAAAAAATATAAATATATATACAATAATTTTATATAAAATGCATAATATGAGTTATCTAATTATTCTTGTTTGTTTTTTTTTATAATTAACCTACCAAAGCTTTTGACGAGGGGACGCCCCGGTTAAGTGTGACAATTGGAAAAACATGAATCCGTTATAGATTGTCACGCATGCTTAATTATTGTATGAGAGAGTGTTTTAAAAGATATAATCATGTGTTTAGTTGATATTTATTAAGTTTAATGGTAAATTTGGATGTAGATAAATGTGTCTCTTCCAGCTTTGTCAGTCCTGAAATTGTTGGCTTCGATAATAAAAAAAAATTGTTAGATTTCAATCCGTGTCTTTCAATATTGTATCACAGTATTTATACTTTTTTGTTAGGGTAAATTGGTAATCATTTAATATAAACATTGCAACACTACTATTACGAAAAGATGATGATAGAGTTGCCACGCGCAATATTGTTTTTTACACAATGAAAAATTAATTGCGAAAATTGCAAAGTTAAACATCTACACTGGCTATATATATGGCAGTTCTATGAATGTAATTAATTTTTATTTCCATTTTGTGAGACTAACCTCTTATCGATAATTACTTTGTATTTGATTGCTTGTAGATTATGGACAAATGAATTATTAAGTGAAAAATTCAAGTAAAAATAGTTAAAAGAAATACCCTACTTCGAGTGCTGAAATAAAAATGATGTGTTTACAGTCAAATTACAGTCCAAATGTATCCCCATGTATCCTATTCTACATTTTGTTTAAAAAATTCTGTTATCAACTAAAATTATTGTGTGGGTAAGATGTTATGTAATCTCGAGTATTATTGATACAGCATTTTTAAATGAATCGCTTAATACCGTAATTGATCAACAGATGCTCCGTCGTACAGTATTAGTTCCTATCGATACCAGCAGGAAGTTTCCCGGTCTTGTAATTATCTGCTCTGTCCATATTTATTATAATAAACATTCAATTGTTCATTTTAACTAAAAAAAGGTTGGGGTTTTCCATTTCTTTTGTGATTTAAAGAAATGTAAAATTTAGTATTATCAATAATGCGAGAAATTACTCTATAGATGTTTGTAAATATGAATAGAGAATGAAATGAATCGACTCACATACGAGGTCCATCTATGTATTCGTGTACTAGGCTAACCGATTACTAATTCATTCTCTTGGTTTGTTTAGATAGATGATTTTTCTCTGAATGACGTAACTGAGTAGCTAGTTAAACAATTGCCTCCTTGAAAACGTTGCTTTTTACACTTGGTGAAGGAATAAATGTTTGTATTAAAAATGCTATAAAGAAGAAAGAATACTAAGGTGGATCTAGTAGCTGAGCTTGCGTTAAGGTTGCAAAAGATATTGCAGCGTATCAAGAATGAATAATGATGTTTCATTTGCGATGCGAGGCGTTCGCGTTAATCAAACGTGCGAAACGCAATTGTGAATTGAAACCGTGTAGTTTTTATATTTGTTGCTCGGCGAAAGGAATACGGTATTCCGTCATTAGCCGTTGATAGTTACCCAAGTGCGAACACACTTTAATCTAATCCGTTAGATGTATATTTGTATTTTTCATCCAGTGTTCAACTCGCAACGGCATCACAATTTTGTGTATCTTAAAAGAAGTCTATCCGTTAAATTATTGCCCCTATAGAGCTATTTAAATTTACAATATATAATGCTATAAGAACACAAAAAGTAAATTTGAAACAGCAAATTCTTACTTAAATCTTGACTAAGTTTTTTCATTGTAAATTCAAGTCGATTTTATTTTAACATTTTATCATAGTGAAAAAATCTAATAATGAAGTCGTGATGTATGAACTCTGCTATTTGTTTCATTTGTATAAAGACAAGTTTTTCATTTACAATTCTTAACAACAAAAAAAGAGATACATAGATTTGATGCCGATGTGTTAAGTTGATATATATTGTTGTAATTACTTCATACCTCGAATTTTTGCCAATCATTGAATTGTTAATCAAATTTATATGTTTAAAAAGCCAAATGTTTTTCAAATTGAGTTGACAGCGTTGTTTTTGTGGATAAGAAATATGTTCTATATAAAAATAATTGCATACTAGTAATATATAATGCATTAAACTACATATTATGTGTTTACTAAATAAATTAATTACGTCGCAATGTGTTTAGCATTTATTAAATGTTTGTGGGAAAAATGCTAAAAACTCCAAAAAATCAAAGAAAAAATAATCTAAAAGATATAAGCTATTTTTAGATAAATTCTTCTAAATGTTATTGCTCGATAAATGTTTATGAAATATTTATATTAAGGAAGTAATTATGATTGAAAATAAAAAAAAATATATATAACTATATTATGTTAAAAAAAGAGCCTCTTTATCTACCCAAACCCCCCCCCCCGGTGAAAAAAAAATATATAATTATTTTGATATCACTTGAAACATATTGCAATTTTGAAACTCAAAATGTAATGTAATTTTTCTATTCTAGTTAATGCATTTGTATTGATATTCATATCAATATATTGTACGCAATGCCAATCTATGATAAATTATTATTTACAGTAAAAATGTTTAAAATGTTTTCATTTCTCACGCGAGATTATTTTTATGACTATCGATTACTAATAATGTATTGTTAAGCATTACAACGATGGTTGCGATGTAATCGTATAAAAATGCTTATAGCTCTGTATTATGTATTCATTGTATACATAAAACAAACCCGGCATAGCATGTTTGTGAGAAAGAATTTTAAAGTTATACTAAATCAATTGAATGTGCATCCTTTTTCATAGCAACTACAGGTAGTCCTTTATACCTGACTTCTTTCGCTTATGTGAAGTAATACCAAAATTATAATAAATAAATTTTAAAACAAAATTTATATCCACAATTTCAAATATTTTATATGTATAAAGGCTCAAATGTTAACAAAATCAAAACTGAATTCAGTTCATATGCCATGTCAGTGTAAAAGCTAACGACAATGCCGAAAATAAAGAATCAAGTCTCAAGAAAAAATACTGTGAGTGTAGGACGGATGCAAAGAAATATTAGACGGTCCATTCTTTTTGTATTTGTCTTTGTTAACACATTGAAGACTATCAATTTGATGCGTAGGCCTTTATTTATTTCAATTATTTGAATGGTGATACCTGAACTCGACATGCCTCAGCCGGTTTTGTTTTAAACAAAAACTATTAACCAATTGCAAATATATATGTATAGTGCGGAGTCAAACGCGACCAGTTTGGCCAACTTGAGTGTAAATAGATTTTGATTGTCATTCTGTTTATTTCCCTACTATGTTTTTGACCACCCCTAGTATGAAAAAACGAATGTACCTAACTATCGAAAATAAAATTTACAAATAAAAAACTTCACTCGTTAAACGACACTGCGTCACTTTTAATTTGACTTTTGTATGTTTTATCAACCAGATTTATTCTCGATTGTGGTTGCTTGATTTGAAATGTGCTGTAAGACATGACATATTGGTGAAAATATTTACTTCAGTGTATTTTCGGATCTGACATTAAAAACATTATCAGCTTTCGAGGCTATTAAAAACACTGATTAAAATATAAATACTTTTATCAGTATGCCTAATACACACATTCAACCGTGAACCACCAAATGAATTGACCAGAGGAGTGTTGTTTTTCTCTCCAATATAAATTGTATGATGTCAGCTAAATTAAAATTCTGTCGACATGGAAATTTAATCTAGGTGCATATATTTCCACTGACAATTATTAGCTCAAATAGTATCAGTATATGAATTTGAAAGTGTTAATGTCAAGTCTAAGTTAATGTATAAAAATATAAGTAAAACCTAATGATTTCTGAATCAATACATCTGGCAAACAATTTGAAATATTCATATTATTCATTTTGGCGATTCATAAATTCATTTGCATAATAACAGAATGTGTTCTATGTGTTATAGCTATTAATTTAGATTTTGTTGTATTTCAAGTATATTTAAAAAAATGGCATATAGATGGTCAGAAAAACGTTTACAACAGGCATGTGTCAGTAAAGTGACAGAACAAATACAAATACAAACATGACGTCTAAACATTTCAAGAAGTACAAAAAATTTATAAATCACTAAAAACAAACATTATTGAAATGCCATCATTTGAAAATAGTGGATGGTTTTTAAATGATGATGATGTTTTTGTCTTTTTCATCTATTTTTTTGAAAATTAATATCTAAATATTAGTTACTCCATTTTTCCACGTCACACAATTTTATACAATTTCATATCCTTTCAATTTTAAAAAATAATGATAAAATGCTAGTCAGTAATGATAATAATAAACAAGTTAAACACTGCGGCGACTATTGTGTTTTATTTAACTGAAAAACTAAATATAATGAATAATTATCCAAACAAGTCTCGTTTTTTCGTAACAAATTTTACACTGTTTTTAAATATCTATCAATTCATTTTTATAAATGTTCAGTGGTAAAAATGCACATTCAAAATGAAACTAATATAATTAACCTACCAAACGAAGCAACCTATTTACTCTTTGCCAATTCTATTTCATTTCATTTGTAAGATGCCGAAAAATGAAACCCGGTGTCACAAGTTAAATAAATAAACAATGAAGATGTGGAAATGTACACAGTTTCAACAATTCAAATTTGAGTACATATCTCACAAGAATCGTAACATTTTCCATCATGCATCATCGAACATTCATGTTGTAAAAAGTATACATCAAACACATTATATTGTGGAGAACAAATCACTGGTCAATTTTCACGAAGAGAAGGTTTTCCAGACCATCCTTTTTTGGTGCCTTACTTGTATAGCCTATATTAGTAACTAGTTGCTTTCAGAAATACAAAAAAAAAAAACACGTATATATGAAGGTAAAAGAAAGTATCTTATCATTTTTTATGTCTATAGGTGGTAGGAAGCATGAAATTGATGGAATACCTGTAATGGAAAAATATGTATGTTTTGATTTTTTGACTGCATTTTACGCCATTGAATAATCCATGGTAATTATTTAATATTTGGATTGTGTATGTATGCTAGTTTTTTATAAATAAATTATACCCCTTGTATGCTACAAATTAGAAAAACAAGTGATCGTCATCAAAATAATATAATAAAATGGTTTTCAATTAATTTTGACCGCAAAAAATCAACAGCAATAGAAAATCTAATAGTTATGAGTACCGATAACACAACAATGTCTCTCAATTGAATCTACAAAAACCAAAAAAATTTTGAAAGTCGTCTGAATCTATTTCTTGTATATTAAAGAAATATCAAGCTTTAGGCATTGTTCGCAGCAACAAAAAATGTGTAATATATTCAAAGAGATATTTCGGCATCAAAAATTGAAATTTACACTAATTCACACTTTCAATTCTGAAATCAAAAGACGGTGTAATAAAATCTACGATAATTTATGCATTCTTTAGATTACCATCCATATTTAAAGTTATTGTGACCTTTTAGAATTGACTACTTTTGATTGATCGATGATTTCTTAGCTTTTTATTGCAGTTTTTTAAAAATACTGTACGCCTTGTCTGCAATAACAGTGAAGCATTAAGATTATGCAGTTTGTCAAAAATTTAATCATATTTTGTACCTGATAGCATAATAACTTAGTAGAATCTACTTTCTCTACTGTATGACATCGGATTTTATCAATAAATTTCGGTGTTATTTGTGTTTCATATGTCATGCTGAATTTATTTATATAGAGATGATAGTTATAAAAAAACTGCATAATCAACAATCTCCATGTAATATTTCTATGTCCGATAAAAGCTTTTGATGTTAAGCATTGAAGTAGTGACCGACAGTTTAACCCTTTGAGGAGTATGGCTGCATGTATGCATCATCCAAGTGTTGTATTGTCGATTATTATCAATTACCATTTTCAATATGCAATGTAAAATTCTATGCTTGTTTGGTCGCTTCCCACCCAATAATAAATGTCGGTAGAAAACTACACTACTGCGCTCGTAACGCAGTAAACATTTAGATCCAAATTGGAAATTGCTTCTAGAAAATTATTAAAAAGTGATAATGAATGAAAAATGTTTACTGCATGAGATAATATGTGATGTTTTCTCAGATTGACGCATAACAAAAAAATGTTTTAATAATTTTGTGTGGTGAAAAAAATCTAATTTGGTGAATAATATTTTAACACGGTGAAAAAATAGCAATGTAGTTTAGTTCTACAAAATTTTTATAAGATATAGTTGATAGCTATTTCGGTTCACGCCATTGTCAGACCTATCCTATACTATATAACTGACGATGGCATGAGCCAAAATAGCTATCAACTATATCTTATAAAATTTTGTAGAACTAAACTACATTGCTATTTTTCCACCGTGTTATAATGGAGTTCTACCAAGTAAATGCCAATCCAATCAATAAAATAATATTTTACTCCTCGAAGGGTTAAGGTATTTGGAGTACGAATTAATACTTCCAATTTAGAAAAAAAAAATTATATGTGGAAAGATTATACGTAACCATTATTTCAACACTGAGAAATGTAGAGATACCCTTTTCATGATAAGTATACCACACAGTATTCTTTTATTTTCTGTCTTGAATCTCACTTGCATACTTTCACTATCCTGCTACAATGTTTTTCTAGTAAGTCTTTAAGTGTTGATTAAAAATGTTTATTGGATTTTAATTTGATTGATCTATGGCAAAATTTTGAATTTCATTTTCAGTCCAAAGTGTGTACGCCAAACTGACAATGCGATTATTGGCTGGTGATTTTTAAAATTTAGACACTGTATTTATTCTATAACTGTAAACAAATTCTGGCTGTACACTAACAAAGCAGACTGTAGTAGATTAACATAATAAGGCATTCGAAAGATATTTTTGTAAACAATGCCTAAAAGAGGTGATTAATAAAATGATTAGATTTTCTTGCAAGGGTTCCATCAGTGGTCAGTAATAATAATTGAATTGTTGAATATGTATGTGTATTTCTCCCCGTTACAATATGTGTAGGTGATAGAAGCATACTTCCTTCCCCCCTTTCTTGTTTAAAATTGAGTACACAAAAAAAAATCTATGAAAAAAAACCTACCTATGATAAATGTTGAACAGAGATATTATTATATAAATGTGTATTGAACAAAACGTTTCAAGCATGAATGTGATTGTAGTGCAAAAATCGATGGAAATTAAGAAATATATTATACCTGATTCGAAATATACTTCTTTCTTAATTCAAAAGTTTTTTCTTTTATCATTCATGATCCTTCAATTGATATACTTAATAAACCAATGTAGATGAGAAGTGAGTAGATTTGTTCATTGGGTCAAATGTGCTAACTAACATTTCACTTTAGAGATTGAATATTTTCGATTCGTTCATCCAAAAACGACACATATCTACAATATAATTTTTACGGTATTAACTGTCACTTCTTGGTGCAAAGATATTACATCAAATAAAAACAATGTTTAGTATTATTTCCATTACTTTAAGATTATCTGTAATATTATTGTGGAAATAGTAATAAATATTGTGTTTTTATTATTTAAATATGTCTTCAATACATATAAAGGGTCCGCCATCTAAAGTTTTTTTTTTCAACTAGTGCTTATTTCGTGAATGGTAACACTTAGCTCATGTCTGATTTGACAGATAATTAGTTTTATCCTTCCGCTGAACGAATATGGTTGTGTATACGCTTGAACAACGCTGGGAAATATTGCGACATTACTTTGAAAATCATGGTAATGTTGCAGAATGTGTGCGAAAATTGCGTACGGATTTTGGAAGAAGAGAAGCACCGTCAGCTCCGTATGTTCGTTATCTTGTGAAAAAGTGAAAGAAACTGGCATCCTCATCGATAAACCAAAGCGTGAAAAGCCAAAAACAGTGCGTACACCCGAGAATATTGATGCTGTGGCAGAAAGTGTGTGTGAAGCGCCATCAACATCAATTCACCGTCGTTCTCAACAATTGAACATTTCGGAGACATCATTGAGACGAATTTTGTATAAAGACCTTGGTATGATGCCATACAAAGTCCAATTGGTTCAGGAGTTGAAGCCAACTGACCATCCAATGCGTTTTCGCTTCGCTGAGTGGGCCTGCGATCGACTTACAGAAGATGCCGATTTTGCCAAAAAAATCATCTTTTCGGATGAAGCTCATTTTGATCTTGGCGGGTATGTAAACAAGCAAAATTGTCGCATTTGGGGCACAGAAAACCCGCACGCATACATTGAAAAGCCGGTACACCCAAAACGAGTCACTGTTTGGTGCGGATTTTGGTCCAGAGGCATAATTGGGCCATTTTTCTTCGAAAATGAGCAAGGAGTGGCCGTTACAGTCAATGGCGATCGTTATCGGACCATGCTGAACAAATTTTTGTTCACAAAAATTGAAGAGGAAAATATTGGCAACATTTGGTTTCAACAGGACGGCGCTACGTGCCACACAGCCGAAGCTACACTCGATGTTTTGCGCCCTGTTTTTGAAGATCGCATTATCAGCCGCAGAGCTGATGTCGTTTGGCCACCTCGGAGCTGCGATTTGACACCGTTGGACTATTATTTGTGGGGTGCCCTCAAAGATAAGTGTTACGCCGACAAGCCAGAGACAATTGACGCTTTAAAGGACAATATTCGTTAAGCCATTGGTGAAATACAGCTGGACACAATCGATAATGTGCTTAAAAATTGGACCGATCGTGTAGGCTACTGCATGGCCAGCCGAGGCAGCCATTTGAATGAAGTTATTTTCCATTATTAACCGGAAGGATTGTACTTTCAAATAAAAAAAGAAATTTGAGAAAATATTAGTAGTTTTTTTTTTTATAGCATTTTCAAAAAAAAAAGTTATTTGGCGGACCCTTTATAAGTAACAGTAATAAGGGACATGGACGTGCTGTAATGCAAATTGCTATATTTTCTTTAAGCCTAGTAATTGTGAGGAGAAAAATCTTCAATTCTGTCTTACATATGATTAAATAAATTCAAAATTAACAAGCTCAATGTTCCATTAACCAGTCTCGAAATATAAATAAAAACACATAATTATGCCTAGTAAAGGAGTGGGTCTGAACTTTTAGTAATCAATTTTTCAATGGTGTACCATAGTGATTTGAGTTGAGTAATAATTTCATTGTTATGAATGAGTGATGACTGCTTTCAAAACTAAGTAAAATCTTTTAATTAATTCTAAAGTTTTATAGGTTGTAAACTTGGCAATACTGGCTGGCCACAGTGATAAGATTTTTAAGAATTTCTGCCTAAAAATATATTGATGACTAAAAAAAACAATACATCACGAAGCGTTTTTATATTTGACATTGCAGTCTATTTTAAAATGCATCACTTCAAAATGAGAAAATATCTAGAATGACGATATCAAGAATCAGATGAATATATATTAGTTATCAATTTAATGTGAATCATGTCCCTAAAAAACGCAAGGGCATATTTTTAAAAAATAGACCATAAAAATCTTACCTTATAGTAGACATCTGGAACATATTGCTTATCTGACGATTCTCTGATGTATCCAAGTTCTGGTGCATCTTTTGTCGGCAGAAGACAGTCATCTCGCACTAGAGCCATGCACAGATTGGTAACCTGATAGCCTTCCATGTGGACTTGTTTCGAAACATCACCTGGAAATGATAAATGGCTTAAAAAAACAACTTCATTGGGCAGTTTTTTCTAAGAATGTCATAGGAAAATAAATTATGCCGAAAGGCGAGTTCCAGGTTATGGTGACAATACTTATAATAGATTGTATATGTATGAATTTTCTTCTAAGTTTTACAAAGTAAATTATAGGAAAACACAAATAAATTGGTCAAAGAGATTAATTTATGGACTATAGAAGACATCGTTTTTTAACTATTTTTAATATTATACTTGAACAAATATGGAAATTTAAGGATCTAGATTCTACATGCACCATGTTTGCAAATAATGGATGTCAATTATAGTTAACAATATCTAAATACTTGAATGTTAAAAATATGGAAAAATTTGACCTGCTCATTTAATAAAGTTGTGATCAGCTTTCTTAAATATAATGCTATTCCACAAATAATTGACATTCAACATCTTAAAATGTCAAAATAATGATAACAATCTAAAACCCTTTTCTGAAATGCTTCAAAAGGACATTTCATAAAAGTTTTATAATAACATCAATCATTGTTTAAATAATTATTTAATGGATGATAGTGTGAATGCAAATATGTATTTTATTCATAGGGAGGGAACGTTTAAAAAAATAAAACAAAGTCTATTTATTTTTATATTCCCACAAAAAGTTTCCTCTTAACAACTTACCAATCATTTGCCTAAATTTACAAAATATTTCAGTGATATATAAACAGATGGCAGTATAAAATAGAAAATTAATAGAAACCTACCAATAGTAGTATTTAAGTGTTTGAAAAAATATAATAAATAATGAGATGAAATTATTTATTTTGTTTTTAATATATACATAATAAGAGGGCTTAATTTGTCCCTGGTTTTCAAATATAGAAAATCTTACCTGTTACGCACACTGTCACATATTTGGATCCAAAATATCCTGAAGAAGCATACTTGCAGGAGTTGGGATGTTGGTTTTGGAAACGGCCAGCCATTATGCATTCTTGTGCTGTCATAAAATGTGAATCTATTCCCCTGCGAAGATGATAACATTAAATTGATATAAATACAGTATCACAGCTTTAGACACAAACAATATCTTTTGCCAGACCCCAATAAAACAGATCCACAATAGTGTATTGTTCATATTATCATCACAATTTAATAGAACCTAGGGTTATATGACAAATTATCAGCATTAAAAGTTATATTTATAAGAATTGAACATTTTTTTTGGAAGTGATGGTTTTATATAATGAATAAGACAGGTTTTGTTTGTCACAATCATTTTAACAAACATAATTAATTTTCATTTTGAATCATTGTAATGGCAATTACCTGATGTGTTGAACAGTTCCCTTGGACGAGTCTTCACTTAGCAGGTCTGTAAAGATCCAACCAACCTGGACAAGATTTAATTGGTGAGCGACTTGATCGACGACTTTTTGGTGCGCATCTGGAAGTAGGGTCACCGAATCACGAGTGCTGACTTGAGGCGGCTCGTAAATGGCGGCCACCCGAGCTCGAATACCTAAAAATTTACCAACATTCAGTATTTATTATTATTACCATAGAGTGGATTGCTGAATAAGGAGTGTAACTTCTACTTTATTTCTGTATAAGAAACCATTTAAAAATTTAGCAGAATTAATTTCAGTTCAATAAATAAATGTACCTTGTAATCTAAATAACAATGGAATCTGATTGTTCTTGGTCATTTCAGCTTTTAGCGCTTAGTAAATGAAGAATGTTAAATAAATGATTTGATAAAATATGGATTTTCCTTAAGTTTTCCAGGTCTATTGATATTGTTGAGTGGTCAACACCATTGGCTTCAGTCACTGTATTAACAGTTTCATTTAATGAAAATTAAATTGTGAAAAAATAGCAATGTATTTTAGTTCTACAAAATTATTTTTAACAAATATAGTTGATAGCTATTTTGGCTCACGCCATCGTCAGAACTATCTGTCAGAAGTATGTTAGTTCTGACGATGGCGTGAGCCGAAATAGCTATCAACTATATTTGTTAAAAATAATTTTGTAGAACTAAAATACATTGCTATTTTTTCACCGTGTTATAATGGAGTTCTACCAAGTGAATGCCAATTCAATCAATAAAATAAAATTTTATTTATGGATATGCACTCGAAGGCATGGCTACTCTAACAGAAAAGAAGAGATTGAGTGGCTGAATAAAAAATGAAGAGAAAAGACAAAAAATAATTCTAGAAATTATACATTTTTGTCAAACTCACCCAACGGTACATCAACATGTCTTTCGTAAGTTCCATATAAAAAGCCGATCCTCTGGTGACCAGTGGTGCGCCAAAACTCTAAGAAGCGCTCCACAATATCAGTGTTCTCAAACATAACATTATCGACGTGACGGTACACTTGACCGCTCAGTGTCACTGCACTCGGTTGGCACTTTGAACAGATGCCGCGTGGCCACGGGGGATGTTCCTTGCAACCTGAAAAGTAAAGATAATCAAATAGGACACAAGCAAGTGGCCAAAATCATTTTCGAATATGTCGCAATAACAGATTTAATACTGTAATTTGAAGAAATTGATTGCACGCATAACTTATTCATCTTCACATTTATCGGACTTTCTGTAAAAAAATTGTCAGTAAAAGTTATTGTAAAACAGATGATCCCAAGAGTGTTGTAGTTATAGGTATATTTAAGATCGAACAAGTATTGATGAACCAGTATTAAAACAAATTATGAAATCAAAGAGTTCATTGTTACATTATAAATTTCCAGGCCTGTGATGTTATTCACATTTTTTTTGTTTAATTAATGCCTTGTAATTGTCTGGGCACAAGTATAGGAAAGCTTCTTTTATAAAATTTGTAAGTCTTTATAAACAATCAAATTCGATTATTACTTTTCACACTTCCTGACCTAGTAACATTTCAAAATTGAAGATTTCCAAAAACTTTTCCTTTGTTATCTTGCATGAGTTCACAGATTTCCATGGATTTCATTCAAAAAACTGTACTGCTGTTATGTTCGAATCCCTAAATAGACACTTTCATTCATTGATTTTTCAACTTGTAATATGTTTATCTCTTTCCAAACATCTCTATTTTATTCTGAAACAGTACATTTTCAACTTACACATAGTCTGATTTACTACTTAGTTTTCCCCAATACCATTCTCTGAAGAAATTGTATTCAGGATTTCCAATCAGTTACTGTTAAAACACTTCACTAGGATTCCTAAGCAATCTGATGCATGTAGCATGACAGCAATATAAGAACTTTCATTTGTTTTACTTACCAACTTTTATTCTACAAGAAATATCTTCTAAAGCCAAAAATTTTCCTCTATCAACGCCTGAAGTGAGTTTCCTTATATAGGTATGGAATGACATGTGCTTAACGTTTTGCTCTCTCAAATTGGATTCATCGAACGGTTCCAACGGTGAACAGTGGACACAGCATCCGTTAGAGTTATGTCGGCAGCTGTAGGAAATTAATTATTATTTTGCTTATTTAGCTGAAAATTTCAATAATTTATCAAGAATCTTAATGGTAAATCCTTGCGTTTAATTTTACAATTCTTCTATAAGACTATTTTTAAGATAATTAGCTGGAATTCATGCCAGGATATTTTTAACCTGTACAGAAGTTTGATCCAAAAGCTTGGATGTCTGTTATATTTTCATACTTTGATACCGTATCAATACATTAAGGCATATAACGAATTATTGCTTATCTGTAAAAAAAAAAAATATTTACTTTACGCGTTTATCTGGAAAGATAAAGTGGTTATTTCCCGATTCATTTTAATATTTCTAAAAAATATATTTCATGTTGAAAGGAATAAAAACACTTTTTGTTAAATTAAACTAGGGAGTGAATTATGCATCATTGTTGTATGTAACATGAAGGGTTATATAAAGCATCCAACACACTTGTGTAAAATATTCTGTTACCAACATAACCCTATTAAGATTAAAAGATTTTTTTAACAATTTGTGCCAAAAAGCTCACTTTACAAGACACTACCAAAATGAAAATAAATTATATAAATATTAAAAGAATGGCTTTATTTTGTAGATAAAAGGTTACTTTGTTAGTATTCATTTTTGGTCCATATTATTTCCTATGTCAGCATATATTCTATTATTTATTAGTGCACACCAAAACTTCTCACAGCAGTTCATAGGTGAGGCTAAAATGGTTACAACAGGATAATAAGTGACAATACGATTCTTACTATTTTTCATCACGCTTTCTGGCAATTTTCCCATCAAGTTTATATAACTGGATGTCAACTTCATCTTCTTGTGGTGCTGATGATGAACTTAGAGAAGAAAATCCAGGAATAATATCAGTCTTATGAGTCTCACTTGATGAGTTTGCCTTCTGAAATGAGCGATCAAATATTATTAAATTGATACAGACCTTTGAATGAATATTTTAATAAAAATCGATAATGTATTATCGATTGTAAAAGATGAATATCCATATTTTAAAAAGTTATTGTTTAGTTAATGAACAATATTTGAAGACAATCAAAAATCTAATCTTTTTTCTTTGTATATTGTTTGAATTATTAAAAAAAAAAATGCTAAGAAAATTATTAATTGACAGGGTTTAATAAACCACTGGTTACGTTTTAAAGCAGGAATAGTAAATTGAACTGAAAATTATTACTTAATGACTTCTTTCCTTTTGGCAAACAAATAAAGCTAAGAGAAGAATTCACATTTGATAAAAAGAAATCGCTATCAGCACTCCACAAATTACCATATCATAAGATGTCACCTTACTGATTAAAAAGTTGACTTTTATATTGGCACACATTTTACAATATCAATAAGACAAATTAGCAACATAATTATGAATCCATTTTCAATTTTTTGAATGAAAATTGGGCTTTAAACAAATTGCTTTTGTTTGACAGTTAAAAGTTTATTATGGATTTAGACTTTTTGAAGATATGAGCAGTATAAAAATGTATTATTCATACCTGAGAACTTGTTGTTGGTTGATCGAAGAGCATAGTCCCATTGAGTGGCATAAGGTAAAGCATATCTCCATGTTGTAAACAATAGCTAGACACCAGTTTACTGTTGTTGGAAACAATTTCTTCTTTATGATTTCTGTCTTTGAATAGTGCAAAATTAAAGCTGCTTAATTCGAACGTTTCGTTAACTTTTGTAAATAATTCCGAAGTCGTGTCAGACGACTTTATTTCGACTCTCTTTGTGCCTTCAGGTGACTGGATTCTCAGCACCTGCAATTTGGAGGTTATGTTGACGACAACCATGACTTTCAAGCTTTCATAATAGTGTTAATTCAATAATTTGTCGTTTTAAATTTGATAATTAACGCAATAAAACAAATTTATATGACAAATTATAGTTTAAACTTCGAGAGTTCTGACATTCGAAAATGTCAACACTGATGATTACGAAGATCCTTCATAGTAATTTTATTATCTTATCGATGATACATAGCGTATATCGTATATATGTCAATTCACATATCTAATATTGAAAAGTTTTGCACAGTTTTCATTAAAAAATCTACTTACAATCATTTTTACTCGAGACATTTCAGCGAATTCGTAGCAAACATCGGCCCGGTTGATACGTTCTCGTGAAGAATCACTACAATTGTTACCAACTGCTACAAGAATAAAATCAAAATAATATGATCAAAATTTGCAAGTCAGTTTCGAATGTTTTTATTTCTCCCGTAGATTGGAGAACTGTTTGATACAGGTTAGTAAACTGACACCTTGGCAACGAATAATTTTAAATGGTCGATATCAAAAGATTTAATCTTCTTCAGAATTCAGTACCTACATGAATTTGCATTCAATGCGAACGAATCCGCTGATTAATAGCTGACTCGTAATCGTTCCGCAATATATTACTGACATATATGAACACTAACGTCATTCTGTCTCTTAAAGATAATTTAAGTTCACTTTAAATTAGTTATACATTTTTCGTTCCTGTTAGATATTCAGGTAATTATACAAGTTAATATCATTATGTACGTTAAATGTTTTTTTGTTAACGTATTATATCAGCTGATCGAAACTCCTGGAATTATGCGCCATATTTGAAAATATTAAAAGTGACATTTGACAGTTCGTCTGCATTCGTTCAAAAATTTTGAAGGAATCGGTTGCATCTAGGAAGTTCAAATCATTTAAATATAGAGTGAAATTACTTTTTTGTTTAATTCAAATTACGCCTCCGCTTATATTATAATGCGTGTTTTGGCATAGATATGCGGGCTTATTGTGACGCTGCATACTCAAATCTATTTTCATCAAATACTTGGAGTCACATCCAGGTGTTTCAGGTCGTCGAATCCTTGCGTGTGCGTTCTTATTAATTCTGTGAGTACTCCCTAAATTTTTCTTATAAATAAAATAATTATTAAATTGTTATTTAATCGATGCAATAGTCATAATGATGACTTTAACTTTCTGAGTAAAATTAGGTTAGGTCTTATATTTTTTACCAAAAGTAGTTTTCAATTTAAATTATTGCTTAATATTTAAAAAGAATTGGAATTGTGGTTTTCTATCTCTTTAATTGTAAGTAATATTCTCTTAGTGGCCATTGCTTATTTTATTGTTCTAAAATATAATGAAATATTTGATATTAATTGTGTAGTGGTATATGTTTATATGACATTTTCTCAGTTTTGAAATATGGCTAAGTAACTTAAAACTAACTCTTTTGACTTAAGTTGATTCAAGCTAAAGTTTCCCTGTTTATTGAACAGGTTATAAATATATTACATATTGAAAATCAATTTTTCAATAGATTTTATCATTGTTTAATAAAATAGAACAACTCTTCAGAGTATGAGATTGCATATAACATCACATCATTCAAACCCGAAAAAATATGTTAAGAAAACTGTCAAAAATAAAAATCTTAAGTGGAATAGATCCTAAGTCTTTTGTTTTTATCAAAAACGAAATATATATAAAGTATAAAAATTATTGCTTATCAAATTTTCAATGTTATAATATAAAAATTTTACAAATTTATTTCAAGGTTTATAAAACTTTTACAAAAATGTGTATGTTTTTTTTCTTGGTAGACAAACTTATGTCAACATTCAAAGTTACCTAATCTAATTCTTCTTTAAATATTACCATATAAATTTTCATAAATGAAATTGGCATAAACAACTAATTTATATATATATATATTTTTTTTTTTGTATATACTCATACATTCAACAAAAGTGAAAATGATTATTTGAAGTAACTATTAAAATATTTATGGCCTAAATTGTGAAAGTTTACCTATATTAATTAATCAATAGACCAGGAATAAACACCTGGCCACATTATACAAGTTCACAGCGGCCTGAGTTATTTTCATTCAGTTTTATAAACACAATATCGTATGCCATACTCCCCCTCAAAGTTGCAACAACAGGAGAGTTGAAATTCAGTATACTCTCTCCGGTCCGAGGATTGCATGGCTTTTGAGTCATTCCAATCTTCCTTACTCACAGGGCAACAACACAACATACATTTGAACTCTGATAAAAATAGATCGACTTGGTGTTGTTATCGAATGAAATTCTAATAAACTGTTTGCCGGAGTGCATTTCTGTGAAAGTGATTACAGTGATTCTGTTGTATTATTTTCTGCAGAGGATCGCCTGCTAACATGGAGGACGACGGAGTACCGGTGGACCTTTATATTTATGATCTATCCAAGGGTATGGCTTCCATGATGTCGGCAATGTTTTTGGGTATGACATTAACACTTTTGCACTCACAAAATGCATTAGTTGGTTTTTAATGCACTGCTCAGTCATTACAGATATATATAATTTTAAATAATTTTACTAAACAGTTATTGAATATAGGAAGTAATTTTTCTATCATTATTTATCTGAATCAAGGCTTTCGAATCTTAGGTATTCCATGGCCAGTAAAAAAATCAAAATTTATCTTAGGGCAACATCCAGGCTATTTTTTGAATCCTCAATCATTACTTTTATATTGTTATCATGTGCTGAACAATATTCATCTCATCAACATTTATTAGAAAAGCTTTTCATTTAAAGGCATTCAAATAATTTTAATATATCCTTGTAAAGTTCTTTTGTTTGTCATGAAATTCAACTCCTTCAAATAATTTGTAATATTGGTAATAAATGCCAGATCTGATAAAAAAAAATTGTAAAAGTATTCTTGCACCTGATTTGAAATTATTTTTTTTTAATTTTTATTAAGGATAGCCCTGTTTTAAAGAATTAATTATGATTTTAATTATTTTGAAGTACACTTATACAAACTTTGTATTAAAATTAATTTATTTTGTTGACCTATCAGTAAACTATGAAATAATTTATGATGGTATTTAATCCTGATATATTTCTCATACATTCTAAAATTTCGTCTTGTCAGGTATTTGAATAATGCTTGAAGACTATGTAAATAATAATATTTTCACTATATTGATAAATATGTCTGATATATGACTACAATTTAGCGAATTTGACATTTGATCATTTTAGCTTACATTTCCACAATAAATTCATATTTATTATTCAGAAACTGTTCTGTAATTTGTAGAATTATTGATCATTTGGAATTTAGCATTAACAGTAAAAAATAAAAACAATTTTCAATATTTACAATGTGTTTGGGAAAGTATTCTAAATATACACTGGATAAAAACGAACATCAAAGTTATTAATTCGTATTTTACACCCAATAAAAAATAATATTATTGTATATTAATTTTACGATCTCTTAGAAATGTTTTGTTAAAGCAGTAAGTAGAAGTAATTCAAATTGTCTTCAGTTAAAAATGATAATGAATATAAAATATAAATTGATAAAAATGTTTTTCCACACGTTGTGAAACATGTGTTCTTTGAGAAGCGTTTTCAGATGAAATATATATATATATATATACTGTCGGTACTTTTTCTGATCGTGGTAATTTGTTGATATTAAAAATCCATTATCAAATTTAATTTAGAGAATATGAAATATAATGTTTTAGTGTTTGTATGAACAAAAGTGAAAACATTTTTTATATAAAACAACAAATAATTTTATTGTTTTAATTTTTTCTTTAGAAATGGATATGTAAGTGTTTAAAATGAATCTGAGCAGTGAATTAAAAACCACTAATTATTAATATCTTTTCAGCTTGTTTTGAGCTTATGTTTATAATAATGCATTACTTTACATTGTCAAAGTACTTCTGTTGTAAGATTTACTATCTTTGAATTGGTATTTATCAGGTAGAATTGAACTACCACGTGGTAGCGTTCTGTAATTTATAAGTATTATTATATTTCATCCTCGAATAAATTTCAACATGAAATTAGCACAACAATGTTATTAAGTGTAACTTTTTGTTATGTGTATCATATTTTTTCACAAAAATTAATATTAATGACATAGTATGCTTGATGTAACTTTATGAAAGACCACCCATTGGAATCATTGACAGTGTGTTGTTTTACATTTTTTTACTGAGCACATACAGTCAGTAATCGTAAAGGGCTGTTATTATCTTTCAAAGCTTTCAGCTGACAGAATCTTAGATTGTATAGTAAAAGCGAGGAAGCCGACTGTCTGCTGTGTGGTTTCTGCAGAAAATGATGCATTTTGCTGGAGGCCACTTTCATGGAAGACTATTATTTGACATTGACGATGACTAAATTTATGATGAACTTCATCCTATAAAATGCTACGTTTATCTTTCTTTACGTTTCCGAATTCATTGTTGTTTTATTAATCCATGTCTGCTACCAGTGTGGAGTATATAACATATGGCCCAAATAAAGATATTTAAATAAACATTTTTCTATAATAAGTCCTACATTACTCAATCAGTCTTTTATATAAAGATTTGGAATAGAGGGGATAAGTCCAGGTTGGGACTAGTGGTTAGCCAACCATTCTTGCTGCACTCATTTTTGTAAATCGGTTGAGTGAGTGGGATTTTTATACATTACAAACTCACATGCTTTCAAACAGAATCGATTGAAAAAAACACCATTCAAGCTAGGATCTGAACCTGTGAAATCTGTCACAGAGGTTAACAACATTGACCAGTGACCTGACATGTATGATTAAAATTGTATATTGATTATAAAAAAAGTCTCAAGTGATTGATTTTGTACAATAACCCACCCCATCTTTATATCATAATTTATTTAATTTTCTAGTAATAAAAATTAAATATTAAACTATAATAAGGTTTAGATTTTAAATATTATTTATTGGTCATTTAAATCAATCTCCGACATTTATAGCAAAACCATATGTAATGTACCAGATACAATTCCCATCAAGGTCATTATATATATATGTTTTTTTTTTAGTCAAACATTTGAAATCTTTAATATAGATGTTAGTGGTGTCTTTTCCTCTCGAGTTGAACGAGTCAATTTAAAAATCCTGATTTTAAAACTGGCGTATTTAATTTCTACCGAAATGATTAATATGATAATAAAATTTATAAGCGCTTAAATAGTGGTAATAATAATTTATAATTAATTAAGATAATTTTAATCAGAAGACTAGACTCGGTAATGCTTTAAACTCGAGTTTAAAAAAAGCGGAAGGGAGTGGATGTTATTTCAGGCGACTAAACGCATGTTTCTTTTTTGCTTTTAATTGATATGTCCCGCGGTAACCATATCATTGAAAATAAATCTTAGCATTCCTAAAGCAGGGAACGTCAGTCTTTTTCAGAATTAGTTATTCGCACAAAAATATTGAGGATGATAGTATTATATAAAATAAGTAGGTGATTGGTTAACGAACAGTTCGTACTGCGAAAAAATCGGACAGCGAACACCATCGCGAATTTTTTTTCGTGGTCGGACAACGAACATATTCTATCTGTCATATGATAATGATTGATGTACTACTAATTCGGATAGCGAACATATTATAGTAAAAAACAGATTGTGTTCGTTAACTGATCACCCAATATATTACTTTACATTGCGTATGAAAATATTTTTACTAGTTTCTGCAATGTTTTAAAATCAAAAAATTTTATGTCTAGTAAATATAACGAACATGACAAATTGATTGTTGATTGTCGAGATTCAAAGAATATTTTAGTGTTGATAAGTGCCGTCTTAAAAATATTATTAAAATATACCTGTATGATATCTAAGGGGTAAGGATTTTGTTACGATCAAAGATAAAGCGATCGACGAGGAATTATTTTGAAATATGTTACTATATTTTATCAACCATAAAAATATAATAGCAAAAATTGACAATTTTACTTTATTTTTATGACGATATTTAATTTTAAGAATATAAAATTCGCTTACGTTATACGGTTTCGCGTTATGTTGTGATTTGGGAAATTACAAGAAATAGCGACTAGAAGTTGGCTGTATTTCGCATATTTAACTTTGATTATTACAGATATATTAACATATATATATATATATCTATCACTTCAAGTTCGGTTACTGTAGTTTTTTTTTTCAACCATAATTTGAGTTCTTGGATTTGGTATTTGTTTTTTTTCTCCTGGAGTTACTGAGTGACGTAAAAATTCAAATCATCGGCTGCATATTTTTTTTATTCTACTCTAAATTTATTACATTACAAATAGAATACAATTAAAAAAAAATTGAATGTCTCGGCTCGGTTGATGGTTTATTTTGCAGATCTCGTGAACCGCTGATTTGCGACCCCTATTTAAACCGCTCTCAAATGTGAATTTTTAAAATATTTGTCACCCACTCGGTCTGTACTTCGCGTCTTAAATTTAGCGACAACAGTTTTAGATCACTTGTTGCTTTTTTGGTTTGATCACCTTTAGACCGGCTTATTGGTGACGCATTTGTTTATTTTCCAATGTCTTTGGATAGATTAAATTTGCGTATTCGAAAATAGTTGCAATGACAAACAGATTTTATGCACGGCTATTATTTATTGAATTGCTACGATGCTGTGGAGACTGGTTCTATGATAGAACACATTATGTGGCTATTAAGAACTTTTTACTATAGTAAACAAGGTAGAAACATGATCTGACAATCCACAGTCGATGTTAAAATAACGTATTTAAAAAAAGTAAGATAGTGACTTGGGTTTTCTGATACGAAATTTAAATGTAATGGCAACACCGTAGAATTTATATACAGTTTAATATTCTATTCTCAACCAAAACTCTTAACGTAAACTGTATAATACAAGACTGCGAAGTTGGAGTTGTGAAAAACGAACGACTCTGTCTACTTTTTCGATTAGATGATTTTGAAAAATATATCAATGAAGAATTTGCTGGATTTGTTGGTTGATGTTTAATTTAATGGACATACATAGAAAAGGTAGGGAAAAAACTTGAAAAATTAAACTTTTTTTAGTCGTCTTATCGGTCAATGTCGGAGTAGAAGTCTAATATATAAACTCAACGCTTTTTTCATTTTTGTTGATTAATCATTGTACACAGTAATTGAAAACCGTTATTTACATATTTACTGTTCATAAAATTAAAAAAAAATCTCTATTGGTATATATTATAGATTGAGCCGTTTATCACGCTAAAGTTGTCAACTGGCCAGTCCATAATAGAAAGACACTAAATGTAAAAACCGATGTAAATAAAATACAATAGTTTTAGACCTTTTCACAAAAAAATATAATTTAATGATCAGGATCGGTTTAACTCATCGCAAACGTTATCAACCGATGATAAATAAAGTTGAATCATAGGTTTTTTTTTATTATTATTTAATTTGATTGTTTATAATTACCAAGTATACAAAACAAATGGTCCAAGAACTGAGAAAATTATTTACTGTATATCTATCATAAGAAATATGCTTGAAATTTTTTTTATAGTTTGAATAAAATTGTATCATATATTATGCATATTTACAAATCTGCAATTAAAAATTAAACTAGATTGAAGATTAATTGTACACCTTTGTTTAATATATATTTTTATATTAAAAGTCTTTCTATGATTTGTATTTCATTAGTTGATAAAGCTCACGATGAGTGAAACTGGTCCTGATTATTTTTTATTTAAAAATAACACTTTTTGAATGTAACGTTGCCGAAAGTAACTCTTAGTTTTTTGAAAATTGTATTGCTAAAATGCCAACATTGATTTAATAAAAGTTTTGGTAAAACGTCTTGGTTTTCGTGTGATTTTACTAAATGAGTTTTGTTTGGTTTTTTACTATTAAAACATTTTCGTTAATAATAAAATATAATACTATTTCAGTTTGAAACTTCACAGTATTAAGAACATATTGCATAAAGTTCTTTTCTTCCGTTGGATGCATTTATATTATTGTATATAATGTTTGATCTCGACATTGTTTGCTTTCAAAAGTTTCAAGTGTTTTTTGTTTGGCTTTGCATTATATTTACAACCATTAATTAAAAGCTCGAATCCAACTAATGTTTGAACAATAATGATACCTCGTTACCCTTTATTACTTGATTGTACTGAAAATTGTATAGTTGTTTTGTTTCTGGAATGAAATCTATGTATATCCTTTTGAATTTGGCATTTACAGTCCTTCAGTCGGTTCTCACTACAACTGTAACCCTATTCTGTACCAGTATTTCCTAAACGCTGTTCCGTGATGTAAATTTGATATGCTCTGAGCATAGCATGTAGAAACAATGTCGTCATCAGTAAGTTGATTTCGACTTTGTTACACTTTTCCTCTTTTCTATTTTGATAATGCTTTGAACGGCGAAAAAAAATAATACATGAGTCAAAGTCCTGCAATGCTTTAAAATAGCATATTCTCTTTGGTATCGTTAAGTTTACACATTGGAAAAGAAAACTAGACTTTTGAATCTTCAGGTTTATCGTTCAAGGTGTGACGATTCCGTTGTCTCATTAAAATTAACCGCCTAAATGCCGTCCCGAAATAAATCGCTAGTAATTTCCATGCGCCGTATATTTTTCAGAAGTTAAGAAAAATATAGAATATTAATAATTTTATCTTTAAAATTTTAACTTATTTAATTTACTGTCTTCACCAGTTTTAGTTAGAAAATATTCAACATTATTATGATTGATTATCATATTATATTCAGGGTTGCCAGATCAGATTTTTTTATTAAATTATTGCATGTTTACACTAGTAAACAAATTCTTTGTCGTCAATTTTTTTTTTTTAATATTTTGAAGCGGATATCAATTCGACAAATACATCTAGTTAGAATTGAAAGTAAATCGGATGAATTCTTTGAATAAATATTAAAATTAACTTGAATTATCAATTTTAGTAATCTCATATATCCAATGCAAAAATAGAGATCGATGTTGAAAACATATTGTGTACGAAAGTCCCTTATATTCCTCACCACAATATTAGAAAAAAAAACTATTAACTACCATTAACTGTAATTATTTATATCCACCATAATTTAACTAATATTCTATTGGAATACCATATAATTATTTTTTTAAATTGGCATTGTTGTCATGCACTTCTTTTGGACACGTGAAATTCAAGCGGCCAAACTCATATGTGTATTTTGTTCTTAAACCTATCGTTCAACGTATGCTGTAACATCTGCTGTTTATTTTTGAATTAATGTTATTCAATAAAAATATTGGTTTTCCTCGAAAGGATTTCACTTGTACCGTGTAAGAAATAAAACCAGGTCTTCGAAAAGACACTTCACTGAATTTTACTGTACTAGATATGAGGTAGATCTTGAAGTATTGAGAAAGTTTGTTTATCTTCCCCAACAGGTCGCCAAGTTGACGGAATATGGCACACTTCGATCGTCGCTTATGGTCAAGAATATTTCTTCGGGGGTGGTGGCATCCAGAGCTGTCAACCTGTAAGTACATTTCATGATTATTTGGTTATTCATCAACTGACATCATTCGACGATTTAAGAGCTATTTTAATAACATGAATTGAAATAATATCTGAACTATCTGTGTTTTTTTAAATGTAAGCCGTATGAAATAAATTTATTGTACCTTAAAGCCGTGCTTCCCAAACAAAGGGCTACATATTTTCAGCGGTGGGCCCAAATATTTCATTTTCAACACTTCAGATTCAGTAGGGGGCGTCGCATGAAAAAGTTTGGGGAGCACTGCTGCCATATCAGTGAAAATATTATGTATTATAGAAAATTACGGATGCTGCTGTGGTAGTTTGTTTCCATGGCGTATCAAATGTTTGAATACAGAATATTTTGTAAATGGCGATTAACCTTTGCCTGTTATGTTTTTTCTGGAAGTGAAAAATAGAGATCCATGCCAGAAGAGTATTTTTGCGTATGCCGTTAATTAGATTAACCGTTAGCGTTTATTTTCGTTTGTTTACCGATTTCACATGTTTAGAAGTGCCGGCATTTCGGAGAGGTTAATGTTAAAGAGATGGCTTAACCCGTTTAGTCCCGGGTAGTTAGTTAGTAGGGCAGATGGTCGGCCCCAACTAGTAGGAGCGATTATCGGCATTAAAATTTTTGACATTTTTCTAATTTACTTTGCGATTCGTTGCATTTATCGCATATTGAACATCTAGGGGTCATTCGTATATAGTTAACAAGGGGTCCACAGTGTTTCTCAAAAAGCTCGATAAATGCTCTACGAGACGGATCGCAGTTGGGCAACTCATCTATTCCAATTAGGTTTGGGAATTTTTATAGTTTTCGTACTTGGGGGCTGAAGTCTGTGTATCTTTTTCCTTCAAATTTTTTTTATTTAAAGTTAAAGATCGCTTAATGTTTCCAAGATATTTTATTTACAATATGTATTGTTTAAGAATGAACTGGTTAGTTCGATTTCTATCATCAACCGTTTTACCTATTGGCAAGGGCGAGCAATTTTCTTCAGTGCCTTTATTACCACAGGTCAGGGATTGGCAGATTGTCAAGTGATAAGAGACAAATAGTCATCCAACAGGATTATAAAGGTACCAGAGAGTTGCATATATGTATAATAAATATGGATGGAAAGAAAAAAGTCTCGAGATGTTTTATTTTTTTAAATTAATTTGAAGGCCACCGTTCTTTTGATTTCTTTACTGTGTCTGGCAAACAGCTACTTCTTTTCAATTGAATTGTAATTTTTAAGTTTATTTTTTATTTGTTTCATAATTGAGAATGTTTGTTCGCATATATACGTAGATTCAAAGTTTTCCAGCATCTCACTAACTCATAAGCTATAAGGCTACTCGAGATAAGGTGAAATTGGAGTTTATGTCCGAAGAGCTCCTGTCGACCCCTGTCATAGGTGAATTGAAGGGATGTTAAAAGCGCTCGCACGAGCCCCATGTTGAATTAAGAAAACACGGGACATAGGACTTTGTCGCCTTTTGAAATATGTCGTTAAATACATTCATTTTGATAGCATAATAAAAGTGAATTGGTCTTTAGTTCAATAGTGCTTAAATGCGTTGATGCCCAATGTCTTAGATTTTAACATGACAATTACCCTTCAAACTGGCACATTTCCCCCCGTATTTGTGTACGGTTTTGATAAATGCAGTTCATAATGTGTATCACTTTGCTTCCATGGTTACGGTAAACTCAGTTTCATTTCAGTGTTTGGAATATCGCGAAAAGTTCTGATATTACGAGACCTTTTCGACATATTGGCATCTCACCGGTGCTTTTTACAGTTGATTAAACGTTTATTCTTTTGTGCTTTGAAACTTTGATAATATAATATAACTAAGACGACACTCAGGTGTAACTATCAAAAACATTTCATATAATATATCGCCTCAAAGGTAGTATTATAAGATGTACAAATGGGCTCGAGAAAATAAAACATCACTTCCTGTGCGATCTTTTATTTGTCAAGAAATATCTTCTGCATGCTTTTGAAATTGGAATCATTTTAATTAATGTTTTATTTTATTATTTTTCACAAGTCGTTTTCACACATATTTCCATGGTCACCTAAATGCAGTTATTCTTCGCCTTCGGCTTTTATTTAAAAAAAAAAATTCGCTCCCGTGTGACGGAAAAAAAACTATCCGGTGAACTACTTTCGAAACGACCTTAGATTATTTTTGCGGAAAAATCGTTAAAATAACCCAGGTGTTTATTTTGATTTTGTCACGAATGTAAAGAAAAAATAACAAACATTCGTGCTCAAGAGTCCTTCGATTTGACAGACGTGCTTGAATTATTTCCCGTAATTTTTCTTTCGCCAGAAGTGTTTTAAAATTTTCTACTATGTATGTTATTAAGTTTCATTCTATTTTTGTAGAAAAAGTTTGCGTGGCCAAGTTCTTATACCACAATGTCAACATCGTGACCGTTTCGTTTGAAATGCGAGTGGTTTTGTTATGTTTTTATAAGCACCTCCAATCGGATATTCGGTTATATTTTGATGTTAGTATATTCGAATGTTATTCGTTCACAGAAAATGTATATTAAACAATTGGCTTAACAAAAAATCATTGCGCTGCGCATTACATCTTAATATACTCGTTTGTGTTTATTTTAATACCATCATATTACTCCATCAACACTCGTGATGAGAATTATGCACGTACGTGTTGACAGTTAGTTTTGCCAGAAATACGAAAAAAGAATATACCTAATACATGATAAAATTCAAACTTTATTATTTTCGATTCGATTTTTAACACTTTATAGATTTAATATTCCATTTTCGAATATTATTTCTTTTCGGTAAATGTGTTTTATCTTACCTGGCAACATATTTTGGATGTGTTTTTTGCAGCAGAGTGATCGGTTATACCAACCCTACAATGCGAAATAACAAATCTCTTTTGCCTTGAAAAATATCTATGATGGTAAATTTTATGATATCGACTGAAGGTGCTTGATGGAATTTCAATATCACATTTAAATTGTTACAACTTTGTACGATTCCATATGTTTTTTCACTTACGACCCGGAATTCGCCTTTCGGTATCTTCAGGCTTTCTATCACGGATGCAACAGAACTGACGCACAATAAACATCTATCTAGTAATAAACAGTTGTCTATATACCAAATTTATTTATTACAGGAAAACACAGACCTCAAAGCAAGCACTAAATGGCAACTAAAACAAATTTAATAATATTAATCGTATAATAATTAACACAATTGCCTGTAATAATTTTACTAGCGATCTTAATGAGTCATTCATGAAAGGGTTTTACAACAAATAACAGCAACAAACAACAAACTACGGATCAGAAATTGTAATAATTGATATTTATTATACTAAAACCCGAGAGAAAAGTAATTGTCGCGAGTGTCTCGGGAGAGGCTATATACTATAAGTAGTTAGCAATTTATTAAATGCTGTCAAAACTGCTGGCACAGGTCATCCCGGTGTTGTTAATTTGAAAAAAAAAGAAATATATTTTAATATCATAGTTGTGTTTCGCGAAAGAAACATTTGGAACGTTACCTTGTCAAAATTCTGACAGGTTGCACTTTCTAATAAAATTAATTTATTTAGTAGCCGTGTTATTTTTTATGTTTATTTATTCCTGATGCAAGATTGAAGCGCCGAGGCCGTGAAAATTATACGACCCAGTTGTATGCTCTTCAACAAGGCGATTTGGGGCTACACTGTAGAAGTTCATTGCGCTTTCTTTTAAAATTTCATTTGTCATAATTTATTGTCAAGCAGTTCCATTTTTGTGGTTAACATTGGCATGTATATTAAATATAGAATTTAATATATTTTTGCACCAGTTCTCTCATTGTCGAGTAGTAGTAACTTTCAACTTTATGCACAGAATTCTCAACATGAATGCAATAATTATTGCTTCTACGAAGGCACAAAACGTCATGCATTGAATCATTTGTTACAATGTTTTATAATAAAATTATTAACCATTAATATGATTGAAAAACTGCAGTGCTGTAGAGATGGTGTCGAATTAAAACTGATAAGCGTTTGAACGATGCTAATGTTAGACATATTGAAATTCAATATTTTTTCATGCAATCTTTCTGTGATACGCGAGAGTTAAGTTATTTCCGATTACGGTTTAGCAATTTTTTTACCATCAATATTTTTGTTATTCTCTTTAAAGGTAAGTTAATTTGGTTAGTTACGTCAATGTACCAACTTATTTTCCATTTCAATGATTAGGTGGTTTAAATTCGTTCATTATTTTTCATGTGTTAACTGTCACTTTTTGTTGAAAATACATATTACCAGTTATATGGTACCAGTGTGATAAAATGAGTGAAGATGCCGAAATTTGCGCAATGCAGCAGCAACATATCAAATATTTTTCCAGCAATTGAAATTTTTAAATTTGTCTTAGAATACATTCTTCAGGTGAAATAATTCGTGTTTTTTCCAACTGTTATCGACCCGAAAGAGGCTGATAATCTTCGGTCACTTCATCATGAGTATAATTTTCCAAAATTGATCATCATGTTTATTGTCTCGGCTTGACAGGTAACAACGCTGCCTACGTCTTGAAGAATTTTCCCCTCGCTTGCAGTGTGAACAAACTCAGCCGTAGCTTGCCAAAAGTTTGCGCAACTATTCTTCGTGCTAACAAACTTTAACACAACGGCCGTGTCTCGCACCACGGCCAATGTCAATAGCCTCAAGTAATATATGTATATGTTTGGGTAAACTGTACTTTACTGTTAGTATTATCAAAACACTTTTCAATTAGGTGTTACACTGTGCATGCATGGTCAATTTACGGAATCCTTATTTTGTAATTGATTCATTTTATTTATTTTTTCAATAACTTAACTCTTTTATATTTGTTTAAGTGTCAACTATTAATGCAATACAATCAGCCATCTCAACAGTTGAGACGTCAGTAGTCAGAGGGTTAAAATGAATTGAATATTACTAATAGAATCATTACACACTAAGAAGACTAAAAAAACTTGAAGTATGGTTTTAATATAATATGCAAAATTCTCATAAATGACAGCCCCGAATATGTAATCCGTTTAAAACTGCGAGTCGTATAACCGTATAAAGAAAATTTAATTTTAATTCGATTCTCTACAAGTCATTTTTTTAACTGTGCCTGTTATTAAAAAAGTAAGATTTAAAAAATAGAGGGTTTCGATGTGTTCTTTTGAGGACGACGCGTTTTAGAAAAAAGGCCAATTTGTTCACGTCAAATTTGCAAGTCAAAATAATCAGATGTGACAAGAGATGTTTCTTTTGGTTGGTTACGGAAACGTTGCACCTTGACTTATTACTTCAATCGAATCGAAACGAATTGGCCGCATATATGATTGATAATTCAGCATTAATCTAGTATTTTACTGCTTGTGTTTACCGCTCAGTAAACATAATTAATTGTGCTTGCCAACCGATGTGTTTATATCTTTATTTATGATGTAGTGATGTCATATTCTCACAGTTTTGGTTAAATTTCTGGCAACATTGAATCATTTATAATGCGCCTGATTGTCGTGTTATGATGCTTTGAAGACGCTGCTTTTAATTTTTAATAGTTATTTACGGCGCTCATGTGACGGCTGGTATTATCTATTATTAACCCTTTGCACTCCGTAAAAAAAACCAAAAAGCGTTGTAGCAACTCCTTAATTAATTTTAAGATTTTCGTAATATTCGACCGTCATTGAATCAAATGGACGCTATAATTAATTAATAACATATTTTATAATTATTTCATGGTTGCAAAGCTTCAATCTATCAAATAAAAAAAAATAATTTCAAAATATGGTATTTTGAAAATAATATGTACTATTTAAAATATTTGAAAGTATGATATTTTTTAAAATATTCCTCTGGGTGAAGGTTTGGTTTCCTCTCACAAGTTTCACAAAAGTCTGTGGTCTCTTTTTTCTTCCTGGGACCCTTCTGTACCATGTTATCCTTGAAAAATACTATACCAGTGTTTCCCAAACTGTATGCCGCGGCACCTTGGGGTGCCGAAGCTGTTATATAGGGCGATGTAAATATTTTCATTTTTATTCAAAATTTTATTTCGATATTATCCGCTTGAAAGTCTTCGAAAAGTCCGTTCAAGCAGATAATATCGATAAATTCTCATGGATTTCCATTTAGAGCAGTGGTCGTCAACCTTTTTATTACTACCGCCCACTTTTTGTCTCTGAAGAAATAATATTTTCTAATCTAATGTGTAAGTTTGGAACTAAAAAACCCTGTAGCAACTCCTCAATTAATTTTAGTGCACAAACGTCTCCAATTAGATTTATAAGTATAACCTTTCAAAATTTTCTGTGAGATGTTTGTTTTAGGTTTGCTTTGACAGTATATTCCTTGTACAATATATAAGAGTTAATTATTGAGGTTTCTACGCGACAGAAAAATAGTTTTTTCTACCATTTCAACGTCTTTCGCATGAAGCAATACGATGTCGCATATTGGTCAGCGACATCCACACCGCCCATATTGATATTGTAATCAAGAATAAAACTTGGTTTATCTATGTCATCCTGACTTACACCTTGAATAATGGTTCTTGGTCGTCTCCTTGCTGACTTAGAAGCAGAAATATGCTTTGTGCTGAACATAGTAACAATCCTTTTGTCACGTCACACTAATACTAATGTATTTCCTTTCATATGCATTTTTTGTGTCCAACAGCTAATTTTGATTTATTTATTTGTTCCGGTAATCATTTTCGATTGGTCATTATTATACCGCTCAGGTAACATTTATTCTGTTTGTAAAGATATAATATCCTGTGGCATCCGGAATTGAATCTTGCAATTTGTTGTAAAAATGAATCACAATCCGGCCTGTAAAAGAGAGATCCGGTCTTATCAGCCCTGCGTGGTGATTTTACTATAAAATGGTACAAATGAGTACATGTTACTGCTACGGGAATCAGCTAAAACATAAACTCGAAGACCCCATTTTGTTGGTTTTTTTTTAAGGTTAAAATGAGAAAGTTTATTTTCCCTTTGAAAGATTGAAGTCTTGACTCATCAACAGATAAATTTTCCTGAGGTATATAATGCTCCATAAATTTGCTATTGAGATAGCCAAGAAAATTAGTGACTCTTTCTGTCCTTGTACTCATATGATAGTTACTAACAGGTTTCATAACTCTTCTTCTTCTTCTAGGAAAATTTCTTCCTCAAAAGTCCGAATAGAGAGTAAAAGTTTTAGCTCATAAATTGCAGTATTAGCATAGTCTTCCAATACATCGATTTCATTTTCAACTTAGACATATATTCATTTTCACTACTTTAAAACTAATTATTGGTTGTGGCAATTCTTTTTGTAATTCGTGGTATCTTTATTGTTATAGAATTAATAATGTAAAGCAAAGAAACAAAATGAAATAGTTCAATCGAAAATATTACGAGACCAGCTACTCGTCATTCTGACATCACACAATATTGCTTTTACGTATGTTTTTTTTAATCACATCTGACTTACATAATACAAAACAAAGCTCAAAATACTTATTATTTTGTAATTTATCAGTGTTACTACTAGAATATATTTTTGGAAACACAGATGCGGTACAACTGCAGACTATGCATCCTTTATGGATCTAGGATAATGGGAACAGCTGCACGTGTGAAGATTGTTGGTTTACGGTCGGCATTCGCACTTAGACATTGCCGCTTTGAATGCTTTATTGCCCTTATAATATTAATGTTTTATTATACGTAATGTTGTAATCGGACAAAATAAACCCTGTACAACATCATAAAATGGTTTTTGAAAGAAAAAAAAGGTTGTAAATAATCGTAATTTCATTTTTAAAATGTGCCGTCAAATATCGAGTCAGACTCCACATAGGAGTTGGCGTAAGATATGCGATGTCGAGTCAGGCTCGACATAGGAGCTGTAGCGGTTAAAGGCACCAACCCAACGATACTAATCAGATCCCGATTTCAAACGAATCAAAGAAATTTTTTTCCCCTTATAAATTGATCAAATGAATGTGCAAAACAGTAATGTCATAAAACTAGCTAATTATAAGGTACTATTTTATTAGAATAAAATGTTTTGAGAGAACATTTTGAATTTGGAAATGTCAGTTAATTGGAATATGTGAAATAAATTTGCTACTGAACGAGTCGATATCGACTTGTCAAGTCGACTGTATATAAATTTTGATATATATTTTGGAATAACTAAAAAAAAACGTCAGTTATCAGTACATAATCTTTTCCTTACTCGACCGTCTACTTGTGCTTGCTACTAAATTATGAAAGAAGTTAAACTTTACTATAATTATAATGCTTTATATATTAAAAGATAGTACTGAAAAATGTATTTTTATTTTTTAAGAAGTGACAGTTAACAACTTAAAAGTTATTTTAATGGCGTAAATATAAAAATTAAAACATTAATGTTAAATTATGTTTTTTTGAAAAATACGCGTAATTTCTAATGATTAGACGAACTCTGATGTGTAAATCGGGAGTATAATTGCTATATACAAATATGCATATTGAATCGCACGTGGCCCGCGGTCTTAATGTTGAGCATGGCTGGACTGTGTGATAGATTTCGCATGAAAATTGCTATTTCTACTTAAGTACTTTAATCCTCTGACTGCTAACGTGTGAACTACTGAGACGGCTGATTTAAATGTGTTAATAGTTAATACCCGAAAATATATGAATTAATTGTGGTTAAAACCTTCTTGTAGTCAATAATTTTTGAATTAATGCATTGCTTGATTTGTCCTGACGATTAGATTGTTTCAAACCAATAGTATTCAATAAATCTTTGATGTCTAGGTGTTGGAATATCCTTTAAAACGCTCAGCAGGAAACGGGCTAAGTATAGTATTAACTTTTAGGCTTCTAACACCTATTATACAAAAATGGTTTCAAACGCTGGATATCTACAAAAAACGATGCCAAAAAGTTAGCTTTTGAATTTCATTTTACTCTAACAAGTTAGATATGCCTCGGTATAATAATAGTACTACACTTGTGTGAAAGAAAATGCTTGATGTTTTGTTTTTTTTTTTAAATCAGATCTTGAATTTATTGTAACAAGATGCTTTTTACACGAAAAAATTACGGATTAATTAAACGGATTATTTTTGGCACGATGATCTTATTCTCTTGATTTAGGTTGTCAAATTGTAAGAAAGTTGCCATTTGCTGCTGCGTAGGTCCATCTTGCGAACAAATGAACATTGCACCTGGCCGGCTTGCGCTGGAAAGGTCAATAAATGCATTTCGGGTACTGGCTGCGGGAGTATCGAAACTGCTCCAACCGGCGCTAAATATAGGTTAACTCTTGGGTTGCGCACGCTGTTAGATGCTGTGGTCTAGGAAAATGTCAGCATTTTTTGGTTATTATTATGAGCAATATAATTATTAATTTCTTAATTTTTTTTTTTAATTTGACGTGTCTATTATATTGAACATGCATGATTTTTCATTCTTCTCTGACTATGGAATTCTCTACTTAAATACATTTATTTGATTTTAAAGTTACTAAAAGCGCATTTCAAACAATCGACACAAGTGGCTAATGTTAGTAATAGGACTTCGTATATTGGACTTCCGACATTTCAGCACAAACGTGTGATTGGGCTTAAGTCGATTTACAAGCACGTATTTTTAATTTTTAAGAGTATGGCATTGAGTTTCCATATTTTTAGCATTAAAAAAACGCGAATTCGTGATGAAATCTGTATACTACACTCTAAAACGACTAAAATCTGATTTCCGCACATTCAAATTTATACAGTTGCTAGTTTTGTACTTGCCTTTTTTCTATGTTTTAATTAAAGTATTAAAAAAATAATTGCGTCATTTCTTCTGAAAATAATTATTTGATAAAAATTGGGCTGTGGCATAAGATCGACGTTGGGAAATTGCCATCGTTTTGTACCAACAGCAGACGTTTAATTATATTTTTTTATTGAAAATGATAGTTTTTTTACACTCTGTATGCACTCTGTGTGTGCACTCTAGTTAGTGCAAAAAGTCAAAATAAATAACCAGCTTTTAGAAATTTGTTTAACCGTTTGAATCCCGTGTTATTTTACAGACTCGTTTATCATTATCTCGTCGTCGTCATGACCGACATATATATAATATATAGTCTTGAGAAATTTTTCCTGTTTGTTTCTCATATCCGGACATTCATAAATAAAATCTGCGTTAAAAATTCTGTATATTTTTCAAAACGAAAACGATACAAGTAACAAAACGCGTTAATATATATGTTAGTAAAGCTTTCCTACATAAAGTCGCCGTCGTTTATGCAGCATGCATGTGCTTCAAAGCGAATTGAATTAGCGTAATTTCTCAGAATTTTGGCCTGTGTTGCATATTATTATTATTTTCCTCTCGCCTCTTCCGCATTCGCGATTTCCACGTGAAGTCTTGGGCAATTCACTCCGCCGCCAAAGCAGGCATAGAGGGTCCAAATTTTCACTACGTCTCCCACGCAGTGTTGGCGGCTGTCATACATGAAACGACGGCGGACGGGAAATGCTTCATATTTTCGTTGCACAAGTTCGGAGTGTTTATAATTGTACATCGTCGAATTGTTATGTTATATCACCGGTGCATTTTTTTCGCTTGCGTGTGTGGGCCGATGTTTGATTTGCAGTATTGTGTGTAGGTTAGCGAAGGCGGGTAGGCGAAACGAAAAAACGTCTGACTGATGAAATAATAAATGAATTGGGGAAATTTACAAATCGGCTTTTTATCGCCAGAGCACTACACTCAAATGATTTTTGGATCACAGAAGTGAGGTCTTGTCACGGATAATTGTTCTTTTTCTTGCACCATATTGCCAACACACGGCGATTGCATGATTCCCATATCGCGACCATTCAACCATTAGTCCTTTCCATACCCTATTCTTCTTACCATAAACACTCTGGAAAAACTCTTTTAACCGATTCTCAATAAACACTCGTTGATATTTTGTTAAAAAGACTTCTTCGTCATATTTTTCGTCCTTTAATATGAATGCAAGGAAAAATAGTGACGTATATATAAAACTTCTCAAAAATAGATTTTTTATAAAATCGATATTCATTTTTGGTATTATACTGGGCGTGTTAATGATTGTACCATAACCAGTGTTATAATAGAGTTGTATATATTTTAATTCGTTTGATAGCTATTCCAACATTACGCTATGCTAGAACTCTCTCCTGTTTATTTCTGATGATAGTTCCTTGCCGAAAGCCATTTCAATCATTAAGGGTTGTAGAGTCGTTAAAAACACAAAATACCGATTGCGACATTTACCAAAAACACGACTTCGACTCTGACATTCACCAAATACTAAAAAAAGTTTAATTTTGTCAGGTTTATAAAAAAAAATTAAATGGAGATCAACCAATTGATCCTGCAAAAAGCAAAAATTGACTATTATATATTGGGACTCGAGTTGACGATTTATTTCTTCTTGCTCATTGAGATATTTTTCAAAATCATGTAATCGAAAAAGTAGTCTCTCGTTTTTCGGTCGCTAAACTCCAACTCCGTCCAAAACACCGCAACTCCAAAATTCCGACACGGACTCCATAGCCCTGGAAAAAATATATGGAAATGTACAGAATTTCAAATTCAATCGATATTTTTAACCCTCGGACTGCTAGCGTGTTAACTGTTGAGACGGTTGATTTTTCTGCGTTGATAGTTGATGCCCAAAAATATGAACTAACAGCGGTTAAAACCTACTTGTACTCGCTAATTTTTGAGTTAATACATTTCTTGATTTGTTCTGACAAACTCAATAAGATTGTTTTAAACCAATATTATTCAATAATGTTTTGAAGTTCGGTGTTGGAATATCCTTTAAACGGCTCAACAGTGAATAAGTTAAAATTCACTCCTTAGTTCGGGGATAGTCGTACGACGTTTAAGGTCCACCTTATAAAATCGTAATGCCAATACGTGGTACTGAAATTATGATTGAGTGTTAGATGGAATCGGATCTTTTCATATATCACACGCGTAAGAAATTGGCTCGGTCGCGTTTTCGCTTTTACACAGAGACCTAAAATAATGCAAAATGAAAATACACCAGTTTAAGCGGTCACACGCCAAGCAGGAATTCCGATCCGAAGCGCATAGGTGCTTGTTGTAAATTTTAGTGGGAATTCTGTGAAATGCATTTATTCTGGTACGCGGCCAAATTTCCTGATTTCCAGGTTTGAGCGCGTCCCGGTCGGTGCCGGGGCGTTCCGCGAACGAAAGCGACTTTCAACATACCATAGCATGATATTAATTATTATGTTTTGAAGATTGTGCGATGCTCATCACTCTTGCCGGTCGCAAGTGTGCCCGTAAATCAATTCGCACATTCTGTGTTATGAAAATTTCAATGATACAGCGTGAAGTGTATGCATGATTCAATTACAATAGTACAGTGGCATTTACCTGCAAAATGCTACAGAATGATCAAAAAATAAAGCTCCGCAAAAGTATTTCCTTAGTTTACTTTATTATTGTGATATAAAGTTAATTTTTTATTCACACTGCCATCATAAAATAAGACTTATTTTTTTGTTTTGTTTGTGTTTGTCGCACAAAGTAAATGAATAAATATATTATATATAGTCAGTTCTGTTGCATTCGTGTGATAGAATACCTGAAGATGGCGAAAGGCGAAACTCGGATCGTTAGTGACTAGACATGTGGAACTGTGCAAGGTTGTAACAATTCAAATTTGATATTATATTCAGTAATCTTAATAACCAAATACTTTTTTTAATGAAGCTAGTTTCTCATTTTTCTATCTACCATATATTCAACATACTTTTTTACCGTGATGTGAATTACAGTTTTTTTTCTCGCGGAGTGTCTCAGGAGCACCAAATCATGACTCTTTATTAGAAATGAAGATGTTTGCATTTATTTTCAATTTGACGTCACATTACACCGTAATTTATTATTTGATTGCCACCAACTTTGCTTAGATTATTCGTCCAATTGAGAGTTTAAATTTCCTTCCAAATTTTAATATTACTATCCAATTTTGCAGGAAGACAAATACTCAATTGAAATTTATATATCACAGCGATAATATAGTCCAAGTGAAAACATATTTTTACCGGCGTTTTAGTGACGTCCCAGCACATTCTCATCATATTTAATTACATAATCACTTTTAAGGTGTTAACTGTCACTTCTTGATGGAAAGGCATGATATTTCAAATAATAATAAAAAAAACACATTTTTAGTCAGTTGATAATGCTCGCGATGAGCGAAACCGGTCCTGATCAAAAAATATATTGTGGAAATAAGTACTAAAAAAAGTGTTTTTTTTTTATTCAAAAAATAATTACATATTGTTTGGGATGCGATTTCACTGAAACGCCGGTAAAAATTCATCAGTTAAAATATACTTCTACGCGTGAAGTTATATTTTAACCGATACTCTTCAGAGATATTATATTCGTTTCAGAACTTTCATTGAAACTATACACAACATTGTGATACTACCTTTGAGAGGTTGGTACATTTTCGCTGCCTGAATTGGTAAATGTGTGTTCACTTATGAAAATACATTTTAAATTGAAATTTACTTTCGCTGTACCATATAAAATATGCATACCAACAGTCATGAGTAAGGTTCTGTAAAAAAATAATCTTGTTCTATTTTTCAATCCATAGATATATGCAAATATGTTACTTACTTTTGACATTTTGTACGTTAATATCTCAGTATATAAACTGTACTAAATGTGACGCAGTAGGATTTTATTTAATGTGCGATATAATAAAACAAATATTTTATTCTCTGTGCCTTAAAGTTTATTCAAATTCAATTCTTAGAATATTTTCGAACATCCTGAAAATAATTGGTGACAGTAATGAACACTCGAGTGTACTGTGAAGTGTATTTTTTTCTTTGTTTCATTTCGAAAATAGAATGTTTGCAATGTTTTGACAATAATTTTCAGTGCCGAATGCGAATTTTATTTTGGCGTCTATGCCAAAAATAGGGTCTTTTTTACTAACTGTATATAGATTCTTTAAATGATATTTTATGAATAAAATGATACTTTTTCCATCTCATAACAATTTAAAAAATTTGTAGCTTCTTTCACTTAATATTGGCCTGACATACACAAAATAAAAAAATGAGTTTATTTAAGCTTTTGTTGGTTGGTATATACTCTGCAAGACGAATCAATGCCCATATTTGTGCCGACTCACCGAAAAAGTTGATTCTTTCTATAATAAACTATTTCGTCTTTTATCTACTAACTATAGTAAAGGTTTTCACCTGTCGTAGGATTTGAGGACCTGTATTTTATTAGTATTTGAAAGTTTGTATGACTTAATCAAATATCAAAGCATACCAGGAACAAATTCTTTTATTTGGTTTACTGTAAAAGTGATAATTAGTTATATATATAAACAGAATTTTGAACTGTTGATTACCGGTAATTTTAATGCAAGCGTTTTGTGTGGGATTTCATTTTTTTTTGTCATATTTCCATCACAAAATAGTGGTTGAATCCAAGCTATCCATTCTATAAAATAATCGCTTTTTTCAAAGCTGTAAAATTCAATTTCAGTTTGAAAATATTTTCGTGATGCCATAAAACTAATAATAAAATAGAAACATTACTAAAAAATCGTTGGCGGATTCCAGTGGGCTCTCAGAATAATGGGCCCTGAACAAAATGTCTTTGTTGATGGGTGTCTTTAAACTTTTTTTAGTACATCTCGAAGCTTAATGCGTATTTTTCAGTTCAATTTCAGTGCAATAAAATGTCTAGCGTTAAAAAAGCTCGATTTTATGTATCGGACTTGCACAGTTATAGTTGTTCTCGAGTTGATCGGTGTATGATCACCATTTTTTGTTTAATATTTTGTAGCGTAACTACCAAACTGTTAAAACGACTAAATTGTATACACAAAGAAGTTATTCCCTTTGACCATTAATGTCTCAACTGGTAAAACGGCTGATGACAGTGTCTAGAGTTAACTTTATTGATTGAATTGGCATTCACTTGGTAGAACTCCATTATAACACGGTGAAAAAATAACAATGTATTTTAGTTCTACAAAATTATTTTTAACAAATATAGTTGATAGCTATTTCGGCTGACGCCATCGTCAGAACTATGCTTAAACTAACATTTGCTTATCTATATATAGCTGTGCAGAAAAGGCACACAACACATCCTCTCTCCTGTTCCAACGGCATAGCATAGTTCTGACGATGGCGTGAGCCGAAATAGCTATCAACTATATTTGTTAAAAATAATTTTGTAGAACTAAAATACATTACTATTTTTTCACCGTGTTCTAGAGTTAACACTCAAAAATATTAGCGAGTTAAAATTGTAACACTCTCGTGTTAGAGCTAATTTTCGTATTCTAAGGCAACATTTGCCCTGATAATATATATAAGTTTGGTTAACACAGGTGCAGTGTGTGATCAGTTAACGAACATAATCTGTTCCAAAAATATGTTCGCTATCGGAATTGTTCGTTAACCGATCAAACGAGTTTTACAGATAGAGTAAGTGAATCAAAAAGATGGTTTTAGGTCGTTATGCGAATGTGTTTGTTGTCCGAACACAAAAATCTTTCGTGATTGTGTTCGTTGTCCAAACTGTTCCTTAACCGATTATCCACTGTACGTAAATATGTTATGTGTGGCTCAGAAGGAAATTGATTAAAACGGGATAATCAGGGACGAAACGATACTTCTTCCGGCTTACCTATGGGTGGATAATGTAGATATATTGTCAAGGATGATTGTTGAGAATAGTAATTATTATTTTGTTATTTTTCTTAATTATTAAGTTGAAATGTTCATCTTTCTCTGGATCTCACAAAAGAATCTAAAAAGACAGTAGACGCAGTTTGCTGTTCTTGTATAGTTTGTCAAAAGAACATTAATTGTAATAAATGACGATTTTAAACGAAAATTGGCATTATTTGATCGTGCATACACACACATACACCGTGCATACACACGCATACATTTAAGATTTTTTTAAAACATTTAGAAAAAACAATATTTTTGAATATTTGCTATTGACTGTAAAAAGACTTCTTAAATCCTGTATTCATTCGCCCGCCTCACCCCCATCTGTTTGTTTCAAAGAAACATGATCCTTCCTTAAAATGATTCCAAGGTTGGTATTTAGTTACTGCGATTCTTTGAACTTCTTAGACTTTTTTATAAACCAAGTTTTGTAAATATTGATTCCAATAGCGGGTACTATGATACTGTCACCCGATTCAAACAAAATTGGCGTTTGTCAATTTTGATTTGATTCTGCGACTGATAAATATCACCAGTCATCACATTAAAAGACATTTATTGTATCATCATTCGAAATAATAATTTTAAACTAATTATGCGTATATAATGGACAACGACGGAATATTTAGAATTTAGAATACATTTAATAAATTATTATATTCAAACGTACCCGTGCAATTTTTACTTTGAATGCAAGATAAAACAGAAAGCTGTTGAATTCGGCAGGAAGAATCTAAAAGCTTCGCTGAGAAATTTATCTTATGAAAAATTCCAGAAATATACACTACCGCCATCTGTGTGTTTAACACCTAACTTTTAATGATGAAGGAAAATTTGTCCTACGCTTTCGCGGTTCTTTGGATTTATAAATTGAATTTCCAAGCAAATTACCCTCCAATTAGATACGTCCATTAATCATATTCTAATCATATCTACTCAGCATTTCCAGTTTTCTCCGTTTCCGCGGTATATTTCCGGACCAGAGACACGGCGGAGTGCATTCGCTTGTCTCTGGCATCCGAACCGAGAAGAACTCTCCCGAGCCAAGGGACGGTGTGTTTTCCATATTTTTCGTTCTAAATCAGGAACGATCTATTTTCGTCCGTTACACAGACCGGCAATACAATCACACGCCGCTCGCCGAAAGGAAATCTCCCTCAGTTACAGCCGGTCTGGAAGCCTGGGATATATCCGCCACCATTTTGTGAAAACCCATACCGTGCCGCGTTCGATTTTTGAAAAAGCCGCGAATATTATTATAGCATCTGCTGCATTTTCTCGTATCAGTTGTATGTACTTGTGTTTGTGGTTATTTATTTATTTCACTGAGGACTGGCGCGTCATAGCAACACCACTGCCTTCAAGGAATCCGAAGTAATTATTTTTGAATTTGGAATACAATATGACCGCGAGGTTATATTTTTTCTGGAACTTTCTTCTTTACGACACCTTTTGAATTTACCGAACGACAGTTATACTTTTTTTAATGTTGTTTGTCCTTTGTTTTTTTTAAATATAGCAACACAGCCTTACCCTTTTTTTAAATCATTTTGATTATATGAAAAACGTGACACCCACGAGGTTTTAAAACTTTTTCATAGCGTCCGTAGCAAAACAATATGTATTTAATTGTTTGTTACTGGTAAATGTATATCGATTACCTTTCGGCGAATTCTTATTTCAAAAACTTACCCGTGCTAGCCACCTCTTTTTATATAATTGATAGGCTGTTGAATATAATTCGAACAAAAAAATATAAAAAAAACTGCGATTTTTATCGTCTTTCATTTGACGTATCGCTTTATTGCGTGATTCATTCAAGAAATTGCGTTCTTATATTTTCGATTCGTGGTTTTTTTATTCGATGTGAAAATTTTGCGCGTGTCAAATACACGCAATTTATTTTAATGTGTTACATTACTGGCTATTTATAGTTTTTGTTTTGTTTTTAAACTGGTATACCAATTCTTTTCTCTCTGCCTAATCTCAGTTTAATTAAGGGAGTTGGGCATTTATTTTATTTTTCCATAGACATTATGAGTAATTGTTTTTTTTTATTTATGCTTCGAATAAATTCAAATTTATATTTAGTATTTCACTCGTTTAGCGCGCTAATCGAATGTTTCACGCTGATATATCGCTTCTATTTATAGGCAAATAAACATTGCGGCACTTGATTTCTAAAAATATATTCTACTTAATGTTATAATAATTCCATTGGTGTTGCAAGCTTTTGAAATAAAATTACACTTCGTGACTTTTCAAACTACAATCTTTTTTTTATATTTATATTTTTTACAGCATTATTTTAAAATTTGGCGGGAAATCAAACACATTTGATTCAATTATACTTATGATATAATTTAACGAAAAAATAATAAATAATATGTATATTTATTTTCCACCGTGATGAAATAAACATTATCACCATTTATGTTCAGATTGTGAGAGTTTTATACATTTATAAATATTATATAATATAAAGTCAATTAATATAAAATGGCATTGTTGTTATTTCACTGTATTTTTTTGAAGTTCAAAGTCCAAATGACATCCCTGAAGATAATATTTATTTATCCAGTAGCTTTCACTGAGATATTATGCTTAATGCTACCATTCAGCAATCTAAGGGTTGTATCTACAGCTTGTAATTTTCACATAAATATTGAATTTATTCTACAGTTTTGGTGACAGTGAGGTTCCCAAATATTTCTCACTAAAGACATAAATAAAAAGAGGAATGTATATCAATTTTTTGATTACTACCAATTCAACATAGCTTCATTATTCTATCACTGTAATCTGACTTTTATTTAGAAACTCTTCACGAGAACAGAAAATTGTTTCAATGCTTTAGTAATGATTTATGATATCGACTGAAGGTGCTTGATGGAATTTCAATATCAAATTTGAATTGTTACAACTTTGTACGATTCCACATATTTTGTCACTAACGACACAGGTTTCGCCTTTCGATAACTTCTAATGGTTTAACACTTCTGCCCTCCTTAAATTAATACCTTATTCGAATTCAAATTCATGTCACATAAAATTTTTATCTTGCCATGTTAAATATTAATATTTTTCAAATATGCTAAATATTGTTGAAATTGTACAACTTTAATTTAATGCTGGGAATCTTTTCATACTAAATGGTGCATTAAATAAACTTGAAGATATGTTTTCTGATACCGAGCTCGTGGGATCGAGCCCTAGCAAGAACACGCTTTTTTTTTCAATCCATTTAAAGATTTCTTTTTGAAGGCATGGACTTGTGAGAGCAATAAGCTTACCACTTTTGCATCTGTACTCTCTTGAAGATTGAGGATATTGAGCAATTGAGTAACAATCAGTTCTTGTATAACAAATTCTGTTGAGATACACATTGAAACGAATAATTTTTTTTTTTTTTAATTAGAATTTAGTCAAACAATTCCAGGCTGTCATCACTTATTTAAATATGTATGAAACGCATTAAATAAACTCAATTTCATCATGTATTATTTCTACAGTAATCAATAAAAAACTAATACACTCCAAATTGGTGCTGGTACATTATACACAAAAAAAACTTAAGTGTTTATTTTGAATTTGTGACTATGCAATGAGTGTTGCCAGCTGTGTCATCTGTGTATAAATCCAGCAATTTGGCACACCTCTCAACCCCCCCACACATGAAAACACAATAAATTCTTACGGTAATATTATTAGGTATTCAAGAATTATACGCTTCATACAGCACGCCAAATTCTAAAATAGCTATTACTAATATTTAAAATTTTCCAAAGAATTCGTTATTGCCGATTTGTACTATCAAGATTTGGTAAGCTGACAGATTGTTGTGTCAAAAGGTAGTTTTATAGTATCTAAAATTGTCAGTCGTTGTTTATGAACATTGCCTTACATTTAAAAAAGATTTGTAACTGCGGTAAATTAATCAGATAACACCAGGATAGTATTATCATCTGGGCTAAATCAGTTGACAATGTATGAAGTAGCTGTTTGAATATACCAAACATCACTTTTATGGGTGTGTAGTGTCAATATTTGGTAAAAAGATATTTTATTAAAAAAAAACATAAATTGTCTTGTTCTTTTTCTCAATTTGTTTATATAGACTGGTTACACTTTGACTTAAAAATAATAAACGCATGAAAAAAATAGAGATTTATTTACTCTGTAATATTTTACTTATTTTTAATATTTATGAAATATGTAACTATTGTAAAAAAAATATTAGATTTAATTCTCATAATTTGATCACCACTCATAGTTTACATGCTGATGTCCTCTTACAAATAAAGCAGTTGTTCAATTTTGACCGTTGTTAATAACAAAATAAAAAGACTCAATAGACATGAGGTATTGGTTTACAAATTTATAATCCTCTTGTAAATTACCCAAAATTTACTGCTCTGTCTATTAGATGTGTCAATATATACCAACTCTTATTTAATGTTACAATTTTATTTTTCAGGGTGGAACAGTTCTTGGATCACCGCAGAAGGTTGAAAAGCTTGGAGACACCTTCATACCGTTTGATATATTTCATCAATACATCTTAGGCTTGGGCGGTACCACTTTCAGGTAATTATAAAATATTTTTTCGCAGACTATTAACCTGATAGCCTAAATATTTTAAGTCAATACAAGATAAATTTTTGACATGAGAACCGTTCAATGCTTTGTGATGGTTGTCATTCCCTTAGTACCAACACAATGAATTACTTTGCCTATTAATGAATGGCGTTAATGAAAATTAACGTAACTATCGTGGATTGCTGTATTTAATTCATTTAATTATCATAAGCACCCGTGGAGAGAATGTATTGATAAATTGGCATACTAATTCAATCATTTTGTCTATTGTTTTGTTCAATTTCTCGGGTTGTTTAAATATTCACATATGAAATGATAAAAATGTGTTTTTATTATTTCTTTGTTCATTCATTTGTAGGAAGAGTGATGCAAATTTTTTGTAAACGAATCTAAAGTTGAATTGTCAACACATAACCTTTTCGATATTATTTTCCAGGGGTTCCGACTACAATCTGCTGCAGCATAATTGCAACAACTTTACAGACACTCTCGCTAACTTCCTGTGCGGTGGAGGAATCCCGAAGCACATTTTAGACCTACCTCAAGAAGTTCTCAACACACCTCTGGGCCAGTCGTTGAGGCCGCTGATCGAAAGCTTGGGGAACGGCGCACAGAACATTATCAGTGCAAACGGTATCAGGAATACCAGACAGGAGAGTCCAGAATTCCTGCAGCTCAATACTCAGATTGAAGAAGCCAGGTATTTTTTTGATCTCATGACTGAGGAATGCTTATAATAAATATAGTCTTTGATATTTGGTGATATGCATGCAACTGATAAGAGATGCATGTGACTTTCTTGATTTAATCAATCGATATGGTAATAGTTTATTCTTCAGTGATATTAAGCCTACTTCCTGCGAACATATAATATATATATGAACATATTCAAAGCCATGGTGGTAGTAAGAAGGATCGAGTGTAATTGGATGTATGAATAGTGATATCTGATGTATCTGAATTATTAAGAGCATAGTTAAATTATATTATATATTTCTACACAAAAAGAATATTTTAATGTTTGTAGAATTAAACTTAGTTTTTTAAACATTCTGCTTTCAAGTGACCATGTTAATAGTCATCAAGTATGATAATTTACTGCATTTAATTATGAAAAAGTCAAAGTGATGCAATATATTTTAGGGAAAATAATTATGTGTTTTTCATGTCATTTGCAGACTTCAATCTCTCGCCTTAGAAGAAAAAAGAAATTCTCTGAACGAGAAGATCGCCAGAAAAGAACGGAAAAAGGAGAAGAAAAGGAAAAAGCATCAACGAGAGCTCGACAGACAGACCAATAGCTCTTCAGAGTATTCTGAATTTAGCAACTCAGGTAATAACTGTAATTTTGATAACACACACACATCTTTTTTTAAATCATGCTCGTTTACAGTGTGGTGCATATATGACCTCTTAAAGAAGCTATTTCAGGATGTAATTCTCTGTACTGAATTGCTTTCTTCTCCTTGAATCCAGCATCAAACACAATACCCCTTCACTTAAATGTAAATGCGAAAAACCTTATTTGAAGACAATGAAATACTATTGATTGATTGTAGCATTTTCAAAAACATGATTTTTTTTATTTGTAGGTTTTCCTCCCTTATCACCAAGCAAATCAAAAATGGCCGAAGCAGCAGCTGTTGAATTGAACGGCGACAACATGGATGAGTTGGAAGGATTAACTGCGGCCGCCCGCCAGCCAGGCGATAAGCTTCCCAGTGATAGAGCCAGAGACATTGAAGCCGAAGAAAGGCTCGAAGATGAGGAGAGAAAGAAGTACCGGGAGCCGCCAATAGTTTACAAAGACTTCATCACAGTTAGTGTTGTTTTGTTTAGATTTAACTAACTTGATAATTAGACTAATAGTTTCACTCATAACTTATATGGATTTGTACAATACGAATTGTGTTTCAGTGCATTCATTCATATGATGCTTGAATAAGTGAAGCAATGTATTGTCTATCTCTTTTTAAACTATGTATAAAGCTAAGCTAAATTTAAGTTTAATCACAGTTCTTACGATAGCTTAAGCAGAAATAACTCGACTGTCGGAAATTATAGTTGATACAATTAACAGCTCAATTCTATATGACGAAGGTTATTTCCGTGTAATCAAAAATAGATTTGACAATTAAAATAATTGTATTGCTTTACAGACCAAAGACGCATTTGAGCAACTGGCGACAGCAATCAGCGCCGCAGACCTTGCCCCTGAGGACCAACAAAGTCTTCAAGAACTTCATCAATATATGGTGGAAGGTGAAGGCAGTTGGGCTCTCGGAGACAACTTCCTTTCCTTCATCGGTAAATAACTACCTATATTGATTTGTTAAGCCGATCGGCGCGATAGTTTTTCATACAAACAAAATCCGTCCGCATTGATATTTTTCAAAATGCTCTCTTTTTACATAGAGCTTTAAATACAGCAATAAAAAATAATTGGGTTGGCTTTTATGGAAGCTAGATGCATTAGGAATGTTTCACAACATTAGAAAACACAAAGAAATGTCCTATGTTGTCACAATCACCTTAATAAATATATCCCTAACAAATAACTAACTCGTAAATGGCCATTAAGGCGACGTAACGAAGCAACCAACGAAACTGAAATGAACAAGCGCCATTATGCCGCGAGATTGGTGCAAAGTTCAGTGCGAAGTTAGACGCGAGTTTAGCACGCATTTTCAAACTGTTAATGTTAAAAATGGCGGGATCGAATAAATTTGAAGGGTTCGAAAAATCAACATTTTAAGCATTTAAACCTAATACTTTTGACAATTTTATGGAGGTGGTAGTATCAGGACGAATTGGACGATATTTTAAAATTAAAATCAGTCATATATGCAAAAGATTGCTGTGTTACTGACATTTGAATGTTCGCGTCCCAACATCTGGGGCGCTCGCGTACAAGCCTTGCACATTGCCATCCCATACGTTGGGGTGTTAGCTTGGAAGGGATTAAACACAAATATTTTAGCCTTCCTTGATAAATTTTTCCTTGGTGTACTGCCATCTATTTACAGTTTATTTATTTAAAACCAATCTATGCATTGATTGCATGACTGGTCTAGGACATTTTCATTGTACCCTTGGCTCTACAGCCACAGTTTTATTAGTTATAGATTTTGTTTTTTATATAAGTTTAAATATTCAATATTTTATTATAAATTGTTGGGAATTTATTAAAGTTTGCAAAAAAATTGTCTCACACTTGTGCAATTCTTAGTTAGTATAATTATTTATTCCAAAGGAATGCATAATGATTAATAAGCTGTTTAAAATTCGATAATATTAAAATATTAAAAAATAAGAGTGTAATGATGCTATGAAAAAATTAGTTACTACTATCAAAGAAATGCTGCAAACATCTGTAAATTGTTGGAAAAACTTTCATTATTTATTTAGTACTATTGTTACAAATTTCAAATGATACTATTTATATCCACCGTATGTCTTACGCTCTACATTAACACATTGTTGTCGGGACACGGATTTTTCCGTTTTTTCGGAACTGCTGATGGATTGCGGGACCCGTAAAAATCCGTGTTTTGTAGTGTTGCTAGAAGTCGGCTCACGTATTTATCCGTGTAATTTGAACTGCATTTTTTTTGTTTGTCAGCAGCTAGATGTCACTGCTTTGGTATTTAACAAAGACATTTTTTTAATAGTCGTCGCATTTATTACAGCTCCACCAAATGTATTGCACTAATTTTGATATTGAATTTTTATACCGTACAAAAATATTTTTTAAAAAATGACACACAAAAGTTAAATAACGAACTACAAATGCTTTATAGCTTGTGATCGTATTGAAATTGACACAAATCAAGAACCAGGACCATCAACATCCCAAGAACCAACAGCATTACTCCCGACACGGCGAACCTCAAAAGTTGATCCACCAGGAAGACTTTCTATGGATATGATAGCCCATACGGTGCAACGAATTCTTGGAAAGGGAAAAAATAAATACGTTCAAAGACAATGTCGAGTGTGTGGTGCGAGCGGCAAAAGAAGTGAGACCTACTTTATGTGCAAGTTTTGTGGTATACCTCTACACAGAAGTACGTGTTTTGAGAAATATCACACGTTGAAAAATTATTCATAAAAACAAATTGTGACATATTTTAGTTTTATTTAGTGTTTATTTCGATTTTTTATTACATACATTTTTATAAAACTTTTATGTGCAAAATAAACGGAAGTTTCCAGTGAATATAAAACTGTCATCCTCCATGTTTCTTCTTCATTTGATAGTACTGTTTATGGTTAGTCTGTGTTTAAAATTTCATAATTTTATATTGTATAGTATAAAAGTTATGGCGAGTTTCCGAAAATGTAAAAATACGCGCGCAGCTGCTAAAAAATGCCCCGCGCCAGGCTTAAAACAATGCGCGAAATCAACTGACAACAATGTGTTAAGGTAAAGGTTTACATTGCATTTTTCACACAGCTATTTCGGTTCTGCACTATTTTCCAGATCACTAGAAATATGAGCTTTGTAATCCAAGCTGATTTTTTAAAATTAATTTTACTCTATATATTTTCAATTACTTGACATTAATCCTGTCTATCTATTGTTAATAGGCCGCCTCTTGGGAGACACAGCTCTGCCAGCCGGATCTCGGGAAGCAGTGATGCGTGCCTTGGCTTGTGCCGCCTTAAAAGACGATGTCATCCTTCTTCTGCATCAAGACAGGAGAGATCACATCCTCATGAACTACGCCTACTCCATTGACAGGATCACTCTTGCCGAACAGAAAGCACTAGCGTTATTCGTAAGAACTTTTTCCTGTATATATATAAATATATTGACCGTGTAGGGTCAGAACAATGAGATTAGAAAACGCTTTTTGTACTCCTTCCAAATATTTTTTTTACATAATTAGAACCTTTAGTGTTAGAGTAGATTACCAGGCATTTAGCATTCTTATATCATATTTTAGTTGGACATGATCATTTGTGACAAGAAACTTTGATCACATTTTTTAAAAATTTATTATATAAGGTATTATGGATTATCCTACCAATAATTAACAATACTTAGAAATAATTTATAATAAACCAAAATGGTTTAAATGCATTTTAATTGTCTATACATTTTTTGTTATGTAAATTTAATATGACATGAAGATTCCATCAAGCCCCCTCAGTTGATATTATGAATCAATGAATGCATTTAAATTATTTCAAAATGATAACTTCATTGCTTTTGCTACGTAAAACCATAAAAACATTGGAAATTTGCAAGGAAGTCAACAACCATATAAGCTCGAACAAAAGCTTTATTGAATTGTTTGAACTCTTGCTCATCTCTGTGGAATTAATCTAACACAAAATAATACTCGGTTACAGATGTGCAACATGTTCGAAAATCTGTCATCCTCAGAATGGCTCCTTTATATCTCTGAATGGACCAACAACAACCAGCAGATCTCCAACATCCGCTCAACCACCAAAGTGGCCGTCCACAGTTTGCTCAGCGAAGACCAGGAGCTGAAGGATTTGGGAAGCGCCATCGTCCACAACCTCGCCTGCAAGGAGGTAAAAACTGTGGTCTGTATCGTGGTTTTGGTTTTATTTATTGTCTATTTTATTCCCTGTTAACAATACTGCATCAAATATGTGTATATTCACATCAAAAAAATTTAAGTGAGTCCCAATCAACTGCATTGGTTTATTTGAATATTTTCAATCATGTACCGTTCTTCTATTGGGAAACTGATTTGGAATAATATGAGTGACAACTTGGAGAACACTTTCACAGACTCGAATACTTTTGACACAATTTGTGCTGCCAAAAATTTTTGTCATTAGTCTCTAGCAAAACTATTTTATTCATTGACCAACTATTTGAGTTTAAATAATGAAATTTTATGTGTGGAGTAATTTGCCGTATAAAAATTATTTACCACTCAGACAGCTGGTGCAGAATAACAATATACTCTAAAACACAACCGCAAGAGATATTAAAATTTCTCTATTGTACTTCCATAACATGATTGAATTTTTTACCTATTTGCGAAAGTGAAAAGCGTATCATCACTTCAATGATAAAAAAAATTTTACCTAATTGTATTATTGCCAGCTATGAGATATTTTATTAACCCACTAAAGTTATCAAATAATACTAAGGACTTGAAATCGCGTTTATTTTAACACTACTCTCTGTGCTATATACAATAATGACTTCTGCTTATTTCAATTCAATTTTTACTATTTAATACTAATTTACTAGAATCTCGACGAAAGCGTCAAATATACATTAATTCAAAAAGTGCAGCCTTGGACAATGGCAATTCGGTAACCCGATCACTCATGTATAACATTGGTATCGACATGGCATTGCAAGTCTGTTGGGCAGCTACCGCACAAGCCAAGTTAAGTTCTATATGTTTGAAAATGTGATTTATTCATGTCAATATTTGTTTTTGGTGTGCTGTACTGAATTAAATCAGAACTACATAATTGCTGCTTTTTTGTGAAATTATTTCATTATTCAGCCATTTTGAATCATAAAAACTTAGATGAATGTAGAATATATCATTCATTCTAAAAGATATAGGATGGAAGGATAGGGCTAGTTAAAAGTTAATTTCATCCTCAACACCTGCCCTGTTTTTACGATTGGATGACTTGATTATAGTAATCCATTCCTTTTAACACAAGTTCATAAATTCATTGTAAAGCTGTCCGTACTGTGATTCAAACGGTCAAAGCCAATGTTGTCGACAACTCCGCGAAACTTTTCAAACAATATTCTGCCAAGTCATTTAAACATGCTCACAATGGGTTTATTCGTAACTTTATCTTAAAACATCTTTGTATCGCTTGCTGTGTGCTTTTTAAACTTTTCCATCTGTTGTTTGTATTTACGTGCAGTTTTGTTTGCTTAACACGCTACCAAGAAGTTTCGTCACTATTCATATTCATGCATCACTGTTGATAAGATCGTAACTTACCTGTGATAGTATTATGGCTAACCTATACATAAAATTAATGCAGTGGATTCTCGGTATTGTCATTTTTGAAGGGACTAGCGGGAAATAATCTATATATTCAAGAGAGTAATTATCACAGAAACAAGATTTGCATTTATCACTAGACTTATAACGCTGAAATATTCAATCTTCCGGCTTTAATTTTAACCTGCATTCCAACAAGATTACTTAGGTTATTTTGCTCCTCAAAATATCCTATACACAATTCATGCTTGAAAACAATTTTGAAATACCCATGTATACACGAGTCAGATTTTTTTTTGTTTCATCATACAAATGTTTTAGTGGCCAACCTGGCTTTTAATCTGGGTATGTGACTGTGAAAAAGTGCAAGGCACAATTGTGTGTATTGTCATTTAGAATATAAATTTTTTCAATACACAAAAATTTTACATTTCTTTTAGTATTTTCAAAGGCAATAGCTGGAAGATATTTTTTCCACTTTTATTCATGTCTCTTTATAAATTGTTGTTTGTACGAGTTCAAAAAATGGACATATTAATCTAATACTGAGCTAAAATATTTCCAAACCGTCAACACCAACAATAAACTGTTGCATGTTTTATATGACAAATAGCATGGTAAAACATAACAAATGGTCTCTAGGAAAATTTACATATCTAGTTTCCATTGTATTGTCCAAGTCATGTTCATTTCATTTTGGTCAGTTTTTTTATATATCATTAAGATGAAGAATTATCCTACATTTAATTCAATTAATATCAGTATCTTAGTTGATTTTTGAAAACATAAAATCTCAGAGATTTTTCCACAATAATGATTTTTGTTACGCAATATTTACTCAATTTGCCAACTGTCTTGCAGAGTAAACTTATCTCCGGTGATAATATGAAATAATATATTGGTTTGTTTTAGAGTATGTAATTTTTTTTCTTACATCCCGCTCAATGAATTATGATACATTTTTTTATAAAAGTCAGTTGTAGAGAACCACATGTTCGAGAGCAATAGTTGTGCCGTATTGCTATTGTTCTTTGTAACGTTGCTATGTTTAGAGCAATAGTTTGACAGTTATCATAACTGAGATGTTATAACTCAATACACATATTCTTGTTGTGTTGTTGCGAGTTGCGACGCATATGTAAAAGAAAGCTCGGAAATATTGTTTACTCTTAATTTAAATTAAATTTCATTATAGTAATGATACGTGTTGCCAAATACGTATTCAAATTGGAGCGTAACAAAAGAACTGTTTGTAATTCAGTTGCTTAAATGGCAACGGAGTAATAAAATAAGTAAGGGTATGATAAGGACAAGCGGATAGTTAATTTTTCTCTCTTCTGTCTATTTATAGATTATATTGGAAGCAATAAAATCATGACAGACATGCACACATTTGAATACAAATCTATTTAACCAAATATAATGATATCTCAAGGCTGTTGGAACTTTAGAGTGACCATATTGCTAACCTTATTCGACTTTGTTTTCTGTCAATGACTTCTTTATCCCGACATCTTTCCTCCACTGATTGAACTGGCCGAACAAAAATGAATGTAATACTTTTATCCATCATCTTTGTCATCTTCATTCCATTGATCATCAAAATTGCAAAAGCATTTGTTATGTTATACTGAAGGAGATATTTTGCAGCGCTTTTGAATTGTGTTGTTCCAGAAAATGCACCAAGCTAAAAGGTTGCGCAGAATGTTGCCCCCCGGGTGCATTTCAAAGGTAGCTACCCTGCCCATAAAGCCTGCCTCCTAACGCATTATCAAAATTTACCCTATCATCATATATGTGTTGTAATTGGCTATTAAAACAGTAATCAATTAATATATAACTACATCATGATAAAAATAATTTAGGTAATGATTATGGTAAAGCATTAATGCAATCGTTTATTTTTTGTATTCTTCATATTCCTCTTGACTGTCTCAAATGCTCCAGAATTGTAAATTGTCTTTCCACATTACATAATAATCTTCTACAAACTTTAACTGGATATCAGTTCTTTGCCAGTTATTTTTTGTGTCAGTTGGCGCACTGCCCAAGACCGAAACATTCTGGTCATTGAGGAATTGCGCCGAAATCATATTTTAAAGGCAGACAAAATACCGTTTTTTTTCTGATTTCCTCCAGTGTCTAATCAACTTTTTTGTCTATGGTATTCTCAGCATTTGCTTTAGTGAACATTTCATATATATTATTTTGTGTATATTATCAGTCAGGCTTTATAGCTTTAGCCACTAATTTCTAAAAATTAAATTAAATATAATTCAATCTTTTTATCACTAATATTTTGATTTAAAGAGAGATCAAACCGGTAATGCCATAATTATCCAGAACATAAATTTTCATATTAATCTTCGGAAACCATAGTCTTTTATGATTGTGGTAAGGTAGATTGACTCTCGTGGCATTTATCGATAATTGATTGCAATTTCAAATTTTTTATATAGATCATAACTAAGTTTCATTCGTCGAGAGCATTATTAAGTGAAAAAATGTAACCTAGCCTAACCTGCTGACTGCTTACGATTCAACTCTCACAATGGATGATTATAGTGTATTGATAATTGAATCTTACAAACACGATTAATACTCTTAACATATCTTTGTCATTTTTGGCAGAAGGTACTATATTTAAACAAATAAAACACAATACTTAGTGCTATTTCTACAATTTTATATGTAAAAATCAGCACCGCTTCTCAGGTCCTTAATATTTTATTTGTAAAAGAATATTGTTATATTTTGTATGGTCACCTGTATATTGTATCCTAAGTTCTTGAGTCAATCGCTTTGTATACCTGATAATTATTGACTAAAAATTTTATGAATAGCCTTGTTAAGTGTAACCGGTCCTGATTTCTATATTACAGTAGAAATTTTAATTATGTTTTACTTATTTAAAAGTATTAACACTGTTAAAAATTCATGAACAAGCCAATTGCTATATTAACCTATAGCCTAATCTGCCCAGATAATTTCCATAAGATTGTTAACCTTCTGACTGCTAATGTCTCAGTCAATAAGATTAGTTATTGCAGTATGTTGAAAATCCACATTTAAACAACAGTTGTGCTAGAGCTAATTTCTGTATTGAAATATAGCCTGAATTTAATTTATAATCTTCATATAATAAGATTAACGCTAACACTAATGAAATAATTTTTGAAATATTCACTGTTGGAATATTCTTTACATGGTGCGGCAAGGATAATGTTAAATACCAACTGTACAAAATTAATGTTCGAATATCCCTGACATGTTTCAATAAAATTGACAGTTATAACTTTAAAAATGATTCGTTTATTGCAGATGGTAAATATTTTGAAGCCAATCAATTAAATTATGTTATTTTTTTTCACTGACCTCTTTAATAATATTGAAGAAGTCAGTGAAAAAAAAAATGTACCAAAGATTTATATTAACCGGATATAGGCCCTGATATCCAGTAACATATAATACCACTTAAAATACTTTTTAGGCTTTCCTAACATTTTTATCTTGGTTTACGATAAATATTGTTGGTTTATTTTCTGGAATCATCCGGATATATGCGGCACATTACGAAACTGGCATGACAAATGTAAATACTTACGAGCGTGTATAAAATTATGATGTGATATTTTTATCCTTAGAGCATTGGTGCAACATTTAATAAGCAGTTTTGATTTATACCCACGCTTTAGATTAGGGCTGTATTTAGAGCAGTGATTCTCATGTAAAATTTTAATCTGGCCGCATTATATACATCAGCAGTTTGCTCTTACCATTGGCAGACTTGTTCTGTACTTTGAAAGAACAAGCAATTCTTGTCGGCAACTTCTTAAAAAATATAAATGTTCTCATAATATTATCTTGTTTTTTACTATTTCTATGGGGCTTCCAAGATTTATATGACAAAACTATGGAAAACTGTATCTTTTATCCTTCCATGTTTCTGTTCACTTTTAAAATTTTAAAATTTCTTTTTCTACAGGTATTCGATGACGTAGCCGTTGAATTAACAATGGCGATCCTTCAGCATTTATCATCTGCCCCCTCCGAGGAACACTTGTTCAGGTGCCTCAAAGCCCTCGCCAAGTTCTGCCAGATCGCCGGGCAGGACGTACCTCAGCTCATCCAGATGATTGGACCCAACCCGGCCACCTTCAAGGGCAGCAGTGAGCGAGTGGACGAGCAGATCGACTTGATTTCCAAGAAGCTTCGCTGAGTCGCCGCGTCTTCGTCTACATTTTCTATTATTATTGTTTATATCTCGAATGTCTTCGTACAAGATTTTGCCAGTAGATAGCGACTTTATAAAATCAATTCGGATGATACTTTGGGTGTTCAAAATTAGTTATTCAAATGATACAATGAAATTGGATCAAATGTTTTGAGCCTTAACAGTTTCAGGTTATATTATTAAGTTATCAATATTAAGTCATTTAAACTTAGTATATTTTCAAGTACCTTTCTAAGGCTACTGATAAACTTAGGAGTAAGAATAAATAATATTTTTGAAAAACAAAATGACACAAGCACCAGTTCTTAAGTGCTTTCTTAACGGAGAGATTAAACTGTCCCACTGTTGCGATTTTTCAAATAATTCTAAATTAACCGAGTTGTGTATATAAAAAGGTTTTCTTGAACTACTGTCAAAACTTTACATTTAATTTAACATCACAAATGTAACTTTTACTGCATAATAATTATTTGATTATTAATCACTACCAATTATTTTGTATATATGCGAAAATCCTTAATAGTTAGGTTTTTATTAAATTGAATAAATAATCATATCGATTATTGGACATCTTCGAAAACTATGTTATATTAAGTATGCTTTTTAGTATCACAACCTAGTTATGAATAGAATTTATTAGCTTTTCTTTTGTTTTAATATCAAACGGTTGTGCGTAAGTCACAATTAACACACTTTATCGTATTGCTGCAATTTGCTATAGTTTATATATTGCCAAAAATGCTGTTTGCAAAACTCAAAGCAATTAATTGGATTTAGTTTTCACAAAGGCATATAAAGAGGAAAGTGAATTTACTTTTCTAATTGGTGTCGGTAAATATCTTTTATATCATATTGAATTCTTTACCTTTATAACTGACAACCCGGTGGGCATTAACTTTCAAAATGTAAACAAATTTACTAACCAAAATATTTCACTATTGTATAACGTAATGATATTTCATATATGAACACAAATACATGTTATATTGTATAGAATCGTCAACAGTAACTTTTCTATAGTTTATTTTTTTTGTATGAAAATATTCGAAGATGTTAACATATTAATTTATATTATTAATTATATTATGACAGTGTTTCTATGTGTAAGATTTTTTATAATATTGTTTTTGCTAATGTTGCCATTTTCGCAAATGCTGAGATTTTTTTTTATAATGAATTAATTGTTTTTATATATAATTATATTGATGTTAAATAAAACAAAATCATCTTTTTTTTTTTTAGACAGTCATAAATCATCCACTCTTCACATATTTCTATGCTGAATGGTCATATATCTCTTCGTAGAGGAATCGTTGGCAGAAAATATTTTACTGACCTTTTCAAACTAAAGTTAGGCAAAAAAGCGGCATTTGCCGTAATATTTTACTAAACGGCAATTATATGATCAAAAAAATTGGTTGTCTGTAAAGTCGGTTTACGGACGATAGTTTAACGTGACAACGTCATAAGAAAACATTGATGAAATGATTGCATACTTTTATGAATAAAATGGAATCATTTTTATTGAATTATCATTATTTTGTATGCATACGAAGAAGGACTGAAATGAAATCTACAATTTTTTTTCTGAAAGAAATCGTTGATAATTTATTGTTAAAAGTATATTTGTTATACGTTAATCAGATTTTTAATATGCAAGAATTAATTACCTTTATTGCCGCAATTGTTGTTGTTATATAAACAATGAAAACCATATTAACATTTCACTTCACTTTATCAACAGTTGTAAACAGATCACGTGTAGGTACTGTAGGTGTATAAGTTGTGTGCTGCCGCTGTCTCTTTTCTACTCAGACGCATCGACCAATCGAGTGGAAGAGAGATAGATGCGGCACAATCCGAACGGTACGCCGATCGTGCCTCTCTATCGCTTATCCGCGCTCTCGCTCGCACGCTTGCCTTCGGCGTAACGCGACAAACGGGACAATGAGTCATGTTTTTTCGTGCGTGCAGCGGGCGTTCATCGATTTATAAGACGTTGTCACGTCAAAAGATATGTTACATGTCACCAATCAAAGTTGAAATATCAATAAAGGATTTAGAGAGCCAAACTTTTTCCTTACTGCATATAACAAAATCATCCTGGCAATACATAAATATAGCTGCATTATTTAGCTATTTCAAAAATCTTGTACAATTGTACGTATGACCTTTTGCTACTGTGTCAATTGCACACACAATATAATTATGCCCTTACAATACAAAGTCACTAATTGAGTGTTGGTTTATACTACAGGTAAACGGAATTATTTTTCTGTTGTGATAATTATTTTCTTATCACAGCAACAGCATTGTTTCATAAGAAGTGTGTATAGTTCATGAGTTGATATTTGTTAACCCGTGTGCGTTCCCAATGTAGAGCATACAGCCACTTAATAGAGGTATTTAAATATAATTAATTCAACGAGAACTGATCGCTACTCAATTGTTCAAGGGCAGAAATATTTATTTAAGTATAGTAATATAAACAAATGGGAGGTAAATTTTAGACATCACAAACACCCCTACATTCAAACTGAAGTCTGAGGATCAATTTAGAGAAGAGTTGTTTGAAGAACAAAAATTTTAACCACTGCACCATGAATCTGGAAATATAAGTTGAAAAGCTAGTTTATTTAAACAAAAACAAATAAACCTTTTAAAAGTTCAATAAATGCTTTGCACACAATATAAAAAATAATTTGAATGAAATACAATTCAATATCATATTAAGTTTTATATGATCACTGAGAAGTACACAATCTCGCTTTTCGCTCAATTAATAATGGAGTAATTTGATAAATTTATGAAAAAATTTAAAGTATTTAAGTTTATTTTAATTTAACATTGATAAAAACTGTTAATTTTCCGTAATGATTGGACAAAACAACAGATTAAATTTTCGATATCACCTATGGGTACTTGATGGAATTTTAATATGAAATTTAAATTGTTGAGTCTGTATATTTTCACATATTTTGTCAATCATGACCTGAGTTTTTCCTTTCGGAATTTTTAGGCATTGCATCACACGGATGCACTAGAACTGACAAGAGGAATTATCCATAGACAGAAGGCAAGAAGCTAAATATATATCTAAAACAATTTTTATATATGGTCGATGTTTTTAAAGTTTTGTTTTCAACAAAAAAAATATATTATTCTACAAATATTATCAAATAAAATTAAAAAAACATTTAACAAATTCATTCCATTATACAAACAAGCGATAAATGTGATCTATGTTAATATAAATGTAGTTTTTAGGTATTTTCCAATTAACAGTATACATTGAGAGATATGTGTATTTTGTCTAAACGGCAATGATAATCCAACCATAATGAAAATTGCTAAAATTTAATAAATATTTCATTGCATTTGGCCGGAAAATTTCGTCATTTCGTCAAACTTCGTTCAAAATCGTTATTTGAACTTTAATAGAAACCGTAACACAGCGAGAGAGACAGTAGGCGGAAAATATACAGTCTGAAATAAATTTAATAAATAGCCGATGTTTTAAAGTTTTTATTTTCACATACAAATTTTAATTCTACAAATTATGTTGAATAAAATAAAAAAAATAATTAACAAATCTTCCATTTTACGAACAAGCGATAAATGCGATTTATGTTAATATAAATGTAGTTTTTAGATACCTTCCAGTTAACATTATACATTGAGAGATACGTGTATTTTGTCTAAACGGCAATGATAATCCGATCTTAATGAAAATCGCTAAAATTTATTAAATATTTCATTGGATTCGGCCGAACTATAATGAAAAGCGTAACACAGCGAGAGGAGCTGATCGTTCGGCGGAAAACTATTTCAGTGGCTCTGAAAGTGTTAACGAAAACAAGCACAACAGCATCTATCAGGTGACAAGATAAGCAAAAAAAAACCTCAGATTGCAACAGTCGTTAGTAAGGAGAACAACCTATTATTTATTGTCACGTCAGTGAAAAGACACGGCCTCAATATGAAAAAAAATCAAAAAAGTTGACTTGAATTGAACTTGCAGCTTGAATTGAATTTTAATAAAGAAAATTTAATAGTGCCGATAAAGTAAATTTAGTGCCAGTGGTCAGTGGTCAGTGGTTTGGGTAAAAATGATTATATTATACAATAAAGTGCGTACACGATCTAGAATCTAGATCATTTAGTTTAGAACATTCGAGACAAATCTATAAATGATTGAAATAGAAATTAACGTTAGTGTTGATAATTATTGTCTTGTGGTTTTGCAGTAGCCGCTATTTAATACCATCACACAGCTTGTGTTTCACTTAAACACAATAATTTCAAATATTTATTTTAATGCATTACTACACCCAGTCCTTTTTTTACGCGAATTCGATTATACGCGATTTTTTTTCGACGGCACGGTTACGTTTTTTTATGCGCTTCACTCGTTTTTACACGATTTTTCCCCCAAATTTGAAGAAATATATATATGCTAGGCATGTACGTTTCATTATTTTTTGATATTAAAAGAAATGTGTATTTTTAAAACTTAATTTTGTTTACAAATCTTGATTTATGCAAAATTCAATACTTTCGTTCAAAAAATCGCAAACGATTACATTTCGCAACCTAGAGTGACAGCAGCGAATAATTCATATAAGTGAAAAAAATATATTTTTATAGTGTCACTATATTTTTATAAGCAATAAAGACATGAAAATATATAATTTTTTTTGGACGAATTTTAATGAGCAAATTTTGGTTTTTCATACGTTTCTGGTACTTTTTTACGCGATATTTTAACTATTGGAACCAATTTATCAAATTATATGAAAGTTGTGATTTTTTTACGCGCCTTTTTCTGGAACCAATGTATCGCGTAAAAATAGGACTGAGGGTATTTATAATTACACAACATTGCAAGTGATTCGATACGGAAAAGAAAAGAAAATGGTCGCTATTTGTTATAATCTTATCAAGTCGAATTGCGTTACAAGAATACAATCTATAAAATAATGTTTTGAAGTCCTATGCGAGAATTTTGTGCTTTTCGTACGAAAAAGAAATCACAAATTGAAGTTTTTCTATTTCTTATTGCTTATAGAATTAGAATGCGATATTTATCTAAAAGTATTCATTATCCAGGGCCGTAAATAGATGTTTTGGCTGAACGTGAAAATATGATGCATCTCTCGATCTATATAAAGCTTGTGTATGTTTTTTTTTGATATATGTAAATTCAAGCCATTTAAATCAACACCAATAAAGAAAGATGTCGAGAAAAGGGTTACATTACGTTATATAAGTATATCTTATTTTAAACAAATTTCTTCAACTCAAAATTCAGTACGTAACTTAGGTCTAAAATGTATCATTGATAAAGCACAGACAATTTTCGTCGTAGAGTCATATTACTTAGGTTGTGTTTTTTGTATTGCAGTTGGTCCTTAATTTGGACACCCGTGTGCCCAAAATCATCAAAATATAAAAGGGCATAATAGTGAATTGTAAGACAGTAAATCTAATCATATAAAAGTCGCTAGAAACTTTATTATGAGAATATGTAACCAAAAGAAAAACTCACACATATGTCTTTAATTACGTCATTCGAAAATTGGACCTCAGAGTGGTGATTGGTATATTAATTACTTTATGGCCACAATTGACAGGTCATTGCATTGAATAATAGTTAACAACATATAGTAATGACAATCATCTTGGTTGTTACAAAGCCCTCGTTTGGTAGTTCATTTAAAAAAAAAAACACAACTAGCCAAATAAAGAATTAATCTACGTTTTTATTTCAATGATCAAGAAAATATAACGCTAATAATTTTTTGGTACAACATATTTTCCTAACTTAAAATTGCTATTATTCTTCAAAATAAGAATAAATGTTCTTTAATTGAATCATAAGTTCATCTTTAAATGTACGTCAGCTCAAAAAGATGCACATTTAGCCATTTTGTTTAATTGATTATTACTTTCAATTAAACTAATACGAGATAAATTCAGGCTTCTTTTATTCACGTTTAATCAAGGATATCACTTGCTATATTTCACTATTTTATACTCTGAATGGTCAATTGGTTAAACCAATGGCGTATCTAGAAAATTGAGGTGCAAACATCAAGAATGATTTATGATTTTATAATTTTAAAATAATTTTAGATGAAAAAATAATTACTTATTGTTGTTTCATGGTATAATATTAATATATATGTACATATTTCAAGTAAAAATACACAATAATATTATATGTATATATGAGTATACACATGACTATATTTTTTTTATATAAATTAATTTATATATTATAGATTATGTAGAAATTTTACACATGTTTTATCGCTAACGACCCGGGTTTTGCCATTTAGCATCTTCAGGCATTCAGATGCCAAAAGGCGAAACAGGTATCGTTAGCGACAAAACATGTAAAATTGTACAAAGTTTCAACAGTTTGAATTTGATATTGAAATTCCATCAAGCACCTTGAGTCGATATCAATTCATGAAAGTTTATGTCATTTATGAGTCGGGTTTGTTCCTTAGTCAGTTCTATTGCATCCGTGTGATAGAATTCCTGATGATGCCGAAAGCGAAACCCGGGTCGTTAAAGACAAAACATGTGGAATCTTAGAAAGTTTCAGCACTTTAAATTTCATCAAGCAAATCGAGTCGATATCAATTCATGAAAGTTTATGTCATTTATGAGTCAGTTTTGTTGCTTCCGTGTGATGAATGCCTAAAAATGCTGATAGGCGAAAACCGTATCGTTAGTGACAAAACACGTGGAATCGTACAAACTTTCAACAATTCGAGTACGATATTGAAATTCTATAAATATCATTCAGTAGATACCATAAATTCATGAAAGCTATGTTATAATTGAAGCTTTAATTACGGCTTATGCGATTTTAAATTATTTTTTTTTTCTCAAATCAATCATAGTGAATATTGTAATGAGATGCATATGAATTCATTCGTTTTCTTGTATTGTTAATAATCCAAATCGTAGAGACATTATTAGATGGAGACCGAAGCGTTATTTTCTTTATTGACTCTGTAATTTTCCGTTCAAGATTAGGTACACATATCAATGAGACAAACCGCGTCACGCTGTTAAATAAAGCAGTTTATTCTACATTTATTATTAATTAGCTTCACGACGTCAATATGACAAATGATATATTTGAACTGGAGGAAAAATATAAGAAAGGACGCGATATTTTGGCGGAGAAGAAAGGCTTGAAAGTGAAATGCAGAAATATCCTCTACAGGAGGGTGCCGATTTTCGAATGGCTGCCAAAATATAACAAGGTCACGGGAGTAGCCGATCTCATCGCCGGAATCTCTCTGGGGCTTACGCTTATTCCACAAAGTATAGCGTATGCCTCATTGGCGAACTTGACAGCGCAGTATGGTCTATATTCTTCATTTATGGGTGAGTAATTATTTTATTTCCTTCCGTAATATTTGTAGTGGTTTTTCCTACCTTTTCTATTTATCTACATTATATTAAAGATCAAGCAATAAATTGTCAATGAGATATTCTTCAAAATCGTCTAATCGAAAAATCGTCGGAGTAACTTTTTCGATTTCGTTTTTTTTTATAGCGTCGTCGGCGATTTTTTTTTCATTTTTTTGCCGGTCCACAGGTGGAAAAAGATTGGGAAAAACTGACTTATTGAGTATTTTAAAATATATCATTATAAGTAATCGGATCAGATTTTTGAATGAAGGTATTCTCACATGGGCTTTTTAGGGTGAATAAAACGTATTTATTATTGATTGAATTGGAATTTACTTGGTAGAGCTCCATTATAGCACGGTAAAAAAATAGCGGGGAAAGATATATAGTTGATAGCTATTTAGGCTTACATCTTCATAGTTCTGATGAAGAGTAAGCTGAAATAGCTAACACCCACATATATATAATAAATTTTGTAGAATAAAAATACATTGCTATTTTCTCGCCGTTTGGAACGTACTCATTTCTCGATAATTTACAAAAAATCGCAAAAAAGACTTTCTAAGTCACATAATAATAATTTTTAACCACTATCATCATCAGGTTTCTTTGATGTTTTTAGTTAATAAAACACAATGGTTAATAACATCCCTGCCATATTATTTCATTAAGATCAATACCGGTTTCAATTACCGCGAGCGCTATATGCTGAAACATTGACAACACTCGCGATGAGCGAAACCAGCCCTGATCTTGTGATATAAAATCATTTAAATATGATGGCCACCCACAAAAAATTGACAGTCAACACATTATAAGTGATTTTTGAAATAAATGTTATTTTAAATGAAATACTTAATGCGACTCAAAATCGGAAAATATACGTTTCTTTGACCTCAAGGGGTCGATATAAAAAAGCTATTAAATAACGAATTCAGTGGATGAATGGTGGATTTTATGGCAAATTACCCTCAACAATAAATTTGGGGAAACTCTTACAAAATTATCACAGAGGATAGTTCATTGATAATATAGCAGATTAAGGTCCTATAAAATTAAACATTTATAGCCTTTTTGTTCTTTAAGTAAAAGTCGATATATCCAGAATGTATGATTCACTTTCTACGAGTCACAAAATCTTCTTTCACCTATTCATAGTCTTGCAACAAATTTGCATGGAAATTAAGAGTCCGCTGCGCAATCTCCGTATTTGTAGTTTAATTAGAAAGTAATTATCAGGAACAAAGTGGAGCTGTTATAACAATACTGTTTCAACTATACAACTTTCTAATGTACTCTAATCGAAAAATGAAACAAATCATTAGAGGGTATAATTATTTTTTATCTACAAATTGGACAACGAAATAGTACACTCATAAATAACAACAGTGGCGAATTACGGAATTAATATGCCCCAGATGCTATTTAAAAGTCTTTTTTTTCGAATGAAAAAAAACGTCGCACATAACATTTGTGTAATATTTTCTACTTGACGTCTTTTCTTAATGCATTATATATATGTATCTTATTGTTAACGCTGGATGCGAATTTAACCTATTCCCTGCTGGGCCGCATAAAATATATTCATTCACCAAATATTTGGAAAATTAACAGTCATGTTAATGTTTAGCAAACTTATGGAGGTTATCAGGATATAAAAAGTAATATTTTCACAAAAATAGTTTTTTAACACGGTGAAAAAAATAGCGATGTATTTTAGTTCCACAAAATTATTTTTTTAGGATATAGTTGATAGCTATTTCGGCTCACGCGATCGTCAGAACTATGCTTAAACGAACATTTGCTTATCTATATATAGCTGTGTAGAAAAGGTACACTATACATATTCTCTTTTGTTTTTACCTAACTGTTAGAACTAAAATACATTGCCATTTTTTTCACCGCGTTATATTGGAGTTCTACTAAGTGAATGCCAATTCAATCAATAAACAGTTTTTTACACAAACACAAATGTGTAATAGATTTTAAATCTATCAATCGACTGCCATCGACTGTCTTGGTCAGTGCTCCGCAACTGGTGTGTCGCGACACATCGATGTGCCGCCAGATGATGCTTGGTGTGCCGCAACGCATTTTTATGGTAGAAGAAAAATTGTGCATAATAATTTGTTGACACTATAAAATATTCTGTGAAAATGTTATCACATGGAAGCAGAAATAATTATTTTTTTCGTCGGAGTTATGTTATAAGAACGTACATATTATACACACGATCTACAAAATAAAAAGAAGATTTATTAGAAACAAAATTGTACGTAAGTACATAAAGTAAACAGAGCAGAACGAATTTTAACAAGTGAATCAATGTTGCATATTCCATTTATATATATTGATTTATGGCGCGCCACGAAATTTTAGAAAAAAAGTGTTAGTTTGCAACGGGCGACAAAAGTTTACGGAGCAATGGTCTGAATATTTGAGACATTGGCATTCAGCGGGTTGAAGAAAAAATAAATTGAAAAAAATATTGCATTATCTATGTAATCAATAATATCTTTTGACACTATAAGAATTCCAGTAAAAGTATATATGAAATCATTAAAAATATGTCGGATTTAATTATTTATGTGGTCCTCTAGAATCGAAAACCGCAAGCGTTGCTAATTTGGTTTATCAAGCGGTCAAATTAATCTTCCAAAAAATGACACTTATTCGTGATTGGTGAAATCAAAATGTCTTGAACAAAAACGAAAAACAATACATTATAATACGCTGTAATTTTTTTTTTATGACTTTTTGATTTAAGGTAAAGGCATTTAAAAATGGGTGACTGACAGAAAATTTCCACAGTCCACGGACCAAAATGCTGGTCTATCGTAATTTGTCGCTTTCTATTTTATTATTGAAATTCATTAAATAATAACGTTTTACAAAGCACTCCAAATCATATTGCTAACGTGGAAACTGTCATTGCTAATGAACCCGATACACGAAAACAAATGCACCGAACAAACATAGATTAGGAAAAGTACAGCAGACGATAGGTAAATAGATATACATAAATAAACTTTATAAAAACGTTTTACTGGACGTACGCCCTACTTACATGCTAGTTCCGCTATGTGACAGTCTAGACTCTAGATTGCGTCACAACCCTTGTCTAGATTCTTTTAAAAGAGGCCACATAACGGAATCCATCTTCATATTTTAAATACTTGTATGCCATCAGTTCAATTCATACATCTTTCTAACTCGTCAGCTCGTCTTCATTTTTTGACAGCTTCGATTGTGGGATGTGACCAGAGTGCCTGTGTGTGCTAAACAGAATGAGTGAGATGAGGTGTGATTTAGGCGACGTGTGATTGGGGCTTTGTTTGAAGGCACTTAATTAGTGGCATTTTAAGGAGAAACGGGGCAATGCAAAACAAATAAATCTGATCTCAGGCAAATTTCTCTTCTCCCTCTCTCTCGAATCTCATTCAATAACTGTGGTCTAGAATTGTTTTCACCAAATGAGACCATCTACCAACAAGGTCCACGCAGAAATCACATCTCGACCAAAAGATCATTTCTGACTTAGATTGGTACTCCAATAAAGACGTGACTTTTGAACAACCATAAATTAACCAATTTTATAGCGTGATTGAGTGATTCTTTTTCATCCCCTAAGTGAAACAGATCCTACCCCTTACCATCTCTTCCAACCAAAACCGTGAACGATAGATGGGTGAAAAGGCGCTTGAATTGTATGGTGTATCTTAACGCATTTTAACTAAGATTATTGTTCATCTTGTAACGAATCAATCAAATACCGCATTAACCCGATTCAGCACAGATTTTGAGTTTTTCTTAGGCTTCCAGCAGATATATTAAATTTACTATTTCACTAAACGAGCTTTTACAATATGTACTTCGGGTATAACAACCATCCAAGCATTATGTTAAAAGTGCTCTGTCGTTGGAGATTTTAAACACTTTAATTACGTGTAAAACATTATTATAAAATGATCAACGAATTTTTAATTCTCCTAAATGATGTATATTTTATGATCTTATCGCATTGTCATTATGTATTGTCTAATTAAACGACAGTAACTTTATAAGATACTATGATATTCAGACAAGTCGCCTACGTTTACTACTCATTATTTTAATGAATATTTAATGGAGTAGAGAGTATAATTTTTCATTTCAGAAGTTAAAGTCATCAGAGATTTTAATGTATTATACATTTCTTTATATAACGTCTTATGCTATTATATGAATGATAATTTAAAAAAAAATGATTGTGAAGGTTGTAACCAGCCAAGAGATCTCACTTACAAAATATGGCCACGCTGCCAAAAAGATTGGCCCCATATACCCTTAAGCATAATTTCTCAACCTTTTTACATCCGCAGACCACTAAAAAATCCAAAAATGTTTTGCGGACCATCGACATTGGAATAAAATAATAAATATTTATATAATTGATTTTTTATTCAAAACAAATAATTTTGTAACAGCATATGCTGATATAACAATATTTAAGTACATTTGAACAGACAGTAACAAAAAAATATAATGAATCCATAAAACACAACACAAAATTCTATTGTTTATCGAAATAATATCACATCGCGGACCATCGGTTGAGAAACTATGGTTTATAGTATGCATAACATAACAGAATACCTGATGAATTTTTATTAAGATTTTTTATAATGAATTTGCACTAAATGTATGTATTTTAAGAAAAGAAACCTTTTCTATTAATAGAATTATAAACAGACTAAAGCTTTATTATTTCAAAGATATTTATCACTGAGGCAAAACAAGCAATCTAATAACAAAACTATCAATTTTAATGTAAAATGACAGATATAATATTATTTATTTTTAACATTGCTTGAGTAATTAGCTTTTAAGTATGAATTACAGATTTTCTGTTGATAACGAAATGTATTCATAACTTTTTTTTTAATTCTTAATTAGCTTTTCATGACTATTGCTTCAAAAAAATTTTCTATAAATAAAGTGTAAATAAAAATTTACAAATATAACAATGAACTTGATTACAAAGGTTGAATATTTAAAAACAATTTCGTTTATGCATACCTAGAAGTGAAAAAAGATTTCTTGTCAAGCAATAATTAATGAGTTAACAGGCTGTGACATCTATTAATAAGGAGTATTGATATATTTTGGCAATCCAAGTACTACTTACTATATATTCTTCTAAACTTCATGCATTATAAAAAAAAAATCAACCCGTGGCCGTGCTATTTGCCAGACAAGGCTTCTTCTTCTTTTGATGACAGTCTCTTCATGTGTTTTTTTTTTTTTTAATATACAATCCAAACATTTGTTTGTTCTTACTAATGGCAAAATTATGGTCATGAATATAGTGGATTTCGGAATTGTACAAGTTTTGAAGGTGGGAAAAGAAGTAATGAATACATGATTTAAGAATGAAATATATTTATTGTTTATTTCTTGAGGCGGACAAAATTACTTAACCTCTGACTGCTGACACGTCAACTAGTGAGATTGCAGATTTCAGTTTGTACATACTAGATACTCAAAAATTTAAGCTTGTTGACAGAGGAGATTTGCAGTGATATGTTTCATAACTTTGTAAGACTAACACTTTCAAAACAACCAAATTTTATTCGGCTTGGCAGAGAATGGATAAAATATTTACTAAGAGTGATAAATAGAATTAAAATTTCAGAGTTGAATCATTCAAGCTCTGTAAAATTTTCAGATGATTTGTTACTTACCAGAACTTTAAAATACCTCAATTAATGTATGTTTTTGTATCGCACTGTTTCACTTACAAAATGCAGTTTATCTAAAAAAACCATATTTTATTATAGAAAATGTTTCATGCAATAAAAAGAAATCGAAAAACATAAAAGTGCTTATTACTATAATTATATTCCAGGAACAATGTTGTATACAATATTCGGTACAGTGAAAGAAGTGTCGATTGGACCTACAAGTTTGATGGCTATCCTGATTCTTCAATACTGCAAAGGCCTTTCATATGATTATGTGGTGCTGTTAGGATTTCTTTCCGGATGTGTCATCATTTTCATGGGAATCCTGAGATTAGGTATGTTCTTTGGATACAAAATTGATTCTGTTACATTTTAGAAATTCAGATGGACAACTTATTTAACAATTTTGTCTCAATCCAATAAGTATCAATTAGTTGGGTATTGATTAGGTAGAACTGCATTATTATAAAAAATATATTTCAAAATGTAAAGTTTAATTGCAGGTATTGGTTGAGAGTTATTTTGGCTAAATATCATTTGAAGTGACAACTTCTGATACCATAGTTCTGATGATTAATATCAATTTCATTTCAGGTTTTCTCGTAGAGTTAATCTCTTTGCCAGTAACGAGTGGCTTTACATCTGCGATGGCGTCCGTTATAATGATATCACAAGTGAAAGGGATTTTGGGAATGAGATTCAAAGCTGAAAACTTTGCAGACAATATCGTTCAGTTATATAAGAAACATCAAATGGCCAGGTGGCCAGATGCTGTGCTCGGTATTGGATGTATGATATTTCTACTGTCATTGAGAGTAAGTAAATTTTTGAATGCTGTTTGTTGCGAAATACTTAATTATCAATCATTTAGGGACATGCAAAATTAATAAAGATAAAAAATCTGTAGGCCCTATTTGGTTTTGGTCAATATTGAAACACTTTGATCAATATTCAAAAGCAAGTGATCAATGTCATTGCCACCACTGAATTAATTTTTGAAAAATTCCATGATGGAACATTCTTTGAGTGGCTCAGCAGGGAATGAGTTAAAAATCTCTGATGCCATTTATGAACAACAAGATATGTAATTTATGATATCGACTGAAGGTGCTTGATGGAATTTCAATATCAAATTTGAATTGTTACAATTTTGTTCGATTCCACATGTTTTGTCAATAACGACCCGGGTTTCGCCTTTCGGCATCTTCAGGCATTTGCATCCATGTGATGTGAGAATGCCTGAAGATGCCAAAAGGCGAAACTCGGGTCGTTAGTGACAAAACATGTGGAATCGTACAAAATTGTAACAATTAAAATTTGAACAAGATATATTGTCATGTTGAAGTTTAGAGTTATTTTAATATCTGAGTGTAAATAATCATTTTCCTCTTTCAGAAATTGAAAGACTTGCCTGTGAGAAACAAGATGACAAAAAAAGCGTTATGGTTTATATCGATAAGCAGAAATGCTTTACTTGTCCTAATTACTTCTTTGCTGTCGTATCATTTGGAGTCAAATGGGGCAGCTCCTTATCTCTTATCAGGTAAGACCATCATTTGACTTATTTTAAAGTTAATTGTTTTAGAGATCTCATCCTACTGATAACGCAAGCATTATATGACGTAGAAAGTAAACATTTTATCATTATCGTTTTACTCAATCCAGTGTACAAATTATTTTACTATCATAGTAACCAAATCTTACTCTAGCATTGGATGATTGTCTTAAACTTAAACTATAACTTAACAAGATTATGACCAGTTTCGCTCATTGAAAGCATTATCAACTCGGAATTAAAACAAATCCCAATCATATTAATATAAAATGTATTGATTGAATTGGCATTCACTTGGTAGAACTCCATTATAACACGGTGAAAAAATAGTAATGTATTTTAGTTCTACAAAATTATTTTTAACAAATATAGTTGATAGCTATTTCGGCTCACGCCATCGTCAGAACTATGCTTAAACTAACATTTGCTTATCTATATATAGCTGTGCAGAAAAGGTACACAACGTCTCCTATCTCCTTTACCAACGGCCTAGCTTGTTATTTAAACACAATGACACAAATGAAACAAATTTTCAAAATTCTAAATGAAACAATAGATGTCTATGACAATAAGATTATGTGTGGGACGGAAGTGGTCCTTCAGGCAGCAAATTAGACCACCCCTTTGTGCAACGGCTTGACAAGTGGCGATATTATTATGTTAGTTTGATCGTTAAGAATCCTTTGTGATAATTGGTGTCTATTGATCTCCAGCTGTTCCAAAGCCGTCATTCTTCGACCCTTACTACAAAGATAAATGTTTGCATCTTTCATTTGTGTCATTGTGTTTAAATAACAAGCTAGGCCGTTGGTAAAGGAGATAGGAGACGTTGTGTACCTTTTCTGCACAGCTATATATAGATAAGCAAATGTTAGTTTAAGCATAGTTCTGACGATGGCGTGAGCCGAAATAGCTATCAACTATATTTGTTAAAAATAAGTTTGTAGAACTAAAATACATTGCTATTTTTTCACCGTGTTCATATAAAATGTTATAAAAATAATACTAAAGATTATGTTTAATTATTTAAAAAAAATGTTTTATAATTTTGATACTCATTCTGTTGTATTATCATTATTTTGAGTATCACGATGGCACGAGATATATACATTTAACATAATAGTGATTTCAACTCTCCAGAAAAACCAATTAATTAATTAAAAATGAATGTTGATTACAATTTCTAGCAACTCTAAATCGTCTTTTTTATGATTTTAATGCCCTAAGATAATCAATAATCTGACACTTATTTTCACTTTCTTTCAGACCGTGTTCCAGTGGGTTTACCTTCGTTTGCACCCCCAAAATTTAGTGTAACTCAAGGAAATCATACAGCTACATTTGTTGACATGTGCTCAAAGCTCGGCACTGGCATAATTGTCATTCCGTTGACAGCACTGTTAGCAAATATCGCCATTGCAAAAGCTTTCAGTAAGTTAATATTTTAACAGATATTTGATATAGGGTAAGTGAGTAAGGATACATGAAGCATGTAACCTTCTAAGAAGTAGTTGGGTTTTTTGTTCAAATCATGTACCTGATTAAGTGGAGCTAAGGGGTATGAAGGAATCTTAACAGAGAGAGATTAAATGGATTGGGTCATGACTGCACTAACCACTAGTTTTTTAGCCACTAGGCGTTCACTATGCCTCATTTATAGGGATAGATTTGTAGGCAATATTCTGACTTAACGATTTTAGAAATGTCCATCTGTTCCAATAGAATAAAATAAAGCATGTCACATACAATAACACACTAAGTGGAATAAATAAGTTTTTGATATTGATTATATACTAAAAATTAACCACTACAAAATTAATGTAAAATCAATTGAAAATATTCAATCAACATATTTTTTTTGTTCTTTAATTTAGTAATTTTTCTACTTTTCAATAGCTAGTGATAAGAAAGTGGATGCGACACAGGAGATGGTAACGCTGGGAATATGTCAAGTGATGGGCGCCTTTGTTCAATCTATGCCGACTACAGGAGCTTTCACTCGGTCAGCTGTCAGCCATTCAAGTGGAGTGAAGACGCCATTTGCAGGAATATATTCAGGTTCCTATTACTGTATTTCAATAGTGACCAAATTTAAGTAAATGGTTATTTTATACGTAATTTTGTGATAATTGTCAATCCATTGGCAATATGTGTATCTTGTGTGACATAAATATTGGAATAATAAATTTGACAATAATTTTGATTTTGTAACTGTAAAATTTACCATGGATTTATATCTAAGGTACATTCTAATCCAGTTTTTGCAAAGCAATTTGTGCTCAAATAGTTTCGAGAAATAATAATATGAAATCAAAAGACTTTTTTAAGCCATTAACAACATTATGAGATCAAGGACATTATTTGGGGGTTTAGTGGGAGAAAGGGGGGATTTAACCCTTCTCTAATTTGGAAGAAACAATTATTTACCCATTTTAACACCACCATGCCCATACCGACGAAACAAACCTTTTACCTCCAAAAATTTTACCACTCTCTGAAAACGAATGAAATGGTGTCTTGGACTAGAGTTAGAGAGACTAGAGATGATGAAATTGATAAATTGCTTAATGATTTAGAATTAAATGAGTAAGAATCAGTTGATATGACTACTATATTTCCATGGGGTATCAATACCACAATTTAAATGATTTTAGTCAAGAAAATAAAAGATTGATTGTAAACACCAAAAAACTGTAATAATCTTAAGTAATAATTCAGACGTGGAATTCGCAATTTCAACAAGGACTTAACAATGCATATCTAAGAACAGAGCTATTAACAAGAATGTTTTGAAAAATAAACAGGTGAAGATGAACAGGTTTTCTTGATGCAACCATAACAGAAGTGATATCAATGCAATAATAATGATGAGGCTCATTCTATACAAGTGTGAATGATAATATTGTTTTTTTGTGATAATTAAATCACACTTTCATATATTTATAATGCTTTCACGATAGAGTTTAACTTCTATTAATTCATTATTACAAACATTACTTAGAGACCCTCAACACAGTGATCTATGGCAGCCAATCTTCTGTGTTAAGCAAGAAATCTATGTATATTATATGCTTTCTAGACTTTTGAAGTTTCATAAAGTGTCTTGTTGTTTTCAAATATGTTATATTGTGTTTTATTTATATCCATTGCATGAAAAATGCGATTATTGCTAATTGATGAACTGTAAAGTATAAAGTGTAGCTCATTTAAAGGATGAAGTCTTATTTCAGGTGCATTAATTCTCCTAGCTTTGACGTTTCTTACACAATATTTTTACTACATCCCGAGAGCAACACTTGCTGCAATTCTCATATGCGCTGTTGTCTTTATGGTGAGTTTGGCATTTTTCTTTTTATCATACAAATAATCAAATAGATATGCACAATCATTTGTTTTTGTAGCCGTATGAAAATACAGTACACCCAGTCCTTTTTTTACGCGAATTCGATTATACGCAATGTTTTTGGACGGCAGCGCTACATTTTTTTACGCGCTTCACTCCTTTTTACGCAATTTTTTCCCCAAATTTGTTGTAAAGAAGACATTTATATACGATGCTAGGCATGTACATTTCATTATTTTTTTAAATAAAAAAAAATTGTGTTTTTAAAACTTGATTTTGTATGGCATTCCATTTTTTTAAATACACATACAATTGCCAAATGTTGACAAGTGTATCGGATATTATGCGAATTTATGTTTTAGGGTGTGTAAAGAAATATAATGCAATTGCGTGAAATCATTTTTTTTATGCAATTTTTTTTACGCGCCTTTTTCTGGAACCAATGTATCGCGTAAAAAAAGGACTGGGTGTAATTTCTAAACATTTTTTCAACTTCGAATAGCAGCAAAAAACTATTTATGGTTGCATTTAGCGGAAATATGAACTCTTTGCATGAATGAAAACTTTTTTTTTGCTTATGAAGCTGTCTTCAACCAATAGGTTCTTTGTACCTGTGTATGTACGGCAAACCATGCTTGTGCTGGTAAAAATTTAAATTTATTTCAATAGATGTCATCTAAAGATAATTTTATTTTCCCTCTATTATGTTGGTAGATAGACTACAAAGTCCTACGAGTGATGTGGAGAGGAAACCGTTGGGATGTTTTTCTGACACTTGTCACCTATTTCGCAAGTCTCCTGAAAGGGGTAGAGATCGGTCTTCTGGTTGGAGTGATTGTCAATATTGCTTATCTTGTATATTTGACTGCAAGACCTAGCGTACAAATACAGAGATCGCGAGTGAGTTCTATGATACATTCATTATTCATTTATAACTAACCAACGAAAAAAATAATAATATGACATTTATAGAACATTCATCATTATTCGTTTAGTGCAGTGTGTGGATTGTCTGTTTTTCATATATTTTTCAGTTTATATAAACCCTTTAAATTCTCGGAGGTATTCATATGATGTGACTTGGAGAGCTAGAAATTTCTGTGAACAATCAAAACTTAATAAATACATCTTTTATTTTGGTCAATAATTCTTGACAATATAGCATGTCTTTACAGTTCACCATGACTCCAATAGATTTCACTATGCATTCAAAATATTAGATTATTTTAAATGTTAAGCTTGGCTAGACTTTGAGCATTAAAGTATATTGAGTATACATGCTGATTTTCTGTAGTCGACTTGTCGTGCATGAAATTTTGTTAAAGCGCTTATGGAATTTGAAGCGTTAAAGATTTTGATCTGCACTAAACAGCCTAGATTTATAGCTCGCATTTTCCAATAATCATGTTTTAGCTTGTAGCTACTGCTTGTATTTCAAAACCGAATATTTCAAAAATTAATTCAATATTGTTGGTAATATTTCATTCCAAAAAATTGCTGTCATAAAAGAATTTTATATTCAAACGTTACTACAGTTGAGACGTAAGCAATCAGAGAGTTGAGAAAATCCTAAATAAACGACTAAAGCAGTCCATTTCCAATGTTTAATAATGGTTAAATACTGTAAGAATCTGAGGCATTAAATGCATAATATCCTTAGGCTGAGCAGTATGATTTGTACATTATTGTTTTTATGTTGGTAGTGATTTATTTAAATACTTCACTTCTTTTAAAGGATAATCTGTAAAACTTCAATGATTTCAGTAATAAATCTTAAAGTTTTTAAGATTGTCTTTTATTAAAAGTGAATCTACAATAAAAGCCGCATGCAAATAGATTATTGAGCAATTTTAGATATAGCATAGAACTCCCTAAGGAATGAATTATTATTTTCAGATGTCAGTTTGGTGAGTTAATTACTTGTTCATTTTATTTCAGACTTCTACAGGTTGTGAATACGTTCTAGTGACACCTGAGATTGGACTTTATTATCTTTCAATATCATTTTTAAAAGATGTCATTTTGAAAGCAGCCATAACAGAAGGTGAAAATGTATTGCCAGTTGTAATTGATTGCTCCAAATTTCAAGCAATTGATTATTCAGCTTGTAAGGTAATATTATCAATTCATAATTTTACAGCTTGTTAACACTGCTATGTGGAATCCTTGCTGACAATCTAAAAACATCTGCAGATTTCATGTCATTCAATATAATATATTGATTGTCTATAATTCTTATAATGAATCAAAAGCCATGCAATAATGATATACTCAATTATTTATTGAGCAATTATGAAATAAAGCCATTTAAGTAATGTGATATTTTATGGTTTATTTTAATAAGCATCACACTGGTAAAAATAATTGAACCCATAAACCACAACATTGGTAACATAATAAGTTGGTTTAATAAAAAATTTGAGAAACTTAATTTATATGTCAAAATTCTTTCTTCTTTTTACATTAGTGTAGAGAAATAGATATAGAATTTCAACAACATTTTACAAATATTTCCCAATTGAGTAAAAGTTACAACGATTTTAATAAGATTAAGATGTTTTTTATTGATATTGCACAATACAGCATGAACTTTATATCTGCTATAGCCAATTCTGATTGGTTACTGGGTTTTATGTCCTCCTGAGCTATATGGATGAATTTTTGAAAGAATATTGTTAAAGTATTTTATTCAATGAAATATTTTGGTATCCAGCACATTATAGCTATACTTTTTTTGCTCATTTCAAAATAAATGAATTAATATATTTGATATTTCAGGGCCTGGAAGACCTGACAAAAGATTTTGAAAAGCGTACCCAAAAACTCGTTTTTATGAATGTGTCACCAAAGATAATAGCCGTTTTAGAACCGTTGACATCGATCAATCCTAACACATACCATTGCAGATCTGAGACAGAAATGCTTGATGTGATGTTTTTAATGAAAGCTGATGAAATAATACGAATGGAAACCGTTCCTCTTCTATCTGAAGCATTCAGGAAAAAAGGCAGCCTGTGTTCTGAGTCAGGCTATGATATAAGTGAAGAGTCGGAGAAACCATTGATGGAACACAAGATTGACCAAGAGAAAGTGTATATTGAGTCGATTATAGAAGAGAAAAATGATAAATGCAACAAAGATTATAATATTGAAGATATTATTAAAGCGGAAGAATATAAATCTGACTCAGTAGACAAACCTTGAATGTGTGAAAATCTTAGTCTTTCATTTCTGATATTTGACAGCAGATCATTATTTTAGGCAATAGGTGTCTAGATACTAGGTTAAGTTTGTGTAAAAATTAAAAAACAGCTTATTTTTGGCCTAGTGCTTAAAAGTTTCAATTCAATATTTAAACCATCCAATATAAATATATTTTTTATTCATTGGATCAAATATTAGCTTGGATAATTAATATTCTAATGATATTCCAATGTATCATCCAATACACTTGTTGTTAAATAAACTAAAGTATAACCTTGGAGTAATCTGGGTGATGGAATATTCATGAATGGTAAATCAGATTATAAAATAAAGAAGGAATTCAAGTATAACATTGTGACAATATATATTTTCATGCCAATACTTAAAATTTATACATCTTTCCTTATAGTCGACATTGAATTAATCACATACGATCTCTGTTGTAATAATTGACATGTTAGTCATGCTGAGTATTGTTTGTGAGAAGTGACTCTTGGATTTGTCGATTGCATTGAGGTTTTACTGTATGTCTTGTAGAATTATAAAACGATAATTTAAGCACTAAACCCTTGTTGAACTAGGCCATAGCTGTCATTGATAGATTTCTACATCAAAAATAATTAATAAGGTATTTATTTATTCTTCAATACTTCTAGTAACAAATAAAAGCCAAAAATAATAAAGTTATAGATAGAATGTATTATTTATCCAAAAAGAATCTTGACACTGATGAACACTGCTGTAATAAATCATATTATAAAATATTCAAAGCTTAGGTTTTCAATTGAGAATGATAATTTTGATGTTAAGATACATTTATTGTCCATTGAGACGTCATTTTTTCAAGATATATTGCAAATGACCAGTTAAATACTTTTAAGGAAATTTTTCGATCTATTAAAAATAATAATGTATTATATCGTAATAAAGATTTCAGTATTTTCTATGGAGGAGCAAAAGACGACATCTTGTCCGTTTTTGCTAACATTTATATTTGTAAGCCAGTGCATATAGCAAAGGATGAATATGTTTGTTAAAATTCAGATGAGGTGTCAAATTACATCTTTGATTTTTGTAAATTTGTGGTCATGGTCTAAATATGGAATGGAAATTTTATTTGAGTATATTTTTTCTTGATCCTTACAAAAATAAATAGGAATCCAAGCAAAGTATATTCTCTACACCCAGGTTTCCCAAGCCATGTTCTACGGAACCTAATTAGGTGTTCTGTAAAATTTGGCTTTTTACTACATATTATGAATTATTCAACATATAATATAAAAAGCGTTTCTTTAAAACTTTAAAATTTGCAGTGTTTGATGGCTGAAAAAGTTTGGGAAACCCTGCTCTGCATCATGCTTAACATATAATGAGTAATAGAGATTATTTGCTTGTCTGAGTGAATATAAGAGAGTTATTTATAGTTAGATAGAGAAAGGGAAAACATTATTACAAAATTTCATTCCTTCTTAAAAATCATTTCTTTCACTCAGAAATGTCTGTTTATGTTAGGTAGCTTTGCTCATTGGTACTGTAATCTCATAGAGTAAGTTTCCAGTCAAAAGATCTTTTTTTAGAGCTAGATTAATTATTAATTATATTTACCATATACAATCTCTAATTTAGAAAGAGTTAGTAGGTAACAATAATTTAGTGAGAATGTTGTTTCTTATTATGATGCAAGAATATTTTTGTAATAAACTATGAAAGTAGTATTGTTTTGAGTTTTATTTGACTGCTGTTGGAAAACATAAGTAAAAAAGTCTTACAAGGATTGTATAAAGTTGAGTAACTACTTATTTAATAAAAAAATAGTAATATTCAAAATTAACCAAGTCAATGTTTGAAAGAATACGTGCCTTAAATGAGGTTAAGTTTAAAGTTAGTGCTGATTTGTTAGTTAAGCATACAAATTTAAAATTTGTACTATATTTGAGGGATAATTTATAAAAAGTTTTGAATTTCTGCTTGAATTTGGGTTGTATTATAAAAAGACAATTATTGCGGTCTGCAAAGATGTTTATTGCAATTTCTAGAAATATCAGTCGCCAGTGTACTATCACCGTTGTGAATTTAAGAAACATCAATTTTATCATCAGTAAGATTTATTAATACTAATGTAAAAAAAAACCTTTTAAAGAAAGCTCAACGAGATTATACCTATTAATACTTGATATAACGATTTATTCTCATTTCATAATATACGGAATTATTAATGTTCAAGTGTTCAATAACTTTCTTAGTAAGATTGATCTTACGTTAATTGCGTTCCATTGCAAGCATCGAGTATTAGAATTTTATCATAGTGTACATAATTTTGCTTGCTATATTAAAAAAGAGGGAAACAGAAAGATACCCGAAAGAGATACACGATCCAGTAATTGTTCTCAGGATATTTCGGAACACAGTCAAATCAGAGACGCCGGCCGAGGAGGTCGTGTGACGGCCAAACGGCTAGCCATTTTTGTTACTTCGTGTTAAATTGTCAGTATTTACTGATATATGACACAAACTTTAAATAATTTAACATCAGTTGAGACGACCACAATGTAAAACAACATTTCAAACGTTTATATGGTGACAAAGCAACCGTAAAGAAGATCGAGTACAGCTCAGTTCGGTACATATGTTTGGGTGTTGGTTACATAGGATTTGTTGTCATACTCTTGTGTATGGCCGGTGAACCCCGTTGACAGAACAAAATACGTCATTTTACACTTTTTTTGACAGGAATCAGAGGCACCTAGTTAATTATAGTTTTAAATATTTGACGCAGTTTATTTTTTTATATTTTTCTGTTAGTTTTGTTTAATCGTTAAAAACAAAGGAACCGCAGTGTGTATGTACAACTCTTAAGTGTTGTTATTTACTTTGTTTCAATTGTAACTGGCCAGACTTTGAAAGTAGCTACCGTGTGTTTTTCTCGTTCGTTTTATTTTGTGTTTTATATTGTTTTTACTATTAAATAAACAAACATGGCTTCTAAGAGACTGAATAATATTCAATCGAAAGAAAGGCGAGAAGGAGAATGGATGGGAAAGAAATTCGCGATAATGGCTGCTGTATTCCTGTTTCTGGGAGTCGCGGTCGATGTCAATTTCGCTGAAGGTTCCTTCACCAAAAAGATGATCTCTATCAGTGAAAATTTAGAAAAAGCTCTTTCCGAGGTTTTGGCTAAAGCGCAAATTGAATACACGGAGCCAAATGTTAATGTTTCGTATCTGTCAACAACGGAATTTAATGATAAAGGGATGGCCCATCTGTATAATTTGACGACTATGTTTATCGACGTGATACAGAAAAAGGAAGCATATCCTGAAGGTAAGAACTTGTTTTTAAATATCTAGTTGATTTGTAGACAATACACACGCTCATTCAGAGTGTAAAAAATGAACCGATACTAGAAATTACTGAATTTAATAATTTTGAAATTTAGCATTGTATTCGCAATACCCACATTTTTGGATCTCGTATTGCTTGATGCAACCCTTTAGGAATCCATGTACTGATTTAAAAAAAATCATTAAATAAACAATTTATATTACACATCGATGCAATTATTGCGAGTGAGAACAGCGGCGTTACTATTTTTGCTCTCGTCTACCATCCAGAGACTAAAACAAGGGATTACTTGCTGGCTTGTTAAATTTATTTATTGCGCAATTGTGATTCACAAAGAATAAAATACAAGGATCATAGACTAATGTAAGGTTCCCCAATCCGTGTTCGCGAGCACATTTTCATGGTCTGCAAAGGCAGCAAACAAATATCACGATATTTTATTTTGTCATTTCATATATTACACTTTCACCGCTATAAATTTAAACATTTACAGTGGTCCGCGAGGTCCTACCGATATCGGCGACCATTGAACATTTCATAGCTTAAAATTGTAAGTACTTCACTAGTTTCATTCGCTTTACTTCAATGTTTTGTACAAGATGAGGATAAAATGTTATGTTAGAAAAATATTAATAGTTATCTAATTGATAACCCTTGTTTTTAGAATCGCAATTAAGCAGCATGTTTCAAAACATACATCTAAAGATGAATCGAAAATCAATACATGAAATTGTTCTTGTGGGGGGTTTCGAACACTTAGCTACCGCAGCCCAAAAGCGATGATCCCTCGGCTGCAGGACTGGCATTTATAACAGTCTCTTTTAATTGAATTTTTCTTTAGTTACTAATGCTCTCCGAAATACATCGGTTTATACCGTATTTAAAAATATGTATCAATAAATATATTTAATAGCAGGGATTCCCAGATTATGTTCCGGACACCTAATATGTGTTCCGCAAAAATTTCTACTATTATGAACAATCCTGCCTAACAATAAGCTAATAAGGGTTCCGTTATAATTTTTGGATTTGTGTTGATTTGTGTGTGGTCCGTTGCTGGAAAAGTTTGTAAAACACTGCCTTTTATCATTCGATGAGTATTTATGCAAACACTCAGTTATATTGAAGTTTCTTTAAATAGGCATATACTATCTCTAAACTAATACATGCTAATACCAATAAAATTTCCATTTATTGTTGTTTTTTTTCAGGTTGCATTTGTTTGGGCTTGTAATTGTGTTTTGACCGATACGCTGTCTCAATATATATATTATCTATCTACGGTGATTAGCTTAATAAGGAGAAAAAATACCTGTATATCGCTTAAGGGGTTAGTTATTCTGAGTTTGTAAGACACCTACTGAATATTACAAACCATTTTATATACACACAGTACATCATGATAAATGATCATACTATCGCATATTCCAAGCCAAAAGGGAGTTAGTGACAAATCGTTGATATGGCAAGAGTAAAATACATTCACTCTATATAATATATATTCCAATACACGGGACGAAGAGTTGTTTAAAGAAGCGAAGTTGTTCCCATTGAGACAATATTTTTTTTACTCTTTTTGCTCTCCTGAATATTAGCAATTTGTCACTAACGCCATTTTGATTAGGCAAGGACAATGTGGTGTGTTAACGTGATTTTTCCACAGTCAATGTTTTCAATATTTTCAACGAATATTGTATGTCAATTTACAAAAACTTTGAAACTGTTTTATTAATTTGTATTTAATGCCATGTCGCAGTTACGTTTACGCAATTTTTATATTTTTGTTTTGTAACCCAAGACGGAGAGATACTTTTTTTTCGCAATCAATTATTCATTACATTGTTTTAATTTATTTAAAAGATGTTTTATATACGAAATATTTTAAGACTGCCATATAACGGTTTCCCACACTGCTCTCTCAACAGCTCTTAAAATATTCAACCCTTTTACTGCGGGGCGTCGATTTTTCGAATCGGATTCATGTTATTTTTGATTGAATAGTCTCACCTGTCAATAAAGCACCCGTTTTATCGTTAATCCCTGTATGTATACAGTGTAGAACTGTTGTGTTTATATTTCATGTAAAAAAACTATGTCTACAAATCGAAAAATGGCCCCGCAATCAAAGGGTTAATACTGTAGAAACATCTTTTTATTATTCACCGTTTATATTGGGTTAACTTAAGTTAACTGTTTATGTCTGCTATTTACTGAAAACTCTTATGTGGTAGAACTCATTTTTTTTTTGGTTTGTTCAATTTATTCCAGCAATGAGAAAGAAAATTAATCAGTATAAACGCGATGAACTGTGGTCCTGCAAGCACGTCCTTACGGGGTCAGTGACGTGCGCTGTTGCTAAGCTCGCATAGAATGGAAGCACACGAAATATGCTAAATATTAAAGCTACTCTACTTTAATAGCTTTCGTAGTATAGTGTCTTTGAATACAACGTTTTTTCAGTCAAGTTGATAAAGTAACGCGCCTGAATTTATGAAGTCTGTATAAGATCAGTTATTTATTGTTTTAGTTTGCAAAACTCGCTGAAATGAAAACAGAACCTGTGCATAATAAAACCGATTTATTACGGCGATATAACACTTTCGACGAAGAGGTAGGACGATACATTGTCGGTTTCGAGATAAAATCTGTTCCAAATAGAGGACTGCGCGTGTTTTTTCGCGTTGAAAGGAAAGGGCCCTCAAAACGAGTTGACCTCCCCTTGACAACGGACAAAGAGACTTTCGGCATTAAATAATATTTTTAACTAAGATTTCTCATCTTGAAAGGGTCGACAAGTTTTTGCTTGACTGTCAAACAGCATTCGAGTTCAAAGATATAAGTAAACTTCACATCGAAATCCTACAAGAAGTATCATCGTTTCTTTTACATTAAATAATTTCATGAAAAATTTCCTTCCACGACTTCAACGTATACAATATATTATACATACATGTACCGCTATGTGAAAAAGATTCCATCCACAATCAAACTCGTCCGATTGGATACGCTTTTATGGCCATTATCTCTAAAATCATCAATTTTGAAATTGTCTTTTGAACAAAAAAATAATATTCTTTGGTAGAACAGTTTCTTGACCCTACTCTTAACATACCCTAGGTTAAAACATATACTTGTCAGTTTTAATCTGTAAAAAATAATCGATTTAAGTTTTATATGAACGCCTTAAATTTTTGCTGATTTGCTAGGTTTTCACATAAAATCTTATTCAATGTTATTAAAATGAATTTTACCTACGAATCATATTTTTCTCCTTGCTAAATGAGATCGTGCGAATTGACACTTCTCAAGGAGTCTAAGCTGCTCTAACAGTTTTTTTTATCTATACGTTTAAATGAAAATAAAGATTTTATTGGTCAGTTTATTTTGTATTAATTCCAGATAGCACCTTTCATCCCAGCCGATATCTTTAATTACAATAGTATCATTTGATGAAGTTCCTGGTTCACGAAACCGTTCTTCTAATTAATCCATAGATGAAGTAGGATATCGTTGAAATAATTGGTGTAGTTGTTTTTTTTAATGTATTGGCATACAGTATAACACTGACGAAAAAATCTGATTGCCGTGATGTTGTTATATTTATTTATCAACCTTCCAACAAATAAATGCCAATTTTATAATCGAATTTGACCAATTTAAATTTGAAATTAAGTTTAACCGAGCTGTCAAAGCTATTATCTTGAATTATTCCAATTTTATAAGTAATTGAAATTAATCTTTTGTTGATTACGATAAAAGTAAAAAATACTCGATACTCAGATCCGTTTTAAGGCGATCGTTAGTGATCCGAATTGCCTCATTGATCTATAATCTACCCATTTATAATAATCGAACTCGACAGTTACCCGATGTTAATATCTGACATAACTTGCCTGACGAGTTACACCCTTCTTTTCGCATCGGCTCCAGAATCTCGGATCTCTCTTGTCTTTTCGCCTTTTCATTTGCGAATGGGGGTTCTTCTCTTGACCCATTTTCTAACCACCCTCGGCTCTTTCAATGCAGGTATCTGCCTGTTCGCGTTTTGTGGGTTTTTTGAGGACGCTTCGCATATTTTAACGATGCAAAGAATGGTGTAAACATAGCCTTATCTTTATCTCAGAGGCGGAGTTTAATAATAAAGACTACAATGCTCGTTGTATTATTTCTTGTATTAGATAAATATATAATCGGCTTAAATACCAAAATCCTTCTTTTTAATTTAGCAAAATGTCCAGAAGAGAACAAATTCAGTTTTGATCAATCTTGTTTTGTGAAATTCATATGCGTTATACGGTGATTTAGCATTCAATATTTAACAATTAATTTTTTTCCCAAACAACAGTGAAAGAATAAATTATTCGCTGCGCTTTGTCAACATCGAGATACGCAGTTTGAATAGTTTTTATTAATTATTATAACTTAGTGTTGTGTTGTTTTTAAACTAATTTCCAACTTAACGTCACAAATATTGAGAAAAAAATCCTTAATAACCTTCAAAAATCATCAAAAAGGACCACTCCGATATGTCTGATTAGGAACGAGGCTCGCTGTCTGTTAAAATAACTAATTATGAAAATAGATATCATAATGGCACATCATTGCTTCTTCGTTATTTTCCTTAGAAAGAAGTTGGTTGGCTGACTTTGAGAGTAAAGGCGTTCCATTCAGATTCCATACGAATATTTGAAAAAGACAAAAAATACATTAATTTTACGTAAAATATCAATAAACAGCTGCTGATTGGTGATTCCTGCCCCATCTCGTTCGTACTTTTAATCAATGCAGTATGTATAGAATTTTCAAGTATGAATAATTTTGTCCCAATGGTTCAATCTCCTTATCACGTGTTACGATAGTTATCTTTGTTCTCTAGTATCTAGTAGTTACGGCAACCCGATAATCATTTGAAGTGCTCTTTGCATTGTATATTATTTTGCGCCGTCGTTATTCGAATTAATGCAATATTTTACATGTCACTATGTGCATAGGATATTTGAACAGCTGATCGACCGGTTCGTTGATTGCTACAGTTCGGACCAGTGCATGATTAATCAATATTTCCAAGAACAGAAATAATGTCCTCGCGATAAATATTCTAATATCGTGAAATAATAAAAAAATAATGAAAAGATTTCTTAGTAAAACTGAATCTACTTAAGTTAAAATAATTTCAGCTGTAGTATAAATATAATGGAATTTAGTCGCTTAAACTTCATTGGAATTTTACGAGCAAATTATTCTCTGATTTGGTTACTGACCGGCTCTAATTTGATTTTCCGCGAGTCGTTTGTTTTCTCCTTGTGTTGACAAACGGTAATTTTGGTTGCGTAACCAACTGGTTACCTTCTACTGATCACTGACAGCTTTATTGGGAGTATTGCTGTTTGTTCATTAGTGTCAAAAAGCATTCCAGCTTTACAACATTTAATATATTTGACGATGGGATGGCGAAATAGCTACTTTATCTAAAAAAATTGCGAAGCTCAAATATTTAGATTTTCAATTGAGAATTAAACTTTTTAACATGTCGTTTCTTTCTTAAACAATCGTATCGATGGAGTTTCATGTAAATTTTCCTATACTGCCCCCTGCTATAGAACGGTTTTTTATAGCGTATGCGGTAGTCCCTCCCATAGCGCTCCCAGCTACCTCGATTTTTTATAAAAAAAATATTTCATGATATGTGATATTAAACTTAATATTGGTCAGTAGCTGTTTGTCTCTTTGATGTATTCTTTCGTAACTGACACTTCTGATCGATGCTACCAAAATACTTATACATTGATTTCGTGTAATTAAAAAAAAAAAATTTAAGCTCTTAAAATGTGTTTGTATGTGATGCTAGGCTTGTACGTTTCATTATTTTTTAAAATAATAATTACTTAATTTTGTAAAGCATTCCATTTTAAAAATATGTATACTAGTGTAGTGTAGACTAGTGTCTCAGATATTATGCGAATTTATGTTTTAGGGTGTGTAAAGAAATGAAATACAATTGCGTAAAAGTTGTGATTTTTTTACGCGATTGTTTTTACGCGCATTTTTCTGGAACCAATGTATCGCGTAAAAAGAGGACTGGGTGTATATCTACAGTATATAAAGCAGGGCCGTAGAATTGGAGTCGGAGTCGGAAAACACAAGCGAACTTCGAATACTTTTCTGATTAGACGATCTTGGAGAATACCTCAATGTATAATCGTCGGATTGATTGGTTAATTTTAATTTAATGCTCATAAATAGGGAAGGTAGAAAAAACCTGACAAAAATGAACTTTTTTTTTTTAGTCGGATCCGTGTTGTTGGTCAATATCGGAATCTGCGTCTTATTTTTATAACAACTCCACAGCTTTGGCATAGAGACTGAATGGCGATTTTTTTAATAATAACACATTATTTAGTAATATTTCCACATTATTCCAGACCCGGTTTCGCTCATCGCGACCATTATCCACTGATAGAATACAAATTACAAACAAGCCTATTTATACAAAACCAAAGTTTCAATATTTGAGAAAACAATTTATAAGCAAGAATAAAATATACATTCGAATGAAGTAAATTAATTCGCAAATAAAATGTTAAATCACTTTGTGATAATTTGCTGCCTCAGTATTTGTAAGTTATAATAATAAGTAATGGTTGTTTTTAAAAAAGTGACAATCAACACATTAAAAGTAACTAAATGGTTAATTGTAAAGATAACTTGATTGTATCTATTACAATACATCTATATTGCATTTTATTATCTTCCAATTTAAGCTTTAAAGTAAATAAATTATTTTTTTATATGAATTTGGTATAGATATATCGAAATGATTTGATCAATTGGTAATTAGTATTGCTAATCTTTTATTACGTATATATTTCCTGTCTATGAAACTTCACTCAAAACACGATTATTTTATTAATTTTTTTTTAGACGTGTTCATATTTTTTATAGCAGAATGTCGACAAGTATCATTAAGTTTAAACCCAAATGAGTGTTGTTTGGTGTGCATTTTCATCGTTGAATTCATTGAAATAACCAGTGAATGCAATAATAGCACTCGGGCACTGAATTGTCCTGAAGTAAAATATGACCGTTTTTTCTAATGTCTTACTCTCCTCTCTTGTTATATTAAAATAACCACCCAGTCAAACGGGTTCTTCGCCGTTTTGTCGTCTGGGGTATAAAAACTTGATCCGCTGTTTGGCGAACGCACATCTTAACCACTCCGCCGGGGCCATTACCTTTGAAAAACCTTCTAAAGGCATATCTTCTTCGTTTGTATTGGTCAAAAATTTCGCGTTAGTTCTTTCTGACAGTGTTATAACCGTTTTTGCTTTCATTCGGTGGGATTATACGTTCGTAATCTCTGCAGGTCGTTTGAATATTTTAGTAATGTTTCTGACACCTGCCTTTTACTACATAAATAAATATATAACATATTATTAGGAAATTGCCAGTAGACGAAATATTTAATTTGAATGTGAATTTAAGATGAATTCGTATGGAAGAGATTTTACAAGGAACCATATCTTGAATATGAGTACATAGGTAACTGGCCTATCGATATATACCATATTAATTAAATTTGAATCCTTCAAACTTACTATGTTTTCATCTGAAGCGGGTGATATTACTTTCAGTCCTATGCTTAACATGAAGTCTCGATTTGGCTGATGTCTTTTTTATAATAAACTGTACTGTACTGTGTTTCGTGTGTATTACATGCCTCGATTAACGCGATATTTCTAGAACTCTACTCTCGTGTAAATCAACGAGGAATGAATGAAAAGAAAAACGTGTGTTCATTTATAATTAAAACAAGGTTTTGAATTAGTCATAAAAACAAATAGGTTCTTATCACGCTCCGTTGCTTGAAGATTTTTTCCCTTCCTGCAGTATCGATGTTGAAGTCTTGGTAGCTTAGCGCAACAATGATGAATGGCAACGAGTGTCTAGGTTCGAGTCCCAGACGGGAATCGAAGCGAGACGTTCCCTCGCCGCTTCACTGATTTACTATTTCGCACGAAGTACCTCTTCCATTCAGTCACAGTTGGTTCCTTTGCTATTCAGCAATTTATGCGTGTGCGCTTTCGATTCAATCTTAAAAAAATAATTTATTGTCTGAAAATTCAAATATGAATATAAGGTGTGACAATTCAATTTGCGATATAAATATTTTTTCAACCATTCCCATTTCAAATACATACATATAAAATATGTTGACTCATAATAAATCATCTTGATTTTCTAGTTATTTTACGTCTGCTGTTTGATATTTAATTGATCAAACATATTATCTGATATTATCAAAACGTGATATATATTCATGCCTTGGAACGCAAATCGATTGAAAATCTGTGATCCGTTAGGTCAATGAAAAGCGTGAATTCTTCGGCAGCAAGTCTGCAAGGTATTGAACACGTATAGCGAGGATTGTCTTCTTCGAAGTTCTCCCATTTTGTTTCTGTACTTAGACCCATCGAGTGTTCAAAATGTGGTTTTATTCCGAAGTACTCCACTATCAGTCGACTCGTTTCTCGTTAGAAGGCGACACCGTTAAAAATCTTTATATTCTAACCCTTTTTGCATTAAGGCATAGGTTAATGATGTTATCTTTAATTTCACCCTGTAATTCCATTAACACCAGCCCGCGCGTGTCATGATGCGACTAGGGACTGCAACCTCCGGTATAAACCGTCCGTTTTTCATGCCTTAAAATCCGATATTGTGAACTTTCAATCTCGGTATTCAAACCAATATTCATAGTCAAATTTGAATTGTTACAACTTTGTACGATTCCACATGCTTTGTCACTAACAGCCCGGGTTTCGCCTTTCGACATCTTCAAGCATTCTATCACACGGATGTAACAGACAACGTGACGTACAATAAGCAGTTAGCATCGTCTACATACCAAAGGTATTAATTTCAGGAAAACACATACCCCAAGGCAAGCACTAAATTGCAGCTAAAACAAATTTAATGATGTTAATCTAATAACGAGTCAATAATAAGTTGATAAACACTTCGAAGTATTTTAATATAAATATATTGACGTGACATTTTCGATAACGAAGAAAATGATTAAATCTTTTATCAGATTTTCTTGATAATTCAACGAAATTCATGCCCCAAAATTATCATACTCTTAGTACGGCTCAAAATTTGTAAGGTCGATTATTGTATTTGCAGATCTAAAATACATTGCTATTTTTTATACCGTGTTGAAATATTTTGGTATACCTTTAAGAATCCCGGGATCGCAATAATATCCCGGGGTAGCGATCCTTGCTAGCGGCGGAGGTACTAGCTCCATTGTACCCGCCGTGTAATGCTCGTACTCACTTGCATCGCGTATCGATCCGAGGGTCAATGCTCCTGTGCCATGCTCATTTTCATCCTTGTCTCTTTCAGAACACACTGTTAAGGTCACACTATAGTTTTGATATCAAACCATATAAGGTGATACTGCAAGTTTTATGCACAACGCAGATCATCAAACATACTATATATATCATACAAAATTTACTTGGATAACTTCGTTAGTTGTAGGGGACATTTTATTTGTGTACTATATAACTATAAGATGAATCTTTGGGTTGGTTTTTTAGGAACTAATAGACCATATTTAATTAGTGCTCGATTCTTTCAGGCCGAGAGCGGTACGGTAAGTTTGTTGCGTTTTTTTTACACTTTTTTTTGTCTTTGTTTCGGTATTTCTTTATTCAAATCGCCGTATTTATGTCGACCATATTCATTTTTGACCATCTACCAAAGTTCAACGTCGGACAATTATTAATTTCTTTTATTAAATAATGCTTATTCTTAACATTTTTTTTCGTATGATTACTCCCGTGACATGCTCATGTATGCTCATATTACGTAATATAGAGAGAATTATAATAAGTTATATTTTTGACCTCCTACATTATATACAGAAGTTGTTTGTAATATAATTTATTTTGTAGAAATTCACTATTGTGATATAAAATATATTGATTACATATTAAGCCGAAGTATATGTTAATTATTTTTTCTCATCCCATGATTGAAATTATGCGAATCGTATTGTTTTCAACACTGTAGTGGTGTTTGAGAAACGCTGTTTTTTGTTACACGGAAATGTGGCTGATTCGAGAATGGACTCCCGCTAAGATGCGTCCTATTAATCTAACAATTATTTTGTTTGTTTGCAAGAATGGATGAGTCAACTGACTGTGCAACGAATCACTCATATTTATAAACCTATTACACGTATTACAGTTATATGGGTCTGATCATCGAAGAGTGTCGAACCAGTTCAAGTGTTAAATCTCGGTTTTTTCCATATCTCCATTATAACGATGAATCTACAGAAGAACTTCGATTAGCCGGATTAATTAGGGACAAAAAATGCACTTATTGCTAACCATGTAATATTCTCTTCTACTGAACGGCCCAAAAATATTCAAACACCGACTTTTTTTAGAAACAATTCATTTTTTATTGTGTAAAACACACTTATGGAGTGTACTGTATCAAGACAGATTGGGTTATAATTTACTTAACAAATTAACTTGTAGACGAAATTTTTAACACTCTTATATGCTAGAGTATCCACTATCGTCACACTGCCTTGTGCCGTCTTAACAATTGAGACGTTATTTAATTATACTTTAAAATATTCAGTCTTGACTTTTTTTAAGTGACTTAGCAGAGAAAAGGTTTAGGTCAGTCTCTAACCCTCAGTTTTTTAAGTATTAGAATAATAATATATTGTAATAAAGGAAAAAATACATAATAAAATACCAAGTACGAATTCTAGCCCTCAAAGTACGAAGCGTGTTCATTCGACACTTTGGTGCCGTAATCGGCTTAACAAAGAAACGAACTTAGCCAATTTAATGTTCTCTCGTGAAATGAAATCTATAGATAATCATTAAATTCACCGCACACCGTATCTATTGGTGTGCTGAGTAATAATACTCAATTTCGTTGGTGTCACTTACAGACAGACGGATGGTTGGCGAATCCACGTGGCTACTGCAAGAAATATACAAGTCCATTCATGAATATTTCTAGTGAAACATTTTTAGACGAGAAACTGATTTCGTGAGAGTTTGTCATGCTTGTAATAAAGTTGTTTCTTTCTCATTCTTAATCTACTTACTTCTTAACTGTTGAGACGGCCTATTGCAACGTGTTAATAGATTATACTAAAAAATGTAAGAACGTCGAAACTGTTGTACAGAATCTAATTTTTAACAGTGTTATTATATTGCCTGATGAAGTTTGTATAACACCATCACTTCTAAATTTATTTTTGAAATATTCGTTAATGAAATCTCTTTTAAGTGGCCCTGCAAGAAATGGTTCAAGTCAAGCTTCACCAGAATTTCATCATTTGTCGATAAACGAAGAGGGTTTTTGATATTAACACGGTGAAAAAATAGCAATGTATTTTAGTTCTACAAAATTATTTTTAACAAATATAGTTAATAGCTATTTCGGCTCACGCCATCGTCAGAACTAACCTAGTCCTGACGATGGCGTGAGCCGAAATAACTATCAACTATATTTGTTAAAAATAATTTTGTAGAACTAAAATACATTGCTATTTTTTCACCGTGTTATAATGGAATTCTACCAAGTGAATGCCAATTCAATCAATAAATTTATGATATTAACCCATTTTATTATATATTGAAACTCTCGGTGTTTTTATTCCATTTTTTCTTTTTTTGATTGATCAGTTATCAATGCATGCGATGAGCGAAACCAGTCCTGATAATCCATTGTGTTTTTTTAAAAATTATTTTAATATGATGCCTTTCCACTTAGAAGTAACAGTCGACACCTTTAACGTGGTTTTTACTCCCATTCAGGTTACAAAATTCAGCGGCTAGTAAGTATCGAGAGTGTGCAATTTGCTTTCAGGCTTGAGTGATTACTGGATTTTAAAATTGGTTTAAATGTTATCTTATTTTCCATATTCTAACGATTGTTGTGATGAAAAAAATAACGACGCTGGGTGATTTGTGACTTAGAGGCTGCTTGTATTGTTCCCGTCGAATTATGACTGTTGTTGACTTTCGCAATTATCCAATTGAGAAATTGAGGCGGTACAACGTTTGGATGCTGTGAAATGACAATAATAAAAATACCCTGCCAATTTGCCGTATCGCGTTCTATTGTTACGTACAGTGGTACCGTGCGGGGTCACGAAAATACTCGGAAGAAATATACATTGTAATATTAATAGAAACGAAAAGCAATTATTCGGTAAACCAAACGCTTTCAATAAATATTCGGTGGTTACCCGATCATTATTTGTTTTCAATTACAACTTGAACATTGATTTCTTATATTTTGTAGAACCCGTCGACGTAAAGTGAACGCAGTCGATCTTGTGTTATATTCGATTGAACTTTATTTTATGTATGTCTCGAATTAACAGACGAAAACTTTCACAAAAAAATTAAATTAATAAATTATTATTTCTATTTGGTGTGTTGCCAAACGCGACTCGTGTTTCGACCCTTTCGTAGATACCTTTATACAAACGGCACCGCAAGGGTAGTGATACACAAATATTGTGTCACAAGACATAATATTTCGAAAATTAATTCAGTGTTGTTGATATTAAACAAATTTATGTATATTATCAGGACATAGGACATAGTCCATATTTTCACACTAAAGTAGTTACACAGAAATTTTGACATAATTCATATCTATATTTTTGAGTATCTACTATCAACACACTGCGGTCGGCTGTATCAACAATTAAGACATCAGCAGTAAACATGTTAATGTGAACAATGATTCGAATTCTTAACTTACTGGAGAATGCGGTGGGTCTATTTCGTTTTACTACACGTAGGAAGATGGATAGACACAAACAATACGACTAACTTTTTAATACAATTTCCACGACGTATTTTATGATCTGGACCAGTTTCGCTCGTCGCGAGTATTGACAACTGATCGAAACCGGTCCTGATCGTAAAATATATTGTGTAAATATTACTAAAAATGTGTTTTTATTCATTTATGATACGAACTAAAGGTGCTTGATGAAGTTTCAATAACAAAATAATTTTTTTAAAACTTTGTACGATTCCGCTTGTTTTTGTCATCGAGGCAGTTCTGTTGCATCCATGTGATAGAATGTCTGAAGATGCCGAAAGGCGAAACCCGGGTAGTTAGTGAGAAAACGTGTGAAATCGTTCGAAGTGTTAACAATTCAAATTTGTGTTTTTATTATTTAACATATGCCTTTCCACTTAGAAGTGAGTTAACACCTTAAAAGGTTACCTGTTCTTATAAAATCTAATCAAATTTTACTCAAGTCATTTCTTAATTTAAAAACAAAATATGCGGGGTTGTGACCGGTTTCAACCATTCTGAGCATTATCTACTGGTTAATAATTTGGTGCCTCCTAGTAGTATATCTAAGAAATAAAAATATAATGCAATACTATGTTTCAATTACGATCTACTTATCTAGAAAATGCCCATTTAGTTAATTTAGACATACTATTAATTTAATAATTATTGTAGATGAACAGGAAAAGATTTAATTGAATTTTATCAACGACGATTCTATTGTAACCCTTTTACACGTGAAAACAACATCCTAGTTAGGTTCGACTTCCTTATGCAATGTAACATACCGATCGTATATGTTTGTAATTTGCGAAAAGCTCACCGCATTAGGAATGTATCGTGAATAATGTATGGAATTTATCGCATACTCGTGTTCGGGAACTTCCAGGATCAGAGGTTTGGCATTGTTATCTACGAAGCTCACTACTACATTATTAACTATCGAGTGGTACATAATGGCGTGCCATGAAAATCAACGCAACAATTTATTTTCGTGATTGAATTGACCGTTACTAGTGTATTGAATTCTAAAATGAATTGATTTACTTTGATAACATTTATGGTATCGCAACATCGGTGTGACGATTTCATATTAGCTGAGAATTAGCTTTATTAAATAATAAATTTTACTTGCAATCATGTTTACACCCAATGGTAGAGCATGTATGGATTCTCATCAATCTTACTTCGACATATGTTTTTATAAGAAAAACTAATGACTTCCGTATCATTGACTGAAGCCAACGACGTCGATCACTCCGTTGCAGGCTCGGCAAATTAAATTATTTAATTTATAAATGTTTTCACTTTATTACGAATGGGGTTGTAAAATAGAAAATGAATCTATAAGAAAACCATATAAACGTTAACTCTTCATACAAAATTGTTCACCATATTGCGCTGAATCTGTACTTCATTACCTGTTATCTGTAATATTTTATCCTAATTTTTATTTTTGATGTGAACAACTTTGTCAATATGTGAATGTGTTGATAGAAGATTAAATATTCGCGTGTGATTATGAAGTTTGCATGCATTCAAACGACAACTCGCTTATAAAGGATAACGTTAAGCACACTCTTTTTCGTTTTAAAATATACACAAACCTCCCAATCACTTGGTTATCGTTTACTTATTAAAATATCATGCCTTTCCATCAAGAAGTGACAGTTAACACCTTAAAAGTGATTATCGTATGTGTGTAATGTCGGCTATTGTGAGATCTATTGAAAAAAGTACAACGTATTTTATAACACACGGTGAAAAAATAGCAATGTATTTTAGTTCTATAAAATGATGAAGGCGTAAGCCGATATCATTTGATAGCTTACTTTAGAAACTAAAATACGTTGATATTTTTTCACCGTGTTATAATATAGACCTGCCAAGTAAATGCCAATTCAACCAATACAATGTATTTTATGTCGACCGTAATAAGATGTGTTACTAAAAAAAATCAAATTCATCTTTTCTTTTACTTCAGTACCTATTTCTAGGATTTGTTTTTGAACCGCTCAAATAATAGTGTTTTTAACCTTTGTAAATTCGCTGTTTTATTAATAAAAAAAAACATATTCGTTTTGAATAGTGCTTGGCACGCGGCTTGTAAATATTATTCCGAGACCGCGTCGGCCGTGAATTGCGAAAATTATGTTCAGTTCATTTATTTCGTAGTTGTTGAGAAAAAAGCTCATTTGAACTCGGACTGGAAATAAAACCAAAGCTTTATACGTAGGTATTTTATTTTTTCTTTCCCGGGCGACTGCTTTTTTATATAATATTATATCCTTTTCGTATACTCTGAAGATATATATTGAGTACCATATATATTATACCAAAATTACCGAAACGATGTTCTTTACTAAGAGTCTTCGACCCTTCACTGTGAAGTGGATTCAAAAAGTTTTTTATAGAAACTTTCTGTCAATGTTCAGGAGCCTTGTATAGGAATATTCAAGATACTGTGTTTTTTTTTTTTTGCTTTGTTTATCACACCGAATGCAAAAGTTATGACCGTTTTTTACATATAAAATTAAACATTTTTTTTTTATTTATATTATTTATTTAGTCAATTATATAATTTCCATCCGTTCTTATAACTTTCTCCCATCTTTCTATCAACTAATTAATACCACTAGTGTAAAATTCCGTGGATTTTGATGCGAAAAATGTATTAAGGGATGTTTTTACCTGTTCTATTGTATCAAATTTTTTATTATTTAAAAAAATTTGCAACGATCGGAATAAATGAAAATCGGAAGGAGCAAGATCTGGAGAATACTTTATATATATATATTATTTAATATTTTTATTGTCCGGTATTGTTCTGTCGACGCGTTTCTCTATTCTATGCTTGTTCGCGCATTTCGACGAAGGACAAAATATGCGTCGTTTCGGCGCGTGAATCAGCAAAGCGGAGCTGTTCGTTTCAGGTATAAAATTGTACAAGGTAGTGTAGTTAGACAATGACATTCACGGTTATGTGCGCAGGAAGTGTTTATTGTCGATGGCTACAAGAGAATGCCTATCTGGGCAGGTCAACGTGGGACTGCGATTGGAATTAAGATAGTGTCCGTATATCTGATTCACTTTTTGCACTGTTTCGTTTCGTCACGTAAAAGCAAAAGCAGCATGTTCACTTTACTATATCAGTAGTAAACGACGTTTCTGTGATTCACCCCAATATATAGTCCATTTTTCCGTCGTATTTTATGCAAGTATGCATATATTTAATAGACAGTAAGCTACTTTTTACACAACTATAACCGAACATAAATTGATCATATCGCCATTATGTTATTCGTATCCATTAGTTACTTTTATATTTATCCATATTTATCTAAATTATACTATAAGTTATTTTTATAATTACGTGCATAGCAAACAAATGTATTTTTGTCAAATTTGAACAGTATATAGATTTATCGATTTTCGTTTGTTATCGTTTAAACTGAATGATTTTTAATCTTTAAATTTTGATTTAATTAATTTGTTCGGCTTAGCAAGCTTTTCTTCGTGGGACAGTTTTAAACGTGATGTGTTTTTGCATCATAAATCACATTATTCTTAATTAAACTCTTGTATTAACGTATGTTTTGATTAATATTATGAAGTTTTCTTGTATCTTACGCTAGATAGCTCGCGATGAGCGAAACCGGTTCTGATTATAAAATATATAGTGGAAATAGTAAAAAAATGTGGTTTTATTGCTTAAAATATTATGCCTTTCCATCAAGAATTTACAGTTAACACCTTATAAGTGATAAACTATATTCATAGATACATAAACGAAACTATTGTGTAATTCGACATATATTTCCCGTATATCTAATACAATCAAAGCCAGTGAATTTTGTTGGTCTTATATTTTAGACTTTTTCTTGCACAAAGTTTTAATCGACTTTTTGTACCCTCCAATGGATGCTTGAGATATTATCATTCCTTCCCACCCTGACTTAAAGCGTTGAAGGAGCGATAATTTAACTGCTTTTTGGTAATTCTGCCCTTCTGTCATTACATTTTCTGAGGAGATGTATCTAATGACCCATTTACGACAGCTTTTGATTCACTTTTGTTGAGATGCTGCACTTCAAGAAAGCGCTTCTTTTAGCAGGCTTTTAATCGGCCTTTAGTGGCTTGTAAAACATAAATTACTTTTTTATAGAAACAGAATAAATGTTGAAAATGGTCTATGCTCGGTTGAAAAGTTGAGTGTTCTACATTAAACTCGCTCAAATTGTGATGTCATATTTTTTGCAAAACCGGATTGTTATATTTATATAATTTATCATTTGGTCACGTCATTGAATCGGTGTATTTGTGCAGTTTTATTTTTCAAACCGGTTTCTAGAGAGTTTCATTATGCGTCACTGGCTAATTTTGGCGATTCAACAGGCATGACAAAATAATGCATAATAATGCCGATGCTTAAACTAATATACGAATCACTATTCCGTTGGATTGCCGACTATTTCCAGTTGCAAGGTTACTTCCAAAATAAGATTTTTTAAGTTTATTATTCAGCTATTGCGTCTATCATACGTCATAGAAAATTCGGAGAGAAAAGGAAGCAGGTGTTTTGAGTGTCGCCAAAGATTAAAAAAATACAAACCTTAAATCACTGTATTCAGATCATTTGTGTATTTGAATGAATGTTTTGAAAAAAAAGATGTTTGTCAACATAATTTACAACACATATATTTTTTGTCTGTCGTTGTATTTCACAATATTTTCTTTTTATTAGGAAAGTATAATATGTTCTGTACAGTGAACGAACTCACCTACGATGGGCCTTGATCAAACTCAATCTATTTTGAAAACATTTTAAATATAATATATCATTTTTTCGTAATTATCTTGATGTATGTGTTTGGCTTTTTAAGATTCTATCAACGATATTTTCTTGGCAGCGTTTCAAATACTATAAAATTGCCTGTTTACATAATATTTAGTTTGCATTACAGCCAGCATGGTTATTCAAATTTATCACATCTGTGTGCAGAGTTTCGTTCCGTTTGATATGTCATGGTCAGATTTAAAAAAATATTTGTTGATTTACATTCAAAATCAGACAGTTATATTATTCTCTAGTGAACCTACTCTGAATTATTGACATAAATTGCTAAACTTTTATGCTATCCACTAATTAAGTAAGTTTCTTGGATGATATCCAAAAAGTATGCGATGAGAAAGTATGCAGACTTCATTATCGGCTAATTAGTATTGCTTTATTTTAGCCAGCGTTTTATCTTTGACAATTTATCACTATAGAAAATAAGAAAGTAACATCACACGTTGGCTTTTGTCGTCTATACCAATATTTGTTAGAGCCTAGCGATTAGGTGGGTCCATGGTCTAGTTCCGGTAAGGGACACCTAATTTGATTTATTTTTGATTTCAATTTCAGGACTGGACTTACTTGTTTGTGATTTTTCTTGTACTCAAGCAGATCTCGAGTTACTTCAAATATTTTACAAATTTAAAAAAAATAACTTAAGTAATTTAAGTAAGTAATCAAAATTTGATGATTTGTACTCGTTGTTCAACGTCATAATCTCCCATGATGATTTGATATATTATACTAAACAATTGACAAAAATTTGATAGATGTCACTTTTACACCATAGTGGTTACAACATAGTATATTTCGAGCGTCCCTATTGAAAGACTCTTTATAAAGTACAATTCAAATTGTGTATTTTGTTATACAATATCTTTCCATCAAAATTTCATAGTGAGCAAATTGAAGTGTTCGTGAAAAAAATAGTAATGTATTTTAGTTCTACAAAACTATTTTTTTTTTAATATAGTTGATAGCTATTTCGGCTCACGCAGTCAGAACTATCTTTTCACCGTGTTTTAATGGAGTTCTATCAAGTGAATGCCAACTCAATCAATGAAGTGTTCGTACTTTTTGTTCGTGCGTTCACATTCATCAATAAAAAGCATTTGAAAAACATAATATCTTTTTATCTACATTTTTTACCGAATATCGATCGCCTTGAATATTGGTTCATTTCCCCCAGTTAAATGATGAATTTATATCCAAATACATCTGCAATGTTTGCATTTCTTACTGCTATCCTTATGCAATAAGAAATACTTGGCGTATAAACATATTATAACTCTTCCTGGAATGGTCAGTTTATTAACTGAATCATGATCCCGTGTACGTGTTATACCTTTCATAAAATCACTCTATTTCGAAACCAAATTCTCACAAACTGATTGTTGGCGCAGTTAGCAAAAGACACGGTCACTTACTGTTGTAATAATTTATGAATGTTGCTAATCTGACGACGATAAAAATAATAAAAGCTATAGTCTATTGCTATGCGATATATTTTTCATCGAATTAATATATTGAAATAAAAATCAAGTCATATTAACACTCAGGCAACCGGTCCCGCGTTCGCGCGGAAATTGTCGCAATTGGTTAACGACCGGTCCCGCGTTCGCGCGGATTTCGTCTCGCGCTGCATCTTTACGTCTGCTGCTCGAATGCATGAGACATGTGGATATTTTTTTTTATTTACGGCTTAGAACTGTTTTGTTTATTGTTCTACCTGTCTTTCATTCTATTCTCCGAAATTTATAGCTCCAAATCGTCCTTGAAGTAAACAATATTTGCCAGTTCCAAAAGTTTCCTATAATTACTCTTGGACTATAACAAATTAAGTTTTTTTGTTTATCACAGCTCAGCAATACACTTTCATTGTTTAATTATCATATAAAAAAATATTTTTGATAAAATTTAAGTGATTATTATTAGTAATAGAATATTATTACTAATGATTAGGCATTAGTTATAATATTATATTACTACTTACTTTTTATTATTAGGCAGTCAGAACATCTAAATAATAATATTTAAATGTTTATAAAAATTAATAATAATAAATATTTCAACATGTATTGGCAAGTAAAAGAAATATTTTGTATCTCATAGTGCCTCCTGTTCCTGTCGTAAATCACTGATGGATGAATAGTAAGCGCCTACCCTGACCATAATTCTCGGAAGTGTAACAACTCTCCATAAATATTTTGTGTCGATGACTGTTTCGTATTTGATTATTTGAATATATTATCATTGCATAAGACGTAATCCCTAAAAATATCTTCACAAAATCATGATAGTAAAGGTACAGGGACCTATAGTATATGATTGATTATCAACATATCGATAGCCAATAACCATTCTGTTTTGAGTGACTTATGTTGAATGGTTTAGTTGAGGCAACCCGACAGAGACCATTTTTGACCAAAAGCAATAAAACTCTTGAGTTATTAGACAGAATGGTTTCATTCATTACGTAAAAAAAGATGTGAAACATGATTCTCGAATATTTACGACTTGAGATCCAGTGATTGTGAAATTGTAGGAATATCGAGTATATATTGTTATTTATTATATGATATAATTAAAACTAAACTATATCATGAACCCGCAATATTTTAAATATTTCAAATTACAAATATGTTTAGTGCCATTTACCTAATTGACAAAATTAAAAAACAGATGTTTATATTCGGCTTAGAAATATGCTGAAATTATGACATAATCAAATCGTTTTTTTTATTTAGTCGATGATGACCAAATATTACACATAATTTCTTTGAAAATAGCAAAAATTATATTGTTTGGCTCTCAAGTTATGCCGAAAAACGCCCGCTTTCGGCTAGTCTATTTTTCGAGACTCCGGACAACCGAGTGATATGAGAATATAACGGAAACATATCCACAGTTTGAGAAACTCCACATATAATAAACACACAATAATGTGTAACATGGTGTAGGATTTCTAAAGAATTTGACATTCCTTTGTGGGTTTATATGAGTGTTAAAAGATTTTTTTTTTGATTTTTATGAAAAAACAATTGAATCATGCATTTGTGGCTTGATAATTTTATTTTTTAGCCAATTGTTTTTAAATAACATATATTATACAATACTCTATAAAATACTTCTTGTTTTATTAAATTCACTCAACTAAGTAAAAAGTTATGAGCATAATAATTGATGTCGCGAGAAATAGCAAAGTATCGAAAAATGTGCGGTGATAAACGTTTTTTCTGCGCGAAATGTGCGGTTGCTTGAGTGTTAACCTGATTTTAATGCAGGAGAACTCGGATGCACTGACTCGAAATGATGACGCCCCTCGTCTCAAAATTATCGACAGAGATTACCTATGGCATCATCGCTGTGCAATATGCTCTCTTTTAATGAATTCTGATTTATATCATCTTTGCTTCAAGTTCCATATCAAATGTGGAATGAGAATATTATTAAGACTTCTCACTGGCAGGTGTGTCGTGTCTGCCTAAAGTTTACTTAGCAGTATAAATAAACCTGGGTCGGATCCATAGCTCTTACGAGGCAACTGGGAGTTCGCCACTTTACTTTAGGGACTGTACATTTTAAATTATATTCAGTATTCATTGCGCTGGATACGTTGCAGTTGATATAAGCAATTTGTTATTCTATGAAATTGCTAGTCGTGGACGGATTAACGGCTTACCGGGATAAGCGTTCAAATGTATAATAAGTTATATTATATGCGTATGTATATCTAATCGTACACGAAAGAATGAATAGTCATAATATCAAATTGACTTTCAATTGAAATTTGATAAGACATTTTAGTGCTGCCAGTTTCTTTACAAAAAACCAAATTTCACCGAAGGTTTCTTCACTAGATAACTTATAGGTCATACGTTACTGTTACAGTTATACATACTCCTGTTAACATTAAACATACTCTTTTTCGTTTTAAAGCACACAAACTTTCCAATCGCGCGTGGAAGCGCATCTGTGTATAGTTGTTGATGACATCATGATTATTAGAAATTCTATTAGTCATTGATGACTTCCATCTGATCTGTTGTCATAAAAAAACGATGAAAACTTTATGTAGTAGTATATTGTTAGATAAAATAAAAAACCTATTTTTAAATTATTTATATATTCAATTTAAATATACACCGTTCTATCTTATAGTTCTTTTTGTACGACTTTAAACAACATATTGAATTTTTATAATATTTTCTATTCACAGAGTATACGAAATAACTTGTCGAAGCTTGGGAGCTGATGAATATGTAGTATGCGCAGAATTTTGATAATTTAAAATGCTCAACTTGGTAATGATGATTTGAGTCCATACTTGTAGTGTTGAATACTTTTCTTTATCATTTATTTTTAAGTAATGTTCGACAATATTTTTCAAAGATAATAAAAAACATCCATTACGATTTAATAAATAACCATATTCTTGGACTCTGGCAGTATTGTTTTTGTAGCACTAATTGCCCAGCTGTATGTCCTTGAGCATGATTCCATCCAACACCGATATCGACGTCGGTCGTGAACGATTCACTTTTTGCCACGCGTAACGTTTCTATTTCTACATGTATTTGATTTAACCATTGCATTAATTTAGTCTGAACTAGTTTCTCCAGACGAAATTACAAGTAACAGGTTGGCAACTAAGTAATTGCGGACTTTTTTTTAGAAAATCAAAGACAATTTTTTCATGGAACTAAATAACTTTTTCTGTAATGTATTGCCCATTTTGATCAATGACTTTTTGCCATCTTTCAGGAAGCGTCATAATCCCATGTTCATAAAACTTTTGGCTTTAATTAGCAAAAAACTGAATCAAGTACGATTTGACATCATCATCATCATTATTGAACTTTTTACCATTCATGGGGTTTTGTAAAGATCGAAACAAAAAGTAATCAGATGGTGCAAGGTCAGGACTATATGGTGGATGTGGCAAAACATCCCAACCAAGCTCAATTCATTTTTGCCGAATGGCCAAAAATGTGTGTGGCCTTGCATTGTCATGATGGAATACAACACCTTTTCGATTTGTCGATTCGGACCGATTTTCTTCAACTGCATTGTTTTATTTCGTTAGTTGTTCAATGTAGACATCAGAATTGATCGTTCGGTTGGGTGATAAGAGTTCAAATTAGACAATTCCTTTATAATCCCACCAAACTGATAACAAAACCTTCTTTTGATGAATATCAGCTTTTGATGTTGTTGAGCTGGTTCACCTGACCTGCTCCACGATCTTTTCTGTATGATGTTGTAAACAACCCATTTTTGTCACCATAAACAGCACATAACTTTTTGTGAGCTTGCGATGCGTTTTTCCCTTTGCGGAAATAAAAAAGCAAAATATGACGAAAATGTTCCTTTTGATTTTCCATTTTTTAATGAACGCCAAACGAAAACTACGCATCCGATCAAAAAACTTTTAATACTGATTGACAGCTAAATTGTCAACTATCCAATAACAAAATGTGTTTACATTTGGACTACGTCGCAAACCTAAAAATTCAACTGGAGCCATCTATTGAAATCCGCAATTACTTAGTTGCCGACCCAATAACATAGTAATTTCATGAAATACTCTAATTACAAACAGTATCGGTGGCACGTGATATGCATCGTGTATGGCAATTGATTATTATTTGTCTACTGTCCTGCATGTTCTTGAACTTGATTGTCGATTGGTTTATTTATATATGCGTACCATAGTTCTTAAATTATCTTACTGCTAAAGCTAAAGCAGTGGCAGATGTCGATGTTAATTTGTAAGGATTGCAATAGTAGGATAGATAGGATGTAAGGTAACATATAGCCGATCTCTCGCGCGTTTAGGTAGTTTTTTTTTGCTTTAAAACTAAAACTCGCTTATAAGCGAAAACGTTAAACGCACATTTCTCGTTTTAAAGCACAGAAATGTCCCGATTACGGGAGAAGTCGTCTCTGTGTAAAGCCGGCAATTAATTGTTACTTTTTTTGTATGTTATTGCCAGCTTCAATAAGTCCAAATATTTTATGAAGGTCAATTAGTATTAAATATTTATATATTTCAATTTTATGAATTTTTAAACTTTAATCTGTATCTGTCTACCTAACTCACCGAGCTTCTTCTATTTAGAATATGTTGTTCCACATTATCTGTTTGGTGCTAAATATTTTTTTAATAAAACGCGTTACATATGAAGGTCCCAAAACCATGCAATTTTACAACTTTTTATGGTTTTACAGACTTTTTACTGATGTGAATATCTAATTATATAAGTTGATTGGAATATATCATTCAATATGTTCTTTTTTCGTAGAAAAATAAAAAAAAAACATTTTCATTTGTTTGAACGTTTCAGATGGCCTTGAATCGAAACCTGTCACATGTGTAATTTTCGTATAATGAAACATGTGGAATTAGTAAAATCTGCTACACCATTATTTTTCACCCCTCTTTCAATCGAGCTTTCTCGCGCAGTCATCGACCGTTGTGGTATTAGAGCCGAGATCGTCTCGAGAGAGACGTGTTCCCTTATTTTTATTTTCGTCTGACTAACATTTGAAATAATATATACATTTAAGTTCGAACGTGCGGACCATCTGTAGACAAAAGTTTCCTTCAATATTTTATCACAATATTCATATTATTTGTTTATCGTTGCGATAAAGTTGAAGTTGAAAGTTTTATCGGCCACGCCTCAGTAGGCTATTTTTCGTGACTAAATTTTATCTTAATTTCATATCAGCTACTTAGCCACAAACACAAGTAAAACTGTATATGTAACAAGATACAGAGGCATTTGTTATCACTTGTTTTTAATAATGCCAGACTCATTAATGGTATATGTCGTGGGGAATATTTGAGAGACAATTTTACCGCTGTGATTCTCGACATCAAATTAAATACATTGGAACCCGATCTGTCGTTCTCATATTCATCGTTCCACGACTTTTATCGTTATCGAATTTTCCGAATCTATCATTTGCTTTTTTATGCAGTCTTAAAAACGATGCATCAGCACCGTATGTTTTGGTTTTATATACAATAATTCTCACGGAATCGAAACTTGTAAATGTTCATACTAATTATCACATCTTGACATAACATTTCGAAATTACATTATGATTGTATCACCCTTCTCGACTCACAATAATATTCATATTCATTTAGATTTATCAAGTTAACTGAAATTTGTATTAAAGTATTTTTATTCTACAGTTCAAATATGACTGATTTTTTATCGTATTCATTCAAGACTTTATTGAAAATATAAACTAATATATATAAAGCTAATTTAATAACTGTCAGTCGGGATTTTTCTGTTGATAAACGATAATACCAATGGATTTACTCGCACTTGTTTATTGTGGGAGACATGCATGGCTTATTGTTAATATATAAACGGTCATATTCTTCCTTTTATTAGTGGCTAGAAATAAGACACCAATAGAGCTAAGCATATATTGCTTAATACATTTGCGCACCGCGTATTATGATTTTTATATTTCGTCTACATCTTTATTTTTTACTGGTGGTTTTTAACTTTAATGATGTGGTATTTTAAGAATTGACTTTATTGAATGATTAATCTTTAAAGTTTTCAGTTTATTTAATCCTGTCTCTTCACTATACATTTTGAAGTGATTATTAGCTTTTTTTTTATTTATAGTACTGACCTCCTTCCTATATAACGAAGTTTTGTTAAGTGCCAACCTTACAAAGTTGTATAGAAGAATTTTAAAAATTATTCTGCTTAGCGTTATTGTCAAATCGCACTTGTTCTTCAAGAGACATCGGAATTGAATCAATGTTGGTAATAAATCTAGTCTATTGATAAAACAATTTCAATCTGAAATCCCTTTCTTCGTTCACCGAAAAGTATCAGGCGCACATATTTAATATGAGCAAATAAAACTGTAACAGTCGTATGTAATGTTATCGTTTGAATAAAACATACAGTTTTTTTCCACCTTATACTGCCCTGATACTCTTTGTTTGGAATTTTATTATTCTTGTTTCTTTTTGTGCTATTATTTTTAACGACTATTTTTATTCGCCGTTTTTTGTCATTATTATGCGTAAGGAGATTAATGTACCCAAGCAACATTGTTTTTTTTTTAAGTTTATTTTTATCCATCTCCTTATTTTTCTTGTATAATTATCGCACTGATAATTGAAGTAACGGGACGAACAATGATATTTGATCATATTCATAACATGGTGGATAAATATTTATATTTGCTGGATTTTTGTTGACATTTGACGAGGATTTATCGAAACTCGCGTTTTATCATAAGAGCTTCTTAGCAGAAATAATCGAATTTTATTTTAAATCCTTTGAGATGTTAAAAAAACTCATTTCGGTTTCTGCGCATCGGTAAATAAATATACGAATATAATGATTCAATCATTAATGATGACGAACAAAATGCATATCTAACAAATTCCAAGGCATTCAAAGAGCTCACATCGTCACATGGAAAGAAAGCGACACTCAATTTATATAAGCTCTTATAAACTCAAATACGTACCCGATCTCGATTTAATTTTATTTATACATTTTTAATTTCAATGTATTTCCATCAAATGTGTTGACATTTAACCACCCCACCATCCATGTGATAACGAGCAAATTATTTTGCAATGTCATCCATATAATTCATTGTCAGAGATTTGGGTGAAAATTCCATGAAATATTTAAACTGTTTGCCGCTCGCCGATGCGTAAAATATTATGCTGAATAATCAACGGAAGACGGTTAATTGTTTTTTTTTTTTGATTACTTATTCAATTGTCGAGCATCGGAAATAAATACAGCTGATCACAGCTGACTGTTTTTTCGTGTCAAGGTTGCAATTATTATTTTATACATCATACCTGTTATTAAAAAGTTCAAATAAATTTATTTAGAGGTCGTTCTTATCAATCTGAATCATGGATCCTTCTCGTTGGAAATATATGTCTACTTTTTTAAACATAATATAGCGATAGTGTATTTTAAGTGAAAATACATTTTACAAGCGATTCAGTAAAATCTCATCATATTACACTGTCGTCTTTTGAAATATAAATATGCCAGTGATTTTTTTCCAGTGTATAACATTAGTTTCAGAACTTTCATTTAAACCATAGGCGAAATTATGATATCATCGTTCACAAGTTAATTACATTTTCTCTGAATTGTTAAACCATATTTTCACTTGAAATGTACTTTCGCTTTAACCTATATGGTGATGACTATTATATACTGTTCAGTTAGCAATAAAACACAAACCATCATAATTGTTCGTACCAATTCGTTCATTCTAGTCGTATAATTGCGTCGCGAAAAAAATATCCATGGTTGTATTCTAACTGGATTCTCGGTGGTTCATTTTATTAATTCAGTCTACGATTGACAAAATCTTGTTAAAGTGGGAAAGAATTTGATTGTTCGCGATTTTTTTTATTCGGTTGTTTGGATTCGTTACTTTGCTAATAATTTGTACCTTTGATAGTTGTAAGACAATGATTGTCAGTGTTGTTGTCAACTTGTATTTTTAAATCATCGCAATACGGCAATGAGAAAATTATATTTTGAAATACACACCTAGAGTTCACAAATTTAAACCGACCTATATGTAGCTATATTATGAATATGGGGCTTGACGTCAAATAATTCTGAAAACTTCTTACAAATCGAATTTTTATGTATAATTTGAATAAATCAAATAAAAAAATCAAATTTTATAAACCGGGGCAACAAGACCTTTGATCCAGCGGAAATAAGTAATAAATCGATTCTAGGGCGTCGAAAAGCGTTTGATATTAATGTGAAGGGGCACAGTTATTTCTAGACCTGCCGCCCAAAATTGGACCGTTAACATACCGTGAGATGGGCGCCTCGTAAAACATTGGCCCTATAATTATGCTGTTTGAATCTATCAATTTGCGATGATTGATCCACATTTGTATGTATCTTGACAAGAATCAGATTTGTACCGCCCAAAGTAATTGCGGGAAACACAATTCATAGTTCTGCGCCGATTTCATGGGTTAACAGCGGCCTAGTGGCTTACATTCTGCGTTTTAAATTACGATCCAGATGCCGACATCGGTATTTGCAAGTATTAATTTTGTAGATTTTTCTTATCCGTCTTATGAATATCTGCGATGATGTCCTATTGTTCCACAATTTAAATCGTAAAATAAAATTTTCGATGAAAGATTGTGTTTAACAAATAAAAACATATTTTATTTTATTAAGTTAATTATTCAATTGGTGAGTTGTTTTGTTCTTAATTGATGATTTTTGTATATTTTTATTATTCTGCAGTCAAAAATAAAAATCCAATTAATGTTTGATATATCAATCTGGAAATGATGCAGTATAAAAGAGAATATGCATTCTATATTATCACTTTATTTATGTGATAAATTCGATTAAAGCTGTTGTAGAAAAACCGGATTGGTCGAAGCAGGGACAATAAATTCAGAAGCATAGTTCAAATGATGACGTCACGGTTAATATCAATCAAATATAATATATATGAATCAATGTATGTGTGTCTGTCTGTCCTTTATGCACTAGTACACCATTCATCCGATTGGTATGAAATTTCACAAATTTCTTCAGTTACACTCCCGTGAAGCTTTTGGTATAATACAGCCCCCCCCAAAATCGATATGAAACTATGAATTTCTTTATTAAACTTCCGTGGAGATTTCTGATATACCACCGCCCAAAATATTGATGTATAAATCTAATCTATATTATTACTTTTAACACTTATTAACAATTAAATTGTTTGTTTTCATAACGAGTTTCCTAAGGGTCGGCTAGTATGTTATAATATAAAACTGATTGTTGTCGATACATAAAAAAATCTTTTTTATTTCGCTGACACCACAATTACGAAATGCATCAATATAGCGCCGCAATTAACATTCACATAAACCAGTCTATTCATGTTTCATAATAAATAATCAAATACTTTTAGTCTTCTCTTGAATATAGACATCTCAAACCTCGACTGCACGTAAGTGATTGAATTTGCGAAATTAGAGTTCTGTCTTCTATAATTTGATAGATAGACGATAGTGGTATTTTCCGTCACTCGGTTGTCGATTTTTACCGCTATTTTGCAAGTCTTAATAGAGGTGGGCGCGTTATGACGACATTTCTTGCGATGACGTTTTATTTCTCTCGTTAATTTACTTCTTATTTGTAATCATACAAGTAAAGATTTTCTCACGTTGTTTACCCACAGAAATCCGTCTAAAAATTGTGTAAATAACCGATAGTTAAATTTTCTACGTGTGACTATTGTGCTGAATTTTTATCGAGGCGTATAGAAAGTGGAAATGGACGCATATTACGACAGTGTTTACGTTCATCGGATAGTTTTTGTTTATTACCAGATGAATGCTTGCACAGTTCGTCTGCGATTTTATCGATTGCACCATTTTGGCTGCTTTATGAGGACGGTGGCTTTTAGTCAAACGACTTGACAATTCGACGAATATTTTGTTTTTTCTTCAATAATGTATAAAGTACACCCAGAGCTTTCATGCGCGATTGGGCGATGTGTAATGCCTTGAAACGAAAACGTGAATTAAAATAAAAAAAAACATGAACGCATTTTATTTCCTTTTCACGAACGCAACCTACCAAATCGTGCCTGTTTGTATAACAGGAAGAATAGACAAACTTTTCGCTGTTAAAATATTATTTTTATAATTTCTTTTAACCACGGAAATATTTATTTTAACGCGGTGGAAAAAATAGCAATGTATTTTAGTTCTATTAGTAGAACTGGAGGTAGAACTAAAATACATTGCTATTTTTTCACTGTGTTGTAATGTAGTTCTACCAAGTGAATGCCAATTCAATCAATATAATATTTATTTTATTATCCTATTTCAAAAGTCGCATGAATGCTTACTAATAGTCATTCAATAATCATTTGCGCTTTTTTTTTTATTTTAAAATCGTTCCTCTTTTCGTTGTGCATGAATAAAAAATGCAATATACGTCAGGATTTCTATCTGTGTGATACACAGTGTTTTCTTCAACATTCGTTACAAATATACGGCTTTTATTTGTTTCAAATTGTAAAATGACTGTTTTAGATAACAAATAATTAGTAACCGTTACTCATGTTTTAAATTCATCTATTAACCAAAGTTTTCTGAAACAATAAGGCCTCGCCACATTTTATTATTGAATTGAGTATAATAAAAATCCGGCATCGCAAGAACAAAACGACCCAACACTGAAATACATGAGATGCAAATAAATGCAACTAACTCTCCAGCAGTGTGGTGTAGGAAGAAGAAAGGCAAGGCGATCCATTCCTAACTACACCCAGTCCTTTTTTTACGCGAATTCGATTATACGCGATTTTTTTGGACGGCAGCGCTACATTTTTTTACGAGCTTCACTCGTTTTTACGCAATTTTTTCCCCAAATTTGTTCTAAAGAAGAAATTTATATATGATGCTAGGCATGTACGTTTCATTATTTTTTTAAATAAAAATATTTGTATTTTTAAAACTTAATTTTGCAAAGCATTCCATTTTTTTAAATACACATACAATTGCCAAATGTTGACAAGTGTATCGGATATTATGCGAATTTATGTTTTAGGGTGTATAAAGAAATATAATGCAATTGCGTGAAATCATGTTTTTACGCGATTTTTTTTACGCGCTTTTTTCTGAAACCAATGTATCGCGTAAAAAAAGACTGAGTGTATTGGTATACTTTCGCATTTGGCTTGGGCACCGAAAAAGATTTATTTGTAGATACCAGGATATAATGAGATACTGCCAGAAAAATAATGAATAATTGATTTTCAAAAAATAAGTTACATATAATGTTTACGATATTATAATGTCAACACTTTATCGAATTGCACTCTGTAAATATTTCCCTTAATTGTATGCGGAGATAAGATAAATAATGAATGGAATTTCAATACTGCGAAATATCGAAATGGCATTCTTATCGAACCCGGTTCTAGGATGACGCACTCGGGTGACTAAGAACTACTCAGCGACAAATTACCTATCTATTATTTTTCATCCAAGGTTCTTTGCCAATTTTGTTATTCACGATTATCTCATATACTGTCCCTTTCACAAAATTCCGCAGCGACGGGTCATTTTGATTTTATAATTATCGATTTAATTTTATTTGGACTAATAAATATCTCATTCAGCAGCTTGGAATGTCTAAGGATAATTTAGGATTGAAAAGAATTTTAATTTGATACTTTAATTGCCTTCCTCTTTTCATTTAGTGGCTTTTTTGATTGGTTATTCGAAAAAAAAGTTTGACAATACCAACCAAAAAAAATCTTATCACGCGACATTGCGGCGTTTGCAATCATACTGCTATAATCGTCTATGTATTTTTTTTATTATATTCTCCACTGCCTAATCTCTTGGTATCTAACAACTCGTTATCTTATATGTGGTGCGTTATTCAGTTGCGTAACAAAGGGTGGCGGACGAAAATATTTTTAGGGGTGGTACTTTAGGTCAAAGAAGTGGGATAAATTACCACGGTAAATTTTACCAGAGATGTTTTTGAAAGAGAAAGAAATGTTTATTATTTGAAATAGTTTTCTTGATACTAATATTGATTTGTTTTTTTTACAGGTAAGCAATCACCAATGTTTATTTTCAATAAGCTGAAAGATCATATGAAACACGCCTATTGAATGGGTAAGCTTTATTAATAATCACTTACACACTATTACACTTACACTTTATTACACATACAGTGTTCGATAATATTTATGAACTGTTAGAGACAACCTTTGTGTTATTTCATTATGATAACTCATTGAATTTATTGAAAATTGTTTGATAGTTCAGGATATATATTTTTAATCATGTCTGTCCGCTGCTTATGTGGAGTATGTCTTATCCTTAACGGAATTACAGCTATACTCGACATTTTTAATACTCAAATATGTTTCTTTGTTACGTCATGCGAGCCACAACAAAGTTAATTTGTATCATAATAGTTAAAAGAATGTAAGATACAGCTTATACATGTGTTTATTGAACAATTAGTACGATTTTGTTTTGAACAAATCGAAAGTATATTTGCTACACGCAGTGAAACTTGGTTGTCCGAATGTGGGCCGTGGGCCCCTGGTTGAGTATCGCTAGGTCTAGGCTGTAAGACTATTGATTATTGATTGCGCTTTTTTTTATGATAAGATAGATGAGAAGGGTTTTTTTACTCAACAGACGACATAGCTTTCAAAAAAAAAAATTGAATCAATTGAAAAATAAATTTATGAAAACTTCTGTTCTAGGTATCGTACCTGTAAGCGTTGTAATCGACGACAATAAACTTTTACAATCTACCGTGGGCCTGAATTTAGCCTCACTTAAAAACATATTTTGTAAATCATCGCTTAATGTCAAAGTGGCGAAGAAAACTTAAATAAGATCATACTTGGAAGTCTTTTCAGAAGACTTACAAAAATGTATGTTAGCTTTTAGAAACGCGATTTCGATGTTTTTATTAGTCTGCTAGAACTTGCGTATAATGAATATCTTAGAGGAAGTAAGTTAGTAGGTAATACAGAAACAATAGGAATGTTTCGATTTATTGATTGAATTCGTATTTACTTGGTAAAACTTCACTATAATACGGTGTAAATTTAGGTATAGTTCTGATGAAGGCAAGGCGTGAGCCGACATAGCAATCAACTGTATATCTTATAAATTTTGCAGAACTAAAATACATTGGTAAAATACGTAAGGTGTTAAGTTAAGTTCTTGATGGAAAGGCATGATATTTTAAATAACTAAAACACATTCTAGTACTTATATCCACAATAAAATTTATGATCAGAACCAGTTTCATTCATCGCGAGCAATCAACATCTGATAAATTATCTGTTGAAGTACTAAAACATGTGTTTTTTTTGTTATTTAAAAAAATCTAATGTTCATAATCTAAACACAATGGCGTAAGTTTTCTCGGTATAATGATGTCGTTCATTTTATTCAACAGTTAAATTAAAACAAACAGTTATTTGTTTGTATACGAAGTGGTTTAATTTTTCTGTTAAATCCATTACAACAAAATACACATGTTTTTATAAATCAGTTAATTGCAGTCTTTTATAACTAATTTATCATTACTATGTATTTTTTAATTTATAAAATATGGTATTTACGGCGCGAATACTAAAAATAAGCCATGTAGAGTAGGCTCAGTTTGTTGCCAGAGATACAGTTATTAGTGGTTATTAAGGTTACAAGAGGCATCCAAAAAGTTGTGGAATATTTATTTAATGTTAGGCCGCATTTCAAGTTTGTTTTATCAATAATTGCACAACAATCAGTTTGACATTATTGCAAGGCGCGTCAGTATTCACTCAATGCACTTAATGCTAAAGATTCGCTGTTCGAGAGAGTAGGTGTACTATGCGATTAAAAATTCACCCACCTGCAACGAATTCAATAAATATTTATGATGAAACTTCTTCTCGACTCGGGCTGGTGTGTGCGCTCTGAGTTAGAGGTTGACAAAAGAATCGGAAGATTTTACTTTAGCATTTAATATATAAATTATTATAAAACAACATTTTTACTTCTTACATCACTTTCACTATAACACGCAGGTATAATATTTGCATTTCATCTCAGTTTTTTGTTACCGTGATGTGTTTTGTTTAATTTACTGCTGCATAATAAAAAGTGGTATTACGTCCGTGGGAAATGCTAGCCGTAGTTTCTCAGCTCATTTTTTTAACGTTTCTCGGCGAAAACCATTTCCGAATTACAACTTTTATCTTTGTATCGTGGCACGCCATTCTTTCATTACGTATTAGTAGATGCGTGTTATTTTATTCGCCCAAGTTTGCAGCCTAAGTTTGCATTACGTATACATATATAATATATAGCAAGAATTATTTATTTACTATATATTATATTTGGTCTTGGTCGTGGTTTTTATCTGTCCGTCTGTCAGTTATTATCACTTTAAAACGCTTATCCTGTTAACATTGAATCTTTGTTGATAAGTTATGTTGCTGTTGACAAAAAAAAACCGTTTGTCTTGATTTATATGTATGCATACAAAATAACATACTGATGCACTCTCTCTTTGACAGTGCATGCGCAGAAAGAGAGAGAAAGATATCGCGGATATAGCGAGAATTTTAACGCCAATTTCGTTAAACTAGAGCTAATCTGCGAAATGTGTATTTTTTTTAAATGTAAATGCAAAAAAAAGTCTGATTCATGAGACGATTGTTAGTTTTTATGTACAAAACAAATATATTGTTTTTATATATACTGGGAATGAATTGTATACTGTAACTGTTGTAACAGCTCAAAATATAAATATATTTAATTAAAATTATGGAACACCTAACGAATCTAATCATATACGAGGCGTTTAAAGCCAAAACCCTTTATCGTTATATCTAATTTACGATGTTTGAAGTAAACGACGTTAGTTTAAGCAATGCATTAATTTCATTATGCTTAGTGTCTGGCCAACTAGCTAATCGCAAAAAACGATAGTGAAATGGAATTGGATATGTCGGCATATGACAGATTCTTTTAAACTTTCTGTGTGTATATAATTGAAATTCAAAAAAAGATATTTCGAATGTCTTATTTTAAATAACTGAGTTATACTTTTTGTTTATTTTTTTTACAAAATTTTTACTACTCGGTTTTGCTTTTCAGCACCTCGCGTAATCGTTACTCAAAACTATAAATTACTGTCATATAAGCATTTTGCTATAGTTGAGATATTTCAGATGCGTGCGGATGGTGGAGTATTTTTTTCACTTATCGTCATACGTATTATTCATTGCAAGCAAGTATTTAATAATGTTGTCGTTTTGAGTTTACTCTCATCAATTTTCTCGGACTGTAAATAAATACATACGCGCCCTCCGATCCTTTCCGGCAAAATTTTACATCTGTTCCGTTTGAGCGTCGTAAATATGTTAGCATTCATTAATGACTGATTCGGGTCCGGCGTAATCACGGCTCGTCTTAATTTGTTTGCGAAGATGCATTTTCTATTTCCGTGCTTCTCGCATCTGTGGTCCAGGGCATTAATTTTATTCGGGTTCGCGTCCGAAGTGGGTCAACCGTGATGTTTTTACTGCGGCCGCCGGAGCAAAACAACCACATCGTCTATTTACCGACACATATTTTACAACTCAAACATGCTGATGGCAGATTTAATGTATTGAAATGAGCGGGAAATTACGTCAGCTATGATAGAAATTGATATATTGGCAGTTGAGTGTCGTCTGACCGCCCTCTACAACTCCTCTTCAATTGGTAATCACTGATTCAATTCACAGAACGGTCTTTTTCATACTTTCATTTTTCAATTGGCCTACCGTGGCCTGTTGTGTCAAATATATTTTTTGTGCAACTTTTTTTATTATTTTATGTATATCTTTTATGAGAGTTCCGACTACAGTGATCTTGAAAGAAACGAAAAATGCGGGAAACGAAGAATGCGAGAAAGCTTAAAACAACAATAAAAAATAACATTAAGTCCAAAAACTTCAGTTTCCAAAAATAGGGCTTTTCAAAAATTGGTAAATATCAGAGACACTTTTTTAAAAGTTATATTAGTTTAATCTTATTTATTAAAATAATCGAATTGTGTTTTGAGCATCTTCTTGTGAATTTGTTTATTTGGTTAATATATAAAATTTAATATGCTCAAATTCACAAATTGTATTGGATATAAAGATTTATCTAACAAAACCGGTCAGTTGGAATAATGTTTGAGACAGGGCCATAACATTCAGACGATAGATCGAGGGAATCAATAAATCGGGGAAAGGTTAATGTGGGATTATTTTACATTGTTCTTATGTGTATTTGGCGGGACTATAAAAAATGAACGATTCAACTACATTATGCGAAAACTGTTTATCGGGGTTCCACTGTAATAGTTTTAGTAAAAAAACAGCAATTTTAAAGAATACTTTGCCATAGAAAGAAAAAATAGAATTAGATACGTTGCATCATTAAGACTGAAAACTCTTTAACGAGCAAAAAGAGACGTTGATAGAGCGCCCGCTTTTTGGTCCCTTGGAGTAAACAGAATGTCGAAAAATAAAGCACACTTTGATGTCTGAAGAAAACAAACATGGCGCGATACAAATTCAGTTAACGACCGTTAATTACTTGCTGCTTGCAAACATAAGATGTTTATGCTGCTGGAAATACAGATAAGTCGATCTGTTTACATTCCAGTGTCAGTTTTTGTTCAGCGGTTTTGAGTGGGCACACTACGAAGTGAATAGATCCTATGTTCATAAGACAGTTGATTTGATAGCATCGTCACATCGTCAGCTGAACTGTTCTATCTAACACGGGTTTCTTAAGCTAAAGGTTTCAAATGGGAATTTCGAAAATTTGTATGAATCCACATCTTTTATCCGTAACGTCCCGGGTTTCGCCTTTCGGCATCTTCGGGCATTCTATCACACGGATGCAACAGAACAAGATATGTGTGACATCTTATAGAGTTTCAACAATTCAATTTTGATATTTAAATTCCATCAAGCACCTTCAGTCGATATCATAAAATAGTAAATGGTTTCATCTTAATGCATAAAAAAAATATTCGAATGTATTTCAAGAACATTCTAAGAATACTGTGGATTTTTTAAAATAATAATAACACATTTTTTTAGTACTTATCTTCACAATGCATTTTGTGGAAATAAGTACTAAAAATGTGTTTTTATTATTTAAAATATCGTGCCTTTCCCTCAAAAAGTAACAATTAACAACTTAAAAGTGAATATTGTGGAATTCGAGCTTACTCCAGTTCATTAGGTACTAATTCAAATGATACGTTCTATAATTTCCATATTCTTTTTTTGCACATAAAAAAATTATACAATACATAAAAACGATTTGACAATAGATTTTGATTATCGATTGACAGCATCCCAATAGTAGGGGCTCGGCATGTTATGAAATATTCAACGCATGCTTCAGCACAACGGCTTTCAACAAGAAATAGTTTGGCGGTAAAACAACGGAAAAGTTTCTTGCGGTTCCATACTGGTGGCGGGGAACTCTTCGATTTTATGATGATCTACCAGAAATCTGTCGTTGACGAAAAAACGACTCATTCTTTATTATGATCGAGAGTTGTCCATTCGTTTCTATGGACATAATAGAATCATCATTAGTAGTCATTAGCTTTCTTACTTTAATACTACTGTGTCAATGGTAAGCAGAGTGCGTAAATAAATGACTCACGGAGAATCCAATTCAAATTAATACACTGCTTTAAATTTCATATAGGAAAACAATAAAAAGCAAAAAATCCATACTATATATATTTTCCTATTCACTCGTCCAAATATTTATGTGAATACTTGCAGCATATAAAAACATTTCGATGATGCATGTCGCCGTCACGAGATGCCGATCAGGGACGGACTGGTTCGGGCGAAGTATTCAGCGTTTCGCCTACCTTTATAAAACAAGAGAGAGATAATAACTACCTTCAAATCTGGGTCGAATCTGCCGCATAGTTGGCTGAAAGTGGGCCGCCGATTTTGTGCTCCTCGTGCATGATGCGTTCTTCCGCCGCTGCCCGTGCTTCGTGAACTAAATTTATTAAAATAATTAATATATCGGCGAATTTGACCTGCATGCATGACTACGATGTTAGCCAACATGAACGGTTAAAATTATATTTTTATGATGTTGTTATTAGCTATCGCGGACGTTCAATCATTCAAACTTCTTTGATTTCTTGAAAAAATTTTCATACGTTTTTTTTTACATATATTTCCCACTATAAAACTCGCTTTCATTATTCCCCACTCTCTCCACGTTATAGGGAAGCATTCTACAGTTCGACTTTTGACATTTTGGGTCAAACATGTGATTGATTACATTGTTACATATTATCGTGGTCATCATCAGAAACCTGAATCGTTGTTTTGCGTAAGAGTGACCTAGCTCTTCTGCATCTAAGTCAATTTATAATATGAACATGTTATTATTTCAAGAAATAGATTGTGTCTTTTCTAAATTTTATTGTTAACCATGGCGTTATTGTATTTGCTTAAAAAGGAGATGGCTTAAACGTGTTCATTTAGAAACTCTGGTCTATATTATATATTGATAACCTGCGTACAGCATCTAGTTACGTACAGGTTTTTACTTTTTTGCAAAAGGGTATTTAAACTTTCCTGTAATTTACTTTTTGTAAGATCGCATCCGATTTAGCTTAGCAAATTGAGAATATGCAATCCTACAGTTTTATACCGTTATTTTAGAACATTAGTAAAATACGTGATATTGATACGTTTTTCAAATTGATGGCAAGCTTTACGATCGATCATGCGAGTTGTTTTAAACCGGCGCTTAGTTGTAGACGATCTCTCATGACTCAACAAACAATTCAATTCACTCTTTATTTCCGCTGAACGGTAAATCTGACTATCGTAACCAGAATAATTGCAACTCTTCGGTTTTTTGTTGTTGCTGTCGTGTGCAACAGTAGCGAAACGTGAGAGCGAGCGAGGCTACGAAATACGCAAGGAAGTTATTCATTCCTAATATTGGATATCCCGCATACAATTTGTGAATGTCGATTATATTAAGGAAACCATTTGAGTGTTTAATCGATTACAATCGCAAGCTTTTAATGTATTTTAAATAATAAAAACACATATTTTAGTAATATGATATCGACTGAGGTGGTTGATGAAATTTCGATATGAAATTTGAATTGTTGAATTTTGAACGAATTACACTAAGTTTCAACAATTCAAAATTTGACAATTTTAAAACCACCACCACAATATGTTATATGATCAGGACTGGTTTTCACTCATTGCGAGCACTATCAACTGATTTATACAAAATTTTGAGTTGATTGTTAGCAGGTGTACATAACCACTGGTCTGAGAACTAAGATAATAATTTACAAAATGTATATTATACAATATACATTCAATTGAATTAAATTAATGTTAAAATTTTCTTTTTAATAATTTGCAAATAAAATAATGACAATAATCCACTTAAAGTTCAGAACAATCGTGAAAGACTCGTTAGAAAGAATAATGAGTGGGAAATTTTTATAATCAAAATAACCTACACTTAAATACTTTTTACACTGCTAAATAACATTTTAATGGTAGTCGAAATGTTCAGAAGAAATGGTTAGTCAGGGACATCTCAGTACCTCACACACAAAAAAAATATAAAAAAGGCAATAAAAACCAAAAAACTTTTATGTTAATAAATATACGTAAATTAAAATAAAAAACTATTTATATGTAAACTGTCACTTTACTTTTACTTTTGAAAGGCATGATATTTTAAATAATAAAAACACATTTTTAGTACTATTTCTACATTTAAAAATAACTATAGAAATTAGTGAAAGCAAAATGGACAGCATTAACCTTTTTCATTAGTTTTACAATTCTATATATATTCCTTTGCTTTTGTTTTCCTTATACAATATAAAAACGACATCATTACTTTAGCAATGATTATGGAGCACTCGCCTCAACGTTTTCTTTTTCAATGGAAATCGTTGTTGGCTTTGATAATAAGATAAATTTATCTTGAAAAAAATATGCTTTTTATATTAGTCATAGCAATGCACTCAAAGAATTAAATCAAACGCATATGAATTTCTTAGAAAATTGTCAAGAGGCCATTGTATTGTTTGTATTTAAAAACAAAGCGTCACTTTACTCTTTTTATATATATTTAGGCTTTAATAGCCACGAACAGGAAAAAATATGCTTCTTCGTGAGTCATTTTTATACAGTGATACATATGGTACATATATTGTTTGAATTTTTGCAATTTTACACATTTCGCGAGTGACAAAGTTTGAGGAAATATACAAAGTTTCAACGGTCAAAATTATTGTACACTTAATTTTATAACTGCCTTAAATACAAAAATTTAATAACATTTTCTTATGATATCACATTTGTGAATATTTGTCATCTGCGCAAGCCCTTACAGCCCAGTGGGGCGCTACGTACAGTAGGAAATACTCTATTAAATCATTTAATTCATGTCAAGTATATATGATACAAAAATGTTGATAATTACACCTAACGATAGCCAAGATGCCAGATATTTTGCTTTTTTTATCGGAAGGATATTTTGGTATTTCTTGAAGAAAAAGCTCAAATCAAAACGCCTTTTGAGTATGCAAATATTGGTAGTGAAAGTAAATGACTAGTTAGTAGCTAGCAAGACGTTATCTTTGTCCAGTTTTCAAACAATGATAACGGTGGGTTGGGTGTATAGATCCATGCATTAGAAAATAAAATCCGGTATCGTTGACCATCGCTCCAAGTTTGTTGTTAATGAATTGATGGATATTACAATCCTTGAAAGGTGTATAATTTTAATGGAATCGATAGTGGAACAGCGGAGAGCAGTTGTGGCATTATTGCCAAACCAAATACGATTTTTCATCGATGCCTATTCAAACGTGATAGCGATAACGTTGCATTGAATCGAAGCCGTAACTTACTTTATCATATATGTCTACAGTTGACAAGCTGCGTCATATGGGAGATAATTTCTAGACGCTTTGCCCACTTGTGTATTTGAGCCGAATGAATTTAATTTCATTTTCAATGTGAAAACGGAATTGTTTTTTCACTCAGTGAAGTTACCTAAACGTGACACGTGTTTTACGTCTTGAAGAAGCATCTTCATACTGTATAGCGTATTTTATTAGCATATTTTTAAAATAAAACAATAATTATTACTCTTAACATGTCAATTAAGGGTGACGTGAAAGTTTTTACTTTCACTGAACGTAGGAATTTCATTATTTAATGTTTTTTGTATAGATAGCTAATTGAAAACTTATACTATTGATTCGTAAGTAATTGTTTGAATGTGTATTTGGTTGTTTTTCTGATGAATATTTTATCTAGGCAACGTATTTTTTTCTGTTTTAAAGTTAAGTCATACCTATTTATTTTGTATTATATCCGAATTCCGGAATATAATCGCTGCCCGTAATTGCGTTTGACAGTTTTCATAGAAAATTAAAAAAGGCAATTCAAAAATTCTTCCATTAGTTCTTATAAAGATTTCCTTTTTTCACAATACTTAAAGAAACCAACATAAAAAGCTATATCTTTTTCATGCAAAATAAAAGATTTCATCGCAGTTTGAATCATTTATTTCAATTTTAAAACGTTCTGAAGTAACTCAGAGAGATCAAATGTTCGGACCATTCATACATAAAACTTTGACTCGAATTGAATGTTAATATAATATAAATACCTAGAGATTTTATTTCGCCTTATTACTGCCATTCAACGAGTGATCACTACTTCGAATTCTAGAATAGAGAATTAAAAAATAAAAATCAACTTATTTATGTTCGAAGCCATGGATGTCTGCAATGTCTGAAATCATACCTATAGTAGCGTTGCTAGAGCAATTTTTGGTTTGACAAATTCCAGTCTTTACAACGTTACACGAAGCTTGAGCGACTAAGTATGTTCTCGTTTTAAAACTTCTGTTAGTTGAATATTGACGCAGTATTAGTACTAGAATTATGGCCAAAGAAACCTATCTCAATATCTGGCGATTTTGAGTTGATTTTAGTATTCGACTTTATTTGTCTTAGTTCGTTCATTCGATTCGTCTTTTAGCCCTAAGGAGTTGATATTTACCAGAAATAGTTTGATAAATTGTAGCCATATATTTTTGCTCCGATTACATTTCTGTGTTGTGCTGGTGATAAGAGATATGCGCATTATGGCTGTAAATATAATATGAAGGAAGTAGGCATGGTCCACATTGGTAGAGGGCATAATAATAAGAAGAATACGTGGGGTCCCAGATTGAGTAAGGTATCTCAATTCGTCCATTCGGTTCATTCACAAATTGTTTGAGTTGTTGCAAAGTTGATCTAAAGAAAGCTTGTTGAAACTGGCTCGTTAGATAATCTATACTCGGTTAAAGTAAAATCGCGATAGTGCTATACAATGTATATAATGCTGGACTCCAGTCTACCGAATAATAATCGCTTACGGCATTTCATTACTTATTTTTCGATTATTTGAAAATTAATCAAGAGTTAGTTTGTGAAGGAAACTTTAACGGGCATTCTTAACCGCTACAACTCCTATGTCGACCCTGACTCGACATCGCATATCTTACGCCAACTCCTATGTCGAGTCTGACTCGACATTTGACGGCACATTTTAAAAATGAAATTATGATTATTTACAACCTTTTTTTTCTTTCAAAAACCATATATATAGATAACATAAGATAGGATAACATAGATAAACCAAATGTTATTCTTGATTACAATATCAATATGGGCGGTGTGGATGTCGCTGACCAATATGCGACATCGTATTGTTTCATGCGAAAGACGTTGAAATGGTAGAAAAAACTATTTTTCTGTCGCGTAGAAACCTCAATAATTAACTCTCATATATTGTACAAGGAATATACTGTCAAAGCAAACCTAAAACAAACATCTCACAGAAAATTTTGAAAGGTTATACTTATAAATCTAATTGGAGACGTTTGTGCACCTACATCAAAACCAGGGCGTCTTTCTACATGTGACGCTGATCAGCGCTTGATTGGACGCCATTTCATATTTTCGCAAAAAAAAAACATTAGGATTGCATAGTATGTTCTAACAGAAAGGTTCCAGGAGGAAGAAAAAAGACCACATACTTCTGCGACACTTGTGAGAGGAAACCTGGCCTTCTCCCAGGGAATTGTTTTAAAAAAATATCATACTTTAAAATGTTTTAAATAGTCGATATTTTTCAAAATATCCCACTCTGAAATGTTAATTATATCATGCATATCATCCATTTGATTAAATGACATTTGAATATTATGAAACTATTAAAATTAATAAAGGAGTTGCTGCAGGGTTTTTAAGTTACAAAATTACACATTAGATTAGAAAATATTATTTCTTTAGAGACAAAAAAGTGGGCGGTAGTAATAAATAGGTTGACGTCCACTGCTCTAAATGGAAATCCATGAGAATTTATCGACATTATTTGCTTGAACGAATTTTTCGAAGACTTTCAAGCGGATAATATCGAAATAACATTTTGAAAAATATGAAAATTTTTACATCGCCCCATATAACAGCTTCGACACCCCAGGGCGCTGCGGCGTACAGTTTGGGAAACTCTGGTATAGTATTTTTCAAGGGTAACATGGAACAGAGGGGAGGAAAAAAAGAGACCACAAACTTTTGTGAAACTTGTGAGAGGAAACCAAACCTTCACCCAGAGGAATATTTTAAAAAATATCACACTTTTAAATGTTTTAAATACTACATATTATTCTAAAAATACCATATTTTGAACTGAAGTTTTTATTTGATAGATTGAAGCTATGCAATCATGAAATAATTATAAAATATGTTATTAATTAATTATAGAGTGTTAAGCGTCCATTTGATTCAATGACGTTCGGATATTACGAAAATCTTTAAATTAATTAAGGAGTTGCTACAACGCTTTTTTGTTTTTTTACGGAGTGCAAAGGGTTAATGGGCTTTAAAACAATCGCTGTAAATATTTCAATGAGTCTTGTTGAAGAGGGCACGTGTCGAAAAGTTCTCCAAACAATTCTTACATAAAATTTTCATCGCGGAACCATTTGCGTAATAAATTTCGAATCTCGAACTTATTTTACGCGGCGTTGACGGGTACAATTAAGTACTTTTTCAAGTATTGTACTCTCTCGCTTGATAAAGCGACCTTTTCTGTATTTAATGCTGAAATAATTGGTCATTCCTTACAGGAATTATAAGGAATGTAGGAAATATAATACAATTCGAGGAAAATTATATATTTGAATACAACGTTTTTCTACCAAGAAATGACAATCACCACAATGAAAGTGATCAGTATAAGAGCATGGGGTCTGATTTACAACATTTATTTCGCTCTCGATATGTACGGGGTAGAACTAGATTATTTCAGCATTAATCACCCTTCTACATAATAACCGGTTTTACACAGACGGTACGGGAAGTTTTTGTGCTTACAAATGAGAAAGGGTGTAACGTTCTTGTTTTCAAAGCCGCCAAAGCTCTCGTCTGAAGACGCCTTATATAAAGATTTCATAAAGAGATTGCAATCTTTAGTTGCAGCTGATATATATAAAAAAGTAACTTGGGAGTGTGAAGCAAATCGAGTTTGAACCTTCAGTCAGTATACCAAAGAATAGGAAAAAAACGTTGGTAAAAGACTAGCATATCCGAATATTTAATTATTATTGATTTTATTGTATTTTTTCTGAATATGTTTTGTAAAAAAGATTTCAACAATTTCTTTTTTGTATAGGGAATCATATAAATAAAAAGCAACATCATAATATCATATAGGCGTTTCTTTAATGTATCTCCATATTGTGTACGAGCTTTGAATCATTTTGTTTTGAAAACTTAACTCTGAGCCTATGTATTACGCGAGTTTTCATCAAACTTGTGAACCACTTACATCAAGAGATTGATTTATTACATTATAAATATATTTTTCGCTTGCTTTCCAACTTCTTTGTGGGCTTAAGAATAAACCAGCTCTTCTTTTCAAGGAAATGTTTCGAGCGTATACTGAGGTCTAATGTAGCACTAGAATCAAAGCATCTCTGGTTTAATTTGATGCAATAAAAATAATATAATAAAATTCAGTGGTGGCCCAATTTAAAAAAAAAAATTGACGATGGTAAATGATAAATTTGATTAAGAATGAAGCTTCATGGGAGTGGTTAGCGTTCTTGGTTGATTCAGTAACGACAAGAAGTGGGGTGTTTTTTCGCTCTCTTATCTCCGACGCTGATGTAAAAGTTCACTTAGAAAATTTCCCGTTGACGGTTCCACTGCTCGAAGAGTCGTTACTGTTTGGAACCATGCGAAAGTAAATTACTCTGTTACAAAATCTCAATACACGGGAAAGCTTTTAATCCGAGTGTGAGTAAGCGAAAATGTTACCCTTAATTTGTTACCCTGTCGATTTTGCCTAACGCTATTTGACAGCGCAGAGTACGTTCGCGTTATTAAAACGCAGTTAGTGTCTTTGCGAACTGGGTTATATCGGCGCTTAACTTTACTTTTCATGTGCTTGTTTTAGACGGTGAATATAGAGTAAAAAAACTTATATGTATTAGTTGTGTAAGTTATAATGTAATGCTGTAAATGTAGTATCAACATTTCGACTCAACATCCAATTTATGGATCTAATTCTATGATATTTTTGAATTCCTATTTATAATTGAAATGAAACATCCTATCTGTTGTAAACTTCGACGGGGTGTAATAAATTCCAGAAAGATTTCGATGACCGTATCCCGTGTACAAATTCTTATCGAGAGAAGATACAATAGAATTGCGTTCTATAAGCTACAATGTGTTGTATATTTTTTCCTGTAAAAAAGAAAATATGCAGCGGTTTAGTGGTGAAAGCTATACAAATTTTCAAACACGCTTCAAGATGTGTAGTTGGAAGTTTAATGATCTCGACTATGTCTGAAGGACCCTCGAAAGTCCGCCGAACTCGCCCAAGTGTTGTATGTTGGAAACAAAAAGGGTCAATTGGACTTCCGTTTACTGTCAATACATTTTGTATTGACTTTGTCTGACAATGTGATATTTTTTGATTTAGGATAACTCAATGCTTCACACTCTATTTACTTGAAATGTCAATTGTTATGAAGATCGACTGGTGCCGTTGATACTTTTCAACTGATAAAGGCAGTAAACAAATCTTATGTTTCGTTAGTAAATAATTAATCATAAATATCACTACTTCGACACGGTGAAAAAATAGCAATGTATTTTAGTTCTAAAAAATTCACATTGCTATTTTTTCACCTTGTTATAATGGAGTTCTACCAAGTGAATGCCAATTCAATCAATAAATCACTACTATGCTTTATAAGAGAGCTTAAAAAGTCATGAATTATTTAACTTACGGTATTTCTTTCCGACGATAAAAGTAATTAAAAATCTACTTAAATTGAGACGAATTTCTTTAACCTATAGGTCGCAACCCAACATATCAAAAATTAACTTATTTACTGCATCGCGGAATATTATCAGAAAACAAGTAAACGATTAAAACACCCGTAAAATCAAAAATTCAACTGAAAATTTCGTATTAAAAATTCAGCGTTTGGCAGAAAACGGCGCTCAGGAAGTGATCGTTTTACGAGAGATTTCCGTGCGTGCTATATAATGATTTTATTGCAGAGAAAACTATATATCGTAATAGTTTTTATTTTGATTTGAATAATGGTAAAACATACCAATAATTTTAAGTAGCTGCAAATTTGTGAACAAAAGATATACCGACTAATGCTACTAATATCGTCTAGATATTCATACTCCGTGGCTCTCATGAACTTTATCCCACAGTTTTAGATTGGAACTTATGGAATGAAATTTGTAATACAATAGATAACATTCAAGAATAATACCTGATGTGCTGTGAAATTTTCAATGGAGACGTCCAAATAAAGAATTATATTATTTGACAGAATGCACTGATGCGCCAATTGACGGCATAGGAATATGCTCGCGATATTATTCTGTTAGGTGATCCATTTCGTAGCAAATTTTCCATATTGTTTTATATTTCCGTGAGAAGCGTTTATGTATATGTATATTGTAAAGATCTATTGTTTTTAGCGAGAATCAGGTGATACATACAAAGTAAAGTACTTTAATAGTGACCGATTATCTCGCTTATTCGATGTAATGGTCATAACGCAAGCAAGCATGATTTTGAGTTACTATACGCAGAAATAATCACAAATCTTTTGACACGTATTGGCAGATTACAAGCATTAATTATTTAATTGTTTAAAGCAAAGTGATCATCTTAAAGGGGAATAATTTGAATGTTTAAGATATCGAATGAAGATGCTTGATGGAATTTTTATATCATTTTTAAAAATCGTTATGTAATATCGCTGTTATAAAATTTCCATGTATGTATGATAGATGTGCAGTAGTAGTTTATCTTTAAATATACATGAAAAAAACGGCCAGTGTTTTTAAGACGGGCGAGAGATGAGAAAAAATATTCAAATCACTCTACGTTTTTCAACAGAAAAACCGTCCGTATTTAAGTTAATAGTACTATATTTTATCGGTGTGTGATAAGAGAAATAGGTTACGTAAAAATATTGCGAGGGACTTGGTTATAATGCGAAGAATGGTTTTTTGATACGACTTGTAAATATTTCAGTAAAGTATAGGGTCGTTCATAATTGAGGTCACATAATTTTCGGTATGTTGACTGCCTCGCCTCACGCATTGTCACATTTCTTTGCAAAACATTTAATTGCGTCACATTTATAAAGGAATCTACGCAATTCTTGAGTTTCTGAAAAGGTGGTCGGTGACGTTGTCATCGAATTTTATTCACAGAAATGTGATGGGTATTTGTGTTACCTTTCACGCAAAGAATAATACCGGTCGGTAGTGACGTAGAAAGGTTTATTTTTCAGTGAGTCAGGAGAATTGGCGACCTTATAAAATTCGCCCAACAAAATGACCGATTGTGAATTCAGATACCGGAAATGGTTTGGTTCATTTTTCAATCGCTCATTAAGTATGTAAAATGCTTGATTTCAATTTTATATACATACTATTAAAGAATAAATAAAACACACTTTTTTTTGATGTTTCTACATGTGTAAAATGTAATGATCACTGTCGGTTTCGGTCTTCGCGAGAAATTATCAAATGATAAACTACACATCATAACAAGGCCATTTCTTTTAAGGTTTTAACTGTCACTTCTTGATGGAAATGCATGACATTTTAAGCAGATAAACTATTAATTTTAAATTTTGTATAAATATGATTTTTTTGTAATCTGTGTTTTTTCAGTTGATAATGTTTGCGATGAGCAAAACTGGTCCTGATCATTAATATATATAATGTGGAAACTAGTTCTAAAATGTGTTATTTTAAACATACAATCAACCAGCCATCGCTACATTTTTCCTTCTGTGATTAATGCTGTATTTATAACATACTAATCACAGACACAAAAAATGTCGACCAAGAAAAATATAGCACCACTAGATTTATATTTAAATAACAACATGATCAGGACTGGTTTCGCTCATTGTAACCATTGGATTGTATAGCATTTCAATCACTCAGTCGGTTCAAACACGCTGCGTATTGATAGCTAACAGTCGAAACAGCAATCCAAAGTAGAGCATCTTCTAGGAAGCGCTCTATTCGATATTATAGTTGCAATAAGTGCAGTGTTCCACATACGTTACCTGCATGCAATCTAGAATGCGGAATCTCAAGTGATTTAATATTTTACCCGCACTTATTTACTCGAAGGCAGGAAACAATGCACCTGAATAGGCGAATAAACTATTGTCGCTGCGCTTATCTTTCCCACTATGGACATTAAATTCTCACGTGCAACCACATTATGGATTCTGACATTGAGTGCACACTTACAACCGAACAATGACTTGTTATGATACGGTGCCATAAAACTGGAATTATAATCAAACTGCCTTCCTTCATCACCATTGGCAGTAATTAGTTTCATTTATGTATATTTTTGAAACTTAGGTTTCCAGGCGTTTTATAATAAGCTGGCTGACCCGTCGTTATGATAAAAACCAATTTTATTGTGATTAGCGTCTTTTAATTATATTTATTTATTTGAGTGCTTGTGGACATGCGATATTTTTTTTCCGTCTGGTGCATACTCGTATAAATCAGAAAGATTTCCGACGCGTGAGCTGGCCACATAGAGTTTTCTATGAGAGAAGCAAGGATTATCCAAATCTAGTCCACACACCTGCAGCGATTGTCATTGCGCTTTGTTTTCAATATTCAATTTTATTTTTTATCAATTTCTTTCTGATGGTACAGCTTTATTACGAATATTTTAAACTTACGTAATTATTTTATATTACAGACGATGTAATCCGAAATCGTCACGCAAGTGATTTCAAGATCAAATCACATTCTGTAATATGGGCAATACGTATGCTGATAAATGCAATAAAAAGCGTTTCACGTATCACTTTCTTCTGGTTCATTCATACATTACGATTTCAGTGCGTTTTAGTATGAAACAAAATTTTATATGGCTGTGAAAAGGGTCTATACTGAATATAATTTTGATAAATTTGAAATTGAAGTTTGGTCCGATTGTCTATGGAATCAATAAATTCTTCATAAACATTGATTATTTGATCAGGCTTCGAAAAATTATCATGCAAGAACTATCAATACAAAACATTGTGAATTTTGAGACAAAAATCAAACTCATTTGGGTTATTCCAAACTATTTGTTTAAACGAATTTAATTGTTTTGTATTTTTCGACTCTGGATAACATAGCGTAATGTATTGAATAATAGCGAAAGGTTTTCGTATCGCCAAATGCTCCACGCTACACCGCATTCGAATATTTCTATGCCTTTTTCATATCAGATATATTTTTTTTGCTGTTTCCCTATTGTTGTGGGGTTATTTAATTACCACTGCTGTCGGCGTATCAAAACAATGCAAATTTAAAAAGACAATCGAATTGTTTCTCTGGAGTACGTTAATTTTAAATTAGAATTATTCTTAGTAACGATTAAACTGCTATCACAAACAGCTTTTCTCTTCTTCGCTCAGAGTCCACATGTCCCTCATTAATAATAAACATGTATTTATTCTTGACGCAATTACATATTTTATGTATAAATTATCTTTTACGAAATCGACTGAGTGCGTTTTATGAAATTTGTCAAAATCAAATTTGAACTATCGAAACTTTGTACAACATATCCACACGTTTTGTCACTCACGACCCGTGTTTCACCTTTCACCATCTTTCAGAATTCTATCATGCGGATGAAATAAAACTGACGCACAATAAATAGTTTTCATCGGTTATATCTACGCTAGGAGCTATACATACATATATATGAAATATTTTGAATCACTTATGATTTCATTACTATTTTCACAATTTTATTTTATAATATAATGCGTATTTGTATTATATAAAATTTTAGTATAATGCAAGCGATGTGAAAAACAGGTGCTAATATTAATCATATAAAAATGTCGAAATATTGTGTTGTATTTGTCACTTTTTAGGTGTTAACTGTCACTTCTTGATGGAAAGACATGATATTTTAAACAATAAAAACACATTTTTTATTCACACGTTTTATTTATTATTTCACACATTAACTGACATTACTAACATCGGTTGATAATGCTCGCGATGAGCGAAACCGGTCATGATCAAAAAATATATTGTGAAAATAAGTGCTGAAAAATGTGTTTATATTATTTAAAATGTTGTATTTGTTTAAAAAAAAATGACGAAGCTTTATATGTATTAGGTTCTGGTCGTTGTATTATATAATTGTGGAAATAATAATAAACTTTCATCTCTTGATGTGTCAGTTATAAATTATTAAAACATCAGAAATGCAATTTCAATTAGCAAATATTATCCGACAGAGTAAATCCTCGCTATTTCATCAATATCTTGCGACTCTGTCTGCGCGCACTCTGAGCGTGTTTATCCACACGCGATTGTGTTAAAAAAAAAAAGGATTTGCGCCAGAAATAAAAGCTCACATTGATTTAAAATAATGGATACTTCTCAAATTGAGGATTTCCCCGACCTTTTGAGTGGTGCAAATTAGCATTTCTGTCGCTGTGCTCATTTGTGCCGTCCTCGCCTTCGCGGCCAAGTAAATGCCAAATTAAAATCTGCGAATGGTCTTTCTGTGCGCAAAACGAGACAGCATGGATTGCCGGAGGCAGTTTGATTACTATCTCCCTCAATTAAAGAACACATTGTTATGTAATCTTCGTAAACTTCGTATCGTTTGTAAGACGGGGGCAGAGCGACAACTTAAATACGTTTATCGCCGCACAGAGGCTTTCAAATTTACGAGCGGACGTAAATGAACAAAAAGAATTCATAAGCCGAAAATCAATAGTCGTGGAAAGAAAATGTGAAATTGTTCTCATTATCTCTTATCAGGCTACTTGTGACAGTAACTAACACGATTCCACATGCTTTTTCACTAACGACCCGGGTTTCGCCTTTCGGCATCTTCAGGCATTCTATCACACGGATGCAACAAAACTGACGTAAAATAAACAGTCAGCTTCGTATATACAGCAAGTCTTTATTTTACGCGATACTTGGTTCCAGAAAAAGGCGCGTAAAAAAATGATTTCACGCAATAGCATTATATTTCTTTACACACCCTAAAACATAAATTCACACAGTATCCGATACACTTGTTAACATTTGGCCATTGTATGTGTATTTAAAAAAATGGAATGCGTTACAAAATTTAGTTTTAAAAATACAAATATTTTTTTATTTAAAAAATAATGAAACGAACATGCGTAGTATCATATATAAATGTCTTCTTTAAAACAATTTTGGGGGAAAAAATACGTAAAAACGAGTGAAGCGCGTAAAAAAATGTAGCGGTGCCGTCCAAAAAAATCGCGTATAATCGAATTCGCGTAAAAAAGAAATCGCATAAAAAAGGACTGGGTGTATGTTAAATTTATTAATTAAAGAAAAACACTAACCCCTAGGCAAACAGTAAATTATTTATCATATATAAATGTCTTCTTTAAAACAATTTTGGGGGAAAAAATACGTAAAAACGAGTGAAGCGCGTAAAAAAATGTAGCGGTGCCGTCCAAAAAAATCGCGTATAATCGAATTCGCGTAAAAAAGAAATCGCATAAAAAAAGGACTGGGTGTATGTTGAATTTATTAATTAAAGAAAAACACTAACCCCTAGGCAAACAGTAAATTACAGCTAAAACAAATTTGACAATATCAATCTAATAATGATTAACTCATTTTATTGATTGAATTGGCATTCACTTGGTAGAACTCCATTATAACACGGTGAAAAAATAGCAATGTATTTTAGTTCTACAAAATTATTTTTAACAAATGTAGTTGATAGCTATTTCGGCTCACGCCATCGTCAGAACTATGCTTAAACTAACATTTGCTTATCTATATATAGCTGTGCAGAAAAGGCACACAACACATCCTCTCTCCTGTTCCAACGGCCTAGCTTGTTACTTTAACACAATGACACTAATTTTTCAAAATTCTAAATGAAACAATAGGTGTCTATGACAATAAGATTATATGTGGGACGGAAGTGGTCCTTATGGAAGCAAATCAGACCACCCCTTTGTGCAACGGCTGGACTGTGAACTGGGCTGTGTTGAGTGCCTTTTCTGCACAGCTATATATAGATAAGCGAATGTTAGCTTAAGCATAGTTCTGACGATGGCGTGAGCCGAAATAGCTATCAACTATATTTGTTAAAAATAATTTTGTAGAACTAAAATACATTGCTATTTTTTCACCGTGTAATAATTACCTCAATTGCCTGTGATAATTTACATAAACCATCCTGCTAATGATTCATTCTTGAAGGGGTCAATTCAGTTGCATCCGTGTGATAGAATGCCTGAAGATGCCGAAAGGCGGAACCGGGATCGTTAATGACAAAACATGTGGAATCTTGCAAAGTTGTTATAATTCAAATTAGTTGAATTTGTGATTTGAAGCACTGTTGAACTATTTTTTGTTAGAAAATTAGACGATATTGTAATATCGTTTGGGTGATTTAGCAGGCATGTTTTGTTATATTTGGTTTTTCCAATAATATTTACAGTATGTAGTGTAATATTTATAATTGTCAAGGGGTGTTTATTCAGCATCCAATCGTATTGCGTTCCACTGCTTGAATACCCGTGCCTTACGCATGGTTCTGGTTGGAGAATGGTTACATCATTCGACATTGACGATTCATTGTTAGTTTCTGTCCCGTTGAACTCACGCCAGCGATGCAAATGACATGCTACTTCAAATTAAAAAGATACGAGAGTAATTAATAAGTCGTTGCTGATTGTCGCCGTTTTCAGAACTTTTCCAATCCACGTGCGATTTACTTTTCGCGTGGGCAATCTTTGAAAATGTCAACTTGATGAACCCGGATACCTAGATTGCGGAACAGTAAAGGCCAAAAGCTTAGGTCCTTTCGTTTATTTTCGGTGAGATATTTTGATATTGGTAATTTTTTTATAATATAATAATCCGAGTGGTCAACGTTCTTCGCTTCGGTTGCGGTTGCGATGGTACTTAAACACCAGTACGGAGTTTCAAAAGCACACTTTTTTCGAAACTGGCAGAAGAAAAGAAGCTATTATTTTCTTTACTAAGTTAAATTATGTTTAAGCATAATTTTAACACTGGCGTGACGGTTATAAAAATACTGAATTAAATATTTGTTTGCTCTATGAAAGCTAATGTCAAATAAATCATGATATTTTTCTATCCTCGCTCCCTTCGAAAAAGTGATTTTAATCTACTCTTAACCCTTTAACTGCTAGATATGAGTAAAACAATAGAAAAGCCACACACCGGTGGGCCAATAGCTTTAGACAGTTTAAACGGGCACTTCTCATTGGAAACTTTTGTTAAGATTAACTCGATTTTATGCTTAACAATGCACAATTATTTTTCTAGCGTTAATCTAATATTTTAAGTGTATATCGGATCTAGTCTTATACATTTCTTTGGGCCATATTAAACGTTACGGAATATAAGCGGCGGCATCCCTGCTCATAATTATTATAGTTCATATTTGATTTTATACAAATTTTGCGGTCCTCGAACAGTTCGTTCGGCGAGTAAAAACTTTGTTCACGTCAGAGGCCGTGAGTAATATAATACACCTACAACGATTATTTTAAATCCGGTCGCGCTATTGTACCAATCTACGATAATTGCATTTAAATCGGATTTGGATGAATCGCGTTCAGAAAAAAATATGTTCCGCTCAAAATTAACTACTTTACGTGCATAATTATTTATGGAAATGTTAACCCCTTGCTGCTGAGTCATTTGAAATGACTACGCAAGAAATATTGCGTTTCTAGACTATTCCTGTACTTTTTTAGTGTCATTAGATTCGACAAAAATATTAATATGCAAAGCTCATAACTTCACAAATTGAAATCACATCAACGAGACAGTGTCTCCATGATTACTATCTTTATAGGTAGACGCCTCATCTTTGTCTTGTTTTTCTTGTCAGGTTTTATGGTTTACATGTTCAATGAAACATTGACATAACATAAGAGTTTGAAGAAATGGAATTTATTATTTTTTACGAGAAAACCGTTGTAATCAATATTGCCTTTTTATTAGAAGGTTCAGAAACACGTTTAGCACGAACTCTTTCATTTTTAATAGGTATATAGGCTCTTAATGGACCGTGGCTGTATTCATGATAACTTGTTGTTAATCAGTAGCTATACCATTTTTTATCCTTAATCGCAATGATGGAGGAAATGGTATTTTTTATATACTTATTTACACAATATATTTTATGATTATGACCGGTTTCGCTCATCGCGAGCATTATCAACTGTTAATGTTAACCATTATGTTGTTTCACGAAACCGGTCATGATCATGAAATATTTTGTTTAAATTACTACTAAAAATGTGTTTCTATTACATAAAATATCATGCCTTTTCTCCAAGAAGTGACAGTTAACACATGAAAAGTGATTATGATATCGATTGAAGGCGCTTGATGGAATTTCAATATTGAATTCGAATTGTTGAATCATTGTACGATTCCACGTGTTTTGTCACTAGAGTCTGTACCGTCATTTTATCACACGGGTGCAACAGAACTGACTCATTAGTTTTAGTAGTCACGGCCATGTTTAAAGAACGGATGTGTGGGTAAGCATTTTATACTAATCCATATTTTGATTTAAACAGCCGCAACGTAAAAAAGTGTTCTTTGATCATGCAGTAGAAGATTGTATCGGAGAAGGATAGATGGTTTGAAATTTGCCACTTTATATTCCATTTGCGACATCTATTTCTTAATGCACGGGTACATAATTTACCTGTATCCCATTCCGATTTCTGCGAACTGTACAATTTAACGAGAGATGGTAATGCATCACTCCCTAAGGGTTCGAACATAGCTGCCCGATGAATATTTGATACGCCAATATACAGAAGTTACGTTGTAGACTAGAGTGTATGTTTGTCTCTAATTTCAGCAGGGACTCGTCTAGCGCTTTTAAGCCCGGGATTTACGTATAGCTTTTTTTTAAATCGAGATTTGGGATTGAATAATGAATATTTTGATGAAATTTTAAATACTTAAAAATATATTTACGCAAATGAAAATGAAACTTATTAAATTGACTAGATTTACAATAATTAATCCCGGGGATGTCAAATTAAATGTTTAGTTTTTGTAGAGTTTTAATAAATTCTCGTTTATTTTTCTGAAACGAAAAGTATTCTAACCTAATGTTGAAATTGTGTGTTAATAAGGAGTCTTACTCAAAAGTTTAGAAATACTTTGTCAACATAGCTTTGCTCAAAATCTTATTTAATGTTGAATCATCAAAAATGCGTCATTGTTTAATTGAAATACTACGCTACCAAAAGTCATTAAAATCGATTACATCGGGGACATCGTGAAACTGACGAAGAAATTCATTGATGGAAAATCCCAACTCGATCATTTAAACGTTTACATAACTTCAGCGGATACATTCATATACCACGTAAGACCTAGAATGGTAATTCTCTTCACACACCCCTAAATCCCCTCTCATTTCCCTCCATATATATCTGATTGACGTCGTCGGACCAACTTAAATGAACTATACAACTAAAAAAGAACTAAATAAGACATCACAACTCACAACGCTGACAAAGAGAGAACTTCGAAAACTTCTGGACTACTGACTGAGTTTGTACTTCTTACAAAAATAAAAACAAAAAAAAACATGGCACATATGCACTCTAATTTGTAGAAAATAACATCTATATCATAATATAATCACTCCAAAAATATACACACGATTGACTCGTGATCATCGATTCACCGATAAATGTCACCGTCTTCGAGTAACACGCATAAAAGCGTGATGCTATCATATTGTCTTTTAAAGGATTTACTATGTGTGTAATCTGAACGTTTGGCCTAATAGATATATCAGCTCTAAGCCATCGAATATATGCTGCTTTATTATTATTATAGAAGTGTTGGTCTTCATTTTACAGTGAATATTTTTTGGTACTTAATTATGATCCTCCCGAGTATGAAAATCATTTTACACGAACAGAAAATCGGTGATGCTGGAAATCATTTATTGGTTAAGACCAACCATACTCCACAGGTTACCCACCAAGCTATTATTTATGTTCCAGCTATTAACCTGATTTGCCTATAATAGGTTGTACGTTAAAAATCAGTAATGCACGTGTAAACCATTGTATATTTATGTATTATTTTACTGCATAGTTTGCTATATTGTAGCCCATATAGTGCTGCAAACACACAAATGTAGTTCGAGTAAAAGATGTTGAGTATGGCCGACTTGGAACATTTTTTTTTTCGAAATTAACTTTAAGTTGTAGAGCAAATAAATTGAATTATAATACTACGGTTTTGTCGTCACGATAGATCTCGAAACAGTAATTTTGTACGGAACCGGGACTGCAAATCTGCTTGCCACAATAGGCAGTATACAATTTATGGATGTTTGATTCAAGACGGCCACCTTACGACGGTTATGCGTCGACCGTTTGAAAGAACAATGAGAATTTGATACATGGAACATTTAAAGCGTCCGCTTACGCCGTCTTAAAATTCGATTTCTTGAAAAATTTGCAGTTTGGTATCGTTTTATTTGAAATTATTTCCTATCGATAGCCCAGTTAAGCTTTTGATATTGATTAAATAGGGATATCAGCATGTTTGGATTATGATTAAAAATGTGCATTTGTAAACGGACAACGATTACTTGAAGAAGGGACGCCTAAAATAGTTCATATCTGGACTTCAATTCTATTGTCGTCAATATGATGGCTATCCAAACGAAAAAAATATCAAGTAATTAAATTCATCGTAGCATGCATTTCTGTGAATGTATGCTTCAATTATTATTAAGAAATGAAAACAAAATGTAAATAATCATAATTTTATTTAGTTATGAAAGACTTTTTTTTTCAAAATTTCTGCCTGTTATAGTAACATTCCTCTGACTTTATTATTAGGCTATTTATTACATTTGTAAAATAGACATTTATTTTTATTGAACTGTATAAAATTTTAACAAAATAACTTCGCCCTAGGTGATTGTGAATATTTAACTGTCTTAAACGTCGTCTGATGATTTTTAATATGCGTATAATTACTGCATCGCATATATAGACCGTCAAAATTTCACTCTCTGTGACTCTACTCCTATTTATACGCAAAATTTCAGTTCATATATATATCTGTTATATTGTTCAGCTTTTATTGTTAACTTGAAAAATAAAATAATAGAAAACGTTGCGGTCGATTTTCATTACCACGCCTCCGCCAAAAATACCAAAATTGAGCAATGTTTCAAAACAATGCATTGAAACAAAACCTCTTTCAAATAATTTCAGTCCGTTATGATATTGTGGGGCACACAGCTTTGATAAGTCCACTTCCCAGCCTTCAATGACAATTAATCTCATACAAATTTATTGCGTATAATATCCGAGCGTTTGATAATACTATGCTGAAACAAACATATTGCGTGGATTTTTTTGGTCGTCACCAGGGCTTTTAATCCCGGTATCTCGGCAATTAGTCGTTTCTGTAATCCCCGGATTATGGGTTTCATTGTTGATGTAAAAAAAATACAATCAAATACTACGTGATAAACTAAATCTTCTAACTTGCTTTGTTAATTGTCGACAATAATAATTTTTGTAATACCTTTATAATTAATACAATTTACGACATATGTTGTTGTCTGCCTTCTCATATTTCGTGGCATTTATCTACAGGAACAGAACTATTCATTTGATTGGTTTTGCATTATTTTAGGTGTAGCAATATACAGTTATATTTATAAATATAATTTTTTATAGCACGCCAAAATGTCCGTATATAAAACACCATTGATAGTTGATCTACATTAATAAATTTGATACCTGTCGCCATTATAAATAATTGAAGAGAACAGTATGAATCACATCATAATTTTTATTTTGTCCAAGGTTTACATATTTAAAATTAATGATTAGCTTATTTTTAATTTTTGGGTAGTAGTGGTGCAACAACACCGCGCTGGAAATATGCAGTTCATCTAAATATTCTAACATATATTTTTTTTTTTTTTACTACGAATGCTGTTTAAACGAGGTACGGTTCAATAATGTATGTAGGATATCATTTAAAATTGAATTGGAAGATATTTGTTCTTTTTCAATACGATTTTGCAAAACCTAAATAATCAAATAGCATCAATAAATAATATGAAATACATTCTCTATATTCTTTGAACTATTTTTATACTTTTTCTGTCTTTGAATTGATAAAAGATATAAAATTATATCTGTAATAGAATTAAAGCGATGATGGACACAACTTGAATTCGAATTGTTTCATTTAAAATATGATATTACGTTGAATCCCGGGATCATATAAAGGCTTCGGGACCGGGTACCCTGTTCGCAACATATTAATTGGCCTTAATGCAGCTGGAGTCAGTTGTGTTTAAATGACAATTTAAAGGCTACTGCATTGTCTGGAAAAGACTCGCTTTGTTCTTAATTGCGTTGTGTCATCGACTTCAAAATTCAACCGTAAGAATGATACATCGCCGAGAGGCTGTGCGAGTTTTTGCTTTAATGGTAAATTTCATTTAGAGAAAAGGTTTTTTCATAATGTGGATCAAGTCGTAAATACATCAGATAAATTATTTAGGTTTAAAGCATGCTTTTTAATATACGGTTAATGGTTCAGCGATGGGATTTTTAAAAGTTGAAATGAGAAATATTTATTATTTTAAGAGCTTTTTTTATTTCTTCTACATTCATTTCCCAAAGAGTGTGTCTTAAGTGTTTTTCAATCGTTAGATTCTTACTTGTCTAACAGAATTCGGTATTGTACTTATCCAGTCGCCTCGTTTTTATAATCGTATGGTTTGGCGGTGGAATGGATTATAAATATCACAATTGTGCGTGTACTGTCCTCGAATACACATTCATTTAGTACAATTTTATTGTATAATATTATAATCGGACCCTGCTTTACCAATGGCAAGCGTCGGATATATATTAATACAAGTCATAACAAAGCTGTTTATGTAAATTGACAATTATACAAAATTGATCGAATAATAAACAAAACGAAAGAAAGAATTTACAGGTAAAAATAAATATTTACTAATCACCAATCAAAAATCTTTTGTGTAAGAAAAATATAAACTGTTCATGCATGTAGGTTACCTTTGACCTACGACCCGGGCGCTGTGTCCGATGCACCAGACGTGTTAATGATATTGCTGAAATCTGAACCATAGGACGATCGGTAATGAAGGTTTTCTCTAAAATACATGTTCCAGTTATTGTTTTACACGAAAATATTCAAAACAGATTTAGTCAAACGTTGGTATTCCTGACTAAATACTATTTATCGGAACAGTTCTGATCTATCTACAATTTGAAGAATGTTCGTAAACCTTCACCAAAACAATTAGCAAGCGCGGTGCCTGACATTTCCGCCCCACCTGTCAATCCGTCGACCCCCCTGAACTCCATCCGTGCGACCTGTCGAATCAATGAAGACTGATTGCCTGTCCTTCCGACAGCGCTGGTGTTAGTCAGACTATACTGTCGAGTCGAACCAATTTGCTTTTCGTATATTTCAGCTTTACATAGTTGTGCTTTCAATACGCATGTATGATCATTTCATTTTAGACTCGGATTATGAAGATTCAAGATTTATATTAGCTTAATTAATTTAAGATATCGACTGAAGGTGCTTGATGGAATTTCAATATCAAATTTGAATTTTTACAACTTTGTACGACTCCACATGTTTTATCACTAACGAGCCGGGTTTTGTCTTTCGGCATCTTCAGACATTCTATCAAACGAATGCAACAGAACTGACAGGCAGTGGAAAACATATGGAATCGTACAGAGTTGTAATAATTCAAATTTTATATTAGTTTAGTTCGAGTAAACTATTTCTACTAAAACCTTTATCATGAATTATTATTTATTACATATATCAACTGTCTCTCTACTTCTTACCATATTTCCAATACAAGTTCACCAATAGTTTGCCATGAGTCACGAGTAACCTATAGTACCACGAGTACTGTCGTGTGTAGTACTGTAAAGAAAGATATTTGATCTAAAGAATATTATCAATATGAGAATATTAAATTTTGATACCTTGTAGCGCAAAATTAACTCTGTCTTTTAAAAAGTATACTCAAGAACTCTAATGTTGAGTATTTAGATAGTGTTTATGCTTTGACTTTTTTTTTAATACATCACATTTAAAAAACATGATTTTTATTTGTATTTTTAAGTTTTTTTGTGTTTTAAACACAGCATGCTATTTGATATACAATTATGGTATTGTACACTACATACAGCAAACAATGATTTTTAAGACTATACTATAATGATGCTTTGTAAATGACTTTTTGATAGCCCAATATGAGAATATCTGGAGCGTCGTGCACGAGTTGTGTGACATGCAGAATTTGCATATTACATAAATGTCGTTCACCGTGCGGACATTACTGACAAATATCAACGATATTATATAGTGTACACTGTGATGAAAATCAATCGAAGCTGGCTTATAAAAATACTTTTAATTTATTGTCCACTGCAATGTACACTGGTTCTGAGAAGATTAAATATAAAATCTTTACTGAGTCATTCAACTTTTTATAATCTTTTGTCTATTGAAGCATATTATCTATCAAGTATTTTTATGTGATAAAGTAAATGTTTTCAAAACTTGTTTTAGTAATTTTTATATCGGATACCAAAATCATCGATAAATCTCAACTCGTGATTCGAATTCAGTGCCACACGTTGTTGAAGTGGTTAAAATTGGGTCATAGTAAATATTTCAATCGCACTGCAATTTTAACATCTGCTGCATGAGATTACATAGGAAAGAGAATACCGGTCCGAAACTTCGGTGAACTTACATGCGCATTTTTAAAGGTCACCGACAACATCTTAATCCGTTCACCTCAATACTGCCGCGGTGTGCATAGTTATCTGTATAATATATATATATAGGTAAAATAGATTATTTGTTAAAAGTATTTGAAGTAACGAAAATACTGTGAGTCTGTCCGTCACAAGAATACACCCCAAATGGTGAAGTGTAGCAAATTGAAATTCGCTCCAGCCATTCTGCCTGCCTCAATTTTAATTATTGTTTTTATTCTATGGACTTTAATGTCGGCGTTATGAATAGAAGAGATTACAGTCTTCCGTGATATTTCCGTATTAAAAAAAAAATGCTAGTGCCGTCTTTCTCAGGAGAATCTAAATAATCAAGACTAGTATAGTGTACAATTGATATTGATTGTTTAATTATTCTACTGTTGGTGTTACTGTGTTGTGTGACACGTGTTTCGCTGCTAACTTTATTGTTAGATGTTTTGTATGGACTTGTCGGTAACTTAATGGATTTAATTTTTAATATCAAATTAAATTTAATAACTTCCCTAAACCATTCAGTGTGTGACTAAATGTGTCGACTTGTCTTCATTTGAAGATACTTCTCAAATAAGTGGAGAACGTTTTAAATGTAATAACGCACCGAGTGAGATAAGGAAGTTAAAATATATATATGGCAAATTAATGATTGGAGTTTTCTTTTTACTGATTGCGCGGAAGAGCCAATCGCCAACAACGAAAGTATATATTACGCTATCATTTAATATTGTATTTTTTTAAAATTATATTTAAAATGAACTTTGTCAGCGTTACCTTCTAATCCATCAAGAATGTGACATTAAACAATATCAATACACTTCACTCGGTAAGACTTCGTTAAATCGTAACCGTCTTCTTGAGAACAACCTTTATACACATAACTTCCATAGGCGTATCCGGAACTAGACAGTTGATTGATGACGTAACGTCTTCGCGACTCACAACCAACATTGCGAACGAGTTACATAAAACTACCCTTATCGGATTCCTTTGTGCTTCACCCGATACGATCACCCATCCGTATATCTGTTGGTTGCTTTATTTTCTATTTATGTCAATCTTTTTAGTTACCAAGTGTATCTGAATATATTTTCAGATTATAAAAACTTAATTCGTACCACCCTAATCGGTATGTACTAGTCGAATTTAGACAAATTGACTGTTCGTGCAGACTTATATGTCGACAATATTTTCGGCTTCGATTTATTTAACATTTCCGTAAAATTTTAATAACTGTTTTATTTTCTGCCCGTGCCTTAGAATGTTTTACGAAACATGCAATTCTCTTAGTTTTTGTGGTCTCTCAAAATTTAAATATATTATTGAAACACTAGGGAATAAACTTAAATATACAAATAGAAGTAAATCTTAGGCTGTTAAATTAAAAATTATATAAAATACCAAACATTATAATGCGAGATCAGTTTAGCGTCTTTTGAACTGAATAAGGAATTAATATGTGTTATGTAACATGTATCATCCATTTTCATTGAAAATTGAGTCGTTTCGGTTGTTTCATTTTCGAAATTATAATTATTAATGCCAATTATTGAAGATAAAAACAAAATTGTTCGACCGCCTTGGAAATAACTGACAATTTGACTGTTACCATTTTTTTTTCTATATAAAATAGACAAGATATCATAATAACCCCATTTCAGTAGTATGTTGCTTTTTTTAAAAATATAAATGTAACTATGCCACATTTCTTCTAGGCTTTTGTGCAAGAATGCATTTCTTAGTTGGCAAATGCAAAAGCACTCGCAGAGTCAAACGCGTCAAATATAATACTAACTTGCCCGAGTGGCCGCACTCACTTGCCGCTAATAATCTCGTAACGGCTCTTTTTCTCCGTGAACTCAATAAATTGATCTCGTTCAGTCACGTACAATCGCCCTCTATTACGTCTACTTACCTCTTAAGAGCCAATATTTAAATAATCATAAAAAATATTGCACTTAACTATCACGTGCATCGATATGGAGAGTTCATTGCGGAAAAAAACTCGACTCGTATTGCGCCACCTGTTTTTCCTGTCAATTCAGGGTGTTCGATAGAAGCGGCAATAAAAAATTATCTTGTAGTAATTGTAATGAGATATACATTGGCTGTGCGGACAAGTTTCATATTTGATTCTGACGAAATAAATAACGTAATATGAAATGCGTTTTATAAATAGACCTTAGAAATATATATAACTTTCTTTATGATCGAATTGACATCAATGGTTTGCTATTAACTCATGTTAAACATCAACCAAATGAATTGCTTTTAATTCTGTTTTACATGTTTCAATGCAATGTAAATGAAACGTTTTTGCACGGCTGTTTTATACGAATATTTTCACTGTGTATATTATATAATATGGACGGTATGTCTGGGTATATCAGGCTGAATTAACTATGGCTTGGTACGACTTCAATTTTGTTATTTCTTTTAGAATCAATTTCATAATATATTTACTTCTGTGTTATTCAATTTGAAATTACAAATCAACGACTCTACAGCCCTGGTATAAATATTAAAAATCTCTTGTAAGTTGTAAAATTGATTTAAAATTTCTTACAAGAAATGAAAATTTCATCAAATTCAAAGCCTATGTTACCAATTATTATTTTTAGCGTTTTAGCGAGTTGTTTTTCAATGATTACGATTATATTAATATAGCGTTTTATATCGTATAATTACTGTTTTGTAAGGTGAACGTGCTACTATTGGTTTCTATTGCCATCTTTTTTAATAAATTAATGTTATACTTTGCCTTTTAATAGCGACAATATTTTAAAAAAATACGTTCAGTTTCATTTCACATATTATCTAAAGCTGTATATCTTAAGACTTTTTATCAGTATTTTTTATGAATGTATTTTTCATTGCGTTCTTCGCGTTCATTTGTTTTATAGTCTTATCTGTATTTATTCAATGATTGTTTATTCATACATGTTTGTATTATTTCAGGTAAGGAAAAGGATCATAAAAGTCACGTTTTATCTTAGTCATGTTAAGGCCGTATCAGGTACATAATTTTACAATTTTTTACTGTTAAACGTTTGATTAATTATTGGTATTTGATGTAACCATAGTTCGAGAATAGATTGTTGTGACAAATATTAGGGTCACGTGGCTTTACTTCCTGCTGAGAAAATATGATATCAGGAAATTGATGTAGACCTAGAAACTCTGTCATGTAGAGGTTAGATTGACGATCCGAAGGACTTCAAACCTTCTTGCCTCTTCTTGACTTTCTGATCCTTCATGTAGTAATGGCACTAAACAAAGTTGTTAATTTTGTTGAGATTCTTAAAACTGATCGCTGTTGTCCATCGTTGATAATTGACCGGAAAGAATTAATAATTAGGTAGGTTCGGGGTTGAACATTTCTGTTTACATAATATATATTTAGGTCGATCAGAAAAAATTCGAGCAAAGTATTAATTTAGAGTGCTCTCTTCACGACGTTTCAATGTTCTTTTATATTAAAAAAAGTTAAAAAAATTTTTTTTAATACAAATGGCCTACGGACCGCATTTTGCCTACGTCAGCCTTAATCGGGTGCTGAAACTAATTGATGAAACCCTAGGCGCTGCTTAGTGATCATATTTATGCTACACAAAGCGGGGTTTTATGACAATTTTGATACGACTGGGTTTCTTAGACACATGCACTTCTTGCGTTTTCATAATATGTACCCGTGCCGAGTTTCTATTCAAATCAGGTATTGAACCTGTTATATTTTGAATTTGTCTCCTTCTCGTAAGCTGTCTCCTCATTTTTTGTCATTAAGTATTGAATGCTTTCCCTGATGAATTGTTCAAGATACTAAAAACTTTTCTTGCAATAAAGCTGTGTATGTAGGTAGAGCTTTTGTACTGTGTTATTCCCATAGAGATTATGTTGCTTTGTATACCTGTAGAGTATAAATATTAACTTTATAATTTTTATACAAATTCTTCTCTGCTCAATCGATTTCTTTTCTTCTTGAATTTACCATAATATGTTGCCTTACTCCAACGTTCAATTACATTAAATTTCGTTACGTATTTTCATATTGAAAATATTGACATTGAAATGGCGGTTTTTTGTGCACCGTAATCAGAATAAATTTCTTTGGTTTATTATGCCACGTGCACGTTGGTCGTATACAAAGTAGTTTCTTTGCCCGCATGATTATCTGTTGCTCTGATAGCCAGAATGCTTTACTGTCGCTGTACGCTGTGTGTAATGGGATATTTTTGTATTCAACATGCAAATAATGTAACGCCCTGGTGAATGTCAAAACTGTCGAGTTCAACGTAGTATCTCTCGGCGTCACAGCTTTCCGGATGAGAGCGTTGACTCTTCATTTAATTGTCATCGTTTTGCTGAATTTTTACGTTTACCTCCTTTATGAAATCTTTAATACTTACATGAGAGAAATACGACCCATCTAAGTCAACATAGCCGGAAAAGTAAAAAAATAATCTCAACCTGAGTGAGAAATTGAAAAAAAAAACTAGAAATAGACGGCGTCATTCATTGGGTAACGTCGTCCTTCAATCTTAGCGTGTGATTAAAATTTACGGCGCTCTGATTTGCTTACGCTGCTGTCCAATCGCAACAGGCGATTAAAAAAATCCGATTTGAATAATCTTCACTTGTGTACCATTTCATGTGAGTTTAATAAATTCTTTTTGAATATATCTTTGCTGAGACGGACTGTGAGAGTCGCTAAAGAATAGTGTCGTATGCCTTTTCCAAATCTGATTCTTAATCGCTGACATTTATTCAATATAGTTATGGTTATTCATTAAATAGAGTGGCTAGTTACATTATGTATTCTATCTAAGTTTATGTGCTGAATTTCATAAAACTCCTTACGATTACTGACTGCAATTTTTCATCAAACTTGAGCATCAAATTTGAATTGTTTTAACTTTGTACGATTCCACATGGTTTGTCACTAACGACCTATGTTTCGCCTTTCAGCATCTTCAGGCATTGTATTGCACGGATGCAACAGAACTGACGTATTATTTTCATATCTACCTACTCTGTTCACCTACACATATTTTTTTACAAATAGACTTACCAAATTTCCGATAGATTATCACCGATCACAAAATATGTGTTAATTTATCAAGATATTTAAAAAAAATTATTGTGTCAATTATAGCAAAAAAAAAAATTAAATCTACCTGGCGTGAAGGTGTACGGACGCATCTTGATTGATAGCACATAATTGAAATAAAAACAAAATGGACACGGCGGCACTTCGCAATGATGGACTAGCATAATGTTCTCAATTATTGCAATAAGGCGTTCGTCCGGAACTGTAAATGTTATCCGAACAACATTTTTGATTTGTTTTCTAATTGCGTACACAATAATCATATATTTTATTATGATTTCATTCATGACTTTTCCATACGAATTTTACGTAATTTCCTGACAAAAAAAATTATCGGCGGTAAATTTAGAACATGAAATTTTAATTAAATATTTTATATAGTAGGGACGGCAACATTTCGATTCTCATGGGGCAACTTGCTGATAAAACCAATAAAGGAAGAAATGACCATATAGGGAAATTTTAATATAAAGGAAATTATTTGTTGTATGTCTGCTTGAAATTTTTGAAACATTCTCGTAATGTGTATTTGTCTTTTAGGTGACTTATGCACACACACGACAATTGCGCAAACAACAAAATATTATCAAAAAAACGTGTTTAATCGTTACTGTATCGATCTTTGGTTACCACAATTGACATGTGTGCGTTTTCCGTGGGCGCCTATGCTTGTTGATCGCTTTCATTGAGAACAGGTGAACTGAATTTATTTTTATCAGTTCATTGTTTTTTCTTTATTATATACATTCTATATCACAGGAAAAGCTTCGATAAAGTGAATCTGGGATATGTTAAGTATTTTATCGCTGAATACTTTTTTTTGAGTCGAGTCTTAATTAGTTCTCGATACTTGTTGGTTGGTAAATCGCGGTTGACGTTGCCTGTCTTTCCTTGATAAAGAATACAGATCGCTTCAACTAAACAATACATCTACAGTGAAACCTCGATTTTACGTTTTCCAAGGGACCCTGAAAAAATAACGGTAAATGTGGGAAACGTGAATGCGGGAAAGCTTCAAATAATAATAAACAAGTAAAATCGTAAAAAAACATTTATTTATTAGTTACTTGTACATACTGTATATAAAAATTATTTTTTAAGTTAAGTCCTTTATGTTAGTTTGCTTCTTTGTTATTTGGCACTTTAATCGGAACAAAGACTTATTACTAAACCTGTGACTAAAAGTTTTGTATGTACAGGAATCATTATTACCATGAATTTTAAACAACTCTACATTTGCATCATAAACAATAATACGCGTGTGGTGGATTTCAACTCAAAAAATCAAACAAAACTTGCTTGCTGAGATACGGAGAAATATGCAATAAAAACGATCAATCGGGATAATATTTGTGACGGGACCAAAATATTTAGACGGTTTATCGAGGAAATCGGGGAATCGGGAAACGGTCAATGCGGGATTATTTAACATTGTTCTTATAGGAGTTTGACGGGACTATACAAAATAAGCGTTCCAGCCGGGAAAACGTATTATGCGAGAACGGTCGATCGAGGTTCCACTGTATATATGTATTACTTTTTTTCAAATAATAAAAATATATTTTTTACTACTTAATTCCACAATATATTTTACGACGGGACCTGGACAGGTTTCGCTCATCGCGAGCATTAACAACTGATCAGCTGATTATCATTTGTTGATAATGCTCCCGATGAGCGTGTTTTTATTATTTAAAATATCAGGCCTCTCCATCAAGAAGTGACAGTTAATATCTTAATAGTGATATGTATTACATTTGAATCTCCATATCGTTTGGTAATTAACCTAAAATTTGACGGCATCGAGCTGGTATTATATAAAAAAATATTATTTTAGACTTTTATAAGTTCGCAATCTAGTCGGCCCATTTCACATAAAAAAACAATGAAACTGTCGTAAATAATTAAATATTCAACGTGTTAAATTTTCATTTATTCAGGTTGTAAAAGATTGCCAGGAAGTCTTAAAAATTCTTGAAGAAAAACACGAAAAATCTCGCGATACGAATCTTTATAGCGAAATAAATTATTGCCATCATAAAAACGTTACCCAAATATCAGTGTGTAGTAACACTAAAAATATTTTTAATACTTTTCGTTTATATTATATTAGCCAAGTAAAGTGCTGAACAAATATACCTTCTTTAGATGTCGAAAATGAGTCACTCAGTCATGAATCGAATACGATCCGATTGATGTATCCGATTTGTTCTTTCCGATTCATTCATCGAATCGTCTCATAGTTTTATGATAATAAATTTGAATTGTTGAAACTTTGTACGATTCCACGTGATAATTCAAATTTTTATTGAAATTCCATGAAGCACCTTCAGACGATATCATAAGTTATGATTATACAAGACTAGTGATTCAATGTAACTGAAATAAATTTCGATTTTATTATTTCTTCTACCCGACCCTTCTAGAAGAAAATGTAACGTGTATTTTTTATGGTATAAAGATTCAGATTAATATCTCTTAAGACACTGTAAAACACCATTCGTTTTCTCACTCTGTCAGTTAAAGAAAAAGCGATGTTAAGAATAGGATAACAAACAACCCGCGATTCAATTGAAATTGGATTATCCAAGAATCTGAATTTGACCGATTCAAACATAATATTAAATTAAGCAGTTTTTAATTTTGTTTGTACTTGAGTCAGTCACCTTCAAAGATATTCGCTATAGGGGTGAGTTATTAATACAGGAGCTGTTAGTTAGGCTGTTTTCTGATGTTGGATTAGGCAGAATGTTGTACAGGTCATATCGTAAATTTTAATGAACGTGCCAGGCAACCTTTACGACTTTCACAATGATTTCCCTACGTCTTAATCGTTTTACGTTTGCGCATAATTTTAATTATAGTAAATTTTTACAGTCGCGAATCTTTATTGTCTGCAGAAATAGGTGTTTTTCTTGTGTATAATGTAATGTAAAAAGAGAATAAATGTTGGTCGAAGACACGGAAAAATATTCTAAGATCGAGCATTTTTTTTTCTAAGTATCCTTGTGTATGCAGGATAGGGGCTTTTGAAATCGAATAAAACAGTGTTAAGTACTGTTTCCACAATTTTATATTCTACAGCAGTGAGCATTATCAACTGATACACACTTTAAACAATCAATTAATTTAACATTTTTTTTTTTTTTTTAATAATAAAAACACATTTTTTTAGTACTTATTTCCACAATATATTTTTTGATCAGGACCGGTTTCGCTCATCGCGAGCATTATCAATGATGATGCTCGCGATGAGCGAAACCGGTCCTGATCAAAAAATATATTGTGGAAATAAGTACTAAAAAAATGTGTTTTTATTATTTAAAATATCATGCCTTTCCATCAAGAAGTGACAGTTAACACCTTAAAAGTAATTTAACAATATAAAGTTTATAATTCTATATATTTGCTTAAATTATTTCATTGTCATATAATTTGGATGAAATTTTTTCGCTTGAACTCACTATCGTCCATGTGGATCGACGTCCGGTGAGAAGTCCCAGTGGCATCCTTATTGGCATAATGATAGACCACTTTGGAAAAATAAATATAGACAATAAAGGGCTGATTTCGCTTGGCTTTAGATGAAGATACCATTTGGGTGAATCCTGTCGTGAAAACAAATTCTGTTCAATGTAACATATATTGTATCTCAATCTAAAACATGTCTTTAGTTGACTTATTTACGTTGCATTAGGCAAGAAATATAATTGAAATTGTGTATAATATATTAAACTCGAAACGCTTGATTGTGTAGAGCCAGGAAACACGCAATTGACAATGATGAGTAAATTTGCTACGCCCCTCCTCTGATTTGAACCCAATTTAATAGCTTCGTAGTTCGCAGAGCTATTGTTGTGGAATAGCGAGACGAGAAAACTATTTTTTAACGTCGGCTTGTCCAGTGGGCACAATCGTACTGAAGTGTGGAACAAAGTTCACAAATGAAGCTATTTATTGTATATAATCGGGCGTAGTTTAATGATGATAAGTTTGGTGTATCTTTTATGGCAAAGATTTTCACTTTGTACGAGGGGAACAATTATACTCAACGATATAAAATAAATTAGAAATTTCAATTTTGTTGAAATGGCGTACGTTATAGGGTAAAAATAAGATATGTTATATAAGAAGTAGTATCGTTGATAGCTATTGTACTCACTCCACCCTCAAATCTATATAAAAACTTAATGTACTCTACAAACGAACGCTCACAATTAAAGTTTTACATCGATAACGGACGAAGAATTCACCCGTTTCCTGCTGAGCCACTTAAAGATTTTCCATCACCGATTATTTAATAAAATATTTTCTCACTGCTCGTGTTGATCAAGTTATGTAGATAGATATTCAGGAAAAAACAACTTTTACACAAAAGTGTTGATATTTTTTTTTTTTTTTTTTTATTGTCGATTAACTGTTGAGAAGGTAGCAATTAGAGGATTAAGAAAATTCATCATCAAATGCTAACAGTTAACATAAAAAGTAAAGTTCAACAATAATTGATGTTGAAAAAAATATACATTAAAAATAACATTTCAATTACTTGCCGCCGAATTCGAATTGTCTATAGCGACGACATTCGAGTGCATAGAGTTAAATTAAGCTTACATTTAAATACGGTTAAAAAAAATTAACATCCTATCGTCCCACTTATTGAAGCATCTTAACTTTGATTAATATTCTCACTGCGATTGGAACACAGCTTAGATTATTCGAACAGCCCATTATTCAATTATTAAAACGTTAAATTTTCAAAGTATTCAGGCGTTTCTAGTTATACGAATATTTTTTGTTTGTTTTTCAGTTCATTCATGTTTAAATGTATTTTTAATCATGCAATGGCCGTTATTATCGTTTCGTTTAATTAAAAAAATATGTATTTCGTCGGTTTCATCATTATGAATAAGATATAAGACACTGATTATGTTTCAAAAGCACGCAATTTTCCAATTGTGGTTTTGTAAAACATAAACATGACGTACATATATAATTCATGCGAAATAATTAGTAATGAAATTTGTCTGTAGGTACAGAACAAATGAATTTCTTTTATATCTTATATTAGATTTCATCAGTGTTAATATATTTTTTTCACCTGAAACCGTGGTTGCCAAATAAATTACGGTTTTGTAGGCCATTTGCTTCTCGTCAGGTTTTCCAAAACTATGTTTCATATGAAGTGAATATTCGACAAAATTTGACCGGGAAATATTATGCTCACTTATTGAAATTCATGTTTACGTTAAAACAGCTCCTCATAAACTCTAATGAAAATTCCCATTCGGCTACGGCGATCGACTTATTTATTATCGAAATTTGAATCGTTCATACTTTGTACACTTCCACATATTTTATCATATCATCCGGGTTTAGCCTTTCGACATCTTCAAGCATTCTAGTACACGAATGCTCTCGAACTGACAATGAGCGAACAGCTTCTATCTAGACTTGGGGTGTATATTTTTCGTAATTCGTATTTTATATGATATAAACAATGCTAGCTTTTTACAGTCAGCTGCATCAGAGTGCATCTGTATACTTAAAATGCATGAAGATACCGAAATGTGTAACCCAGATGGAAGTGTACAGGTTTCAATGATTAAAATCACAATATATCTGTTTTGAATTGAATTGATAGAACTCCATTATAACGAGGTGAAAAAATAGCAGTGTATGTTTAACAAAATTTACAAGGCATGTAGTTGATAGCTATTTCGGCTTACGCTCTCGTCGGAACTATAATTACTATTACTATTAGTGAATAGTTTTGATGAAGGTGTAAGCCGAAATAGCTATCAACTATAATATATGCATGCCTTGCAAATTTTGTGGAACTAAAATACGTGTTTTAAATACAATAAATGAAAAAAAAACATAAATCCTACGGAATATTTTGAACAAATATTACGCTTTTGGAAGCTCTGCAACCATACTTGGAGTGGTAATATATCCCTATTCGGTGTTTACAAAATTTTGTGTCGCTGTGAATTATTCGTCTATTTAAATTAATGTGTCAGTTAATCTTGTATATTATATTGTATTTTCATGTCATGGACAAAATCATAGCAATAACAATTTCGTTTGGCAATAATTATTATCCTCACGAAGAGACGTGTCGGTGGTTCGTTGACATGCGCAAACGGAGCCTGGAATCACGCAGTCGCACTACCCATGTCTTTGTTTCAGAATTCTCCGTAGTAACACTAATGCCGAATACATTATGCACATACTGCTAACATATTGTACATTTTATTATTTGTCATATTCTGTGACACTAATACGAGGAAAAGGCGCAAATTAATATTGTATGAATTTTAAATGCCGATAAAATATTGCGGTTAAATAATATTTACTCTCTCAATTTTTTAGATGAGATATGTATATCCATGTCATTTTCTAATGTTAAGTATACGGAAGAAATTCTTTGTCAAATAATTTCTATATGTTTGAATTTACAAGCAGTAAGATAAAAGATTATATCTTTTGGAACGATAGAAACATATTTGATGTTAATTGCGAAAGAAATATACGACCAATTCACTTCTAACGTTTTGACTGTCACTTCTTGGTGGAAAGGGAATATTTTTTCAAATAATTAAAATATTCTTTAGTTGTGGAAATAATACATAAAAAACAGACCGATAGGTGAAATCTACTCATACCAGTGACTTCGTCCTGGCATCCTCATTAGCAGACTACTTCTACGTTTTGGAAGAGCAAATAATTCATATCCACGGACTGTCGAAAGATGATCAGAAACCCAAAACTTGAAAATCAAGTGGGAGAAATTACATTTTAGCCTTGATTAACTTTTTTTATGGTTATGTATTAAATAACGGAATACTGACAGATAATTATATGTGTCGTGTGGAGATTTAATTAAAATCCACGCTGACTGAAATATTTAACTGTTTTTTTTTCTTAAGGAGGGGCATATTACAGCAGCTGTCGTCAACCCTCAGCTCATGTTGAATGTGCCTGTCGCAAACATTAACCATGTCTCTGTTAATATATATTGTAATATTATAACGTTGAAAGAAATTACTATCAAATGAGCACTAAATAAAATATCTTAACCGAGACAGATGGCAGTGGTACTATATTGCAAGTCGAGCTGTATCGCAGTTCTCATCGAGTTGAGCTACCAATAGATGTAACGGTTACTCATAACCTATGGCGGTGTATATGCTGTATTATGTATTAATTGAATTGGCATTTACTTGGTAAAACTTCATTATAGAGAACTAGTTCAAATGTGTAAGCCGAAATAGCTATCAACTATATCTATATATATATATATATATGTATGTGTTTGTCCTTTATGCATTACTACACCATTCATGTGATAGATGTGAAACTTTAAAAATATGTCGAGTACACTCCCGCTAATGTTTCTAGTATATCACTTCCTTCCCAAATAGTAAATAAAAATAATTAAAATAACACTATTGACAAGTTTCTTATCATAACGAGTTTCCTTGAATCTTCTTACTCTAAGATCGCAGCAACATTCGACTGGTCAGCAAGTATGTTATAAATTTTGTGTAACTATAATAAATTAATACTGTGCTTAACTTTACATTTTATTACGACGCCTTTACAAGTAAAAACGATCACAAATGTTCTTTCACAATTTTAGCGATTTTAGGTACCCGTCTGTGTAAAAATGTTGCCGATCACTGCTGTGTTGCAGCATTTATGATGATAATAATTATATAATTTATTCTTTTGAGTTCAAAGACATTCATATAACAACCGAAAAATAACACAATTTCGAAATAATAAACGCCGAGCGAATGTCCCGTTTCGTTGAGGCGTACCGAATTGCCTATCTTAGATTGTGCAACGCTCATAAAAGAGAGGCAACTTAACGTGTTCGGTCCATGTTATTAATTTTGTTTGTTTGCATAATTGAACAGGCCGCTTGCACTCCGCCTGCGCCGTCTCAGACGCAGGATGTTGACGCACGACGCGATGCACTCGTGCTTTTATGTGTCGCAAAACGTACCTCTTGTAAATTATTGGTCTAGATATGTGTCGTTTCTTATTGAGCTCGTATTAAAAGTTATAAAAAAATACGTTGCCTAAACTTGCGGCTTATAAACAGTTACGCAGAGCTGTTTTATTTAAGCAAAGAATTTATTCAAAAAAATAGTAAACGATATCACAATAATCTAAATTAGAAATTTTCGGCGAGAGTCCAAATAGTTTTCGACGAGTTTATATGAAAAAAGTGGAGATATTATTATTTTTTATTTTTTACCTTATTATATAGTAATTCATATCAATGTTATATCCCCAATAAAATATTTTTGATTGAATTGGCATTTACTTGGTAGAACTCCATTATAGCACGGTGAAAAAATAGCAATGTATTTTAGTTCTACAAAATTTTAAAGATATGGTTGATGGCTATTTCGGCTCACGCCATCGTCAGAACTATCATCAAAATGTTTTTGGGTTTGAAAAGTTTGGAAAACTAGATTATTCGATTGTCAAAATGCTGTTCGTACTAGGAGTCAGACCCGTGAGATCTGTCCTGGGAACCAACTACGCACTATTGACACGACATAGCTTTTCGGCGTCTAGGTTAAGGTCAAAGTGTAAAAAAGCTGCGGGAATAATAGCCGATTGAAAATATAATTGCTGCCTTGTTTTTCTTATATGTGTAGGTGAAAGAAGCTACAGAAGTGAGAAGATATTTTTTTCTTAGTGGTGGAATGTTTTTACCCAACCGCATAGCCACGTCATCATGTATCCGATTAAAATGAATTTACAATATTATTTGTAAATCCAGCGAGATTACATTAATCTATAATGTAGCGGTTTGCGGTGTGTACCGCTATGCGGCGACCGGGTGGTTTATATTGGGCATTTTTAAGAAACCTTTAATTTTTTTTAAACTGGAAATTTTTAAGATCATAATTTGAATTACCGTGTCTTTCATAGACGAAGTCGATGCGGACACGATTGCGACGTGACTTGAAGCGATATAAAGCGAAGCGACAACGATGTCTTACATGCGACCGTCTGCTTTTACTCTAATCATTAGTGTGCATTTCTGCAAATGGTGATGGAATAGCAAGAGCTGTCGCGTGTAGTTCGCGTGAAAATAACGGGAAATCTGGTCGCATCGCTTTGCTCGTGTCGCGTTTTCATAGACTTGGCAAAACTGAATTTTAAAATTCGAAAATAAATTATTTATCCGATGTAAAACTTTTCAACTACAATAATGTTACCTTGAATCGTACACTATCGGATAAGATGATGTTTCAGTCAGTATTGAGAAATGGCTTCTAATAATGTTGTCAACCACTCTTCGTATGGATGGAAAACGATTTAAAAATTAAGAAGGTCGATGCATTCGTTGCTTAAAAAATGGTGTGATGTTTGAAAAGTCAATTTGGATCAGAATGTATGGGCACTTACTACTGCAACTGAATAGAATGACCGCCCGAGAGTTCGGAGACTCGACTACAGTAACGCCAGAGAGGCTAAGTGGAGAATTTAACTACCTACCTAATATTTGGTATTATTTACAAATTAATGACGCACGCTGTTGTGTATAATGTACCTAAGTTTTATGTCAGTTGTTTATTTGTTTTATAACTAAAGTGTAAACGATATAAAATTCGTTTTAACTGAAGCTGGGCAGGATTACATTCCTGAATATATTCGATTGATATTTTTGTGTGTTGCGTTTGAAAGTTTTTATATCGTTCCTAATAGGTTTTATTACTAATAAGTTTTTTTAAAAACCGGCTTTCGCAGGCCCTTCGATTGAAAACGAGAACATCGCGCAATCTCCTCTTCCTTGTTATACGTCTTATAATCCATCTATCCGTGCGTGGAAAGGACTTTGTTTATTGATTGAATTGGCATTCACTTGGTAGAACTCCATTATAACACGTTGAAAAAATAGCAATGTATTTTAGTTCTACAAAATTATTTTTAACAAATATAGTTGATAGCTATTTCGGCTCTCTTTGCTTTGGCTCGACTTTGTTTATACCCGGCCAATATTTTCGTTCAGTTAACTTTGAAGTTACGTGGTACTTGTGATGAAGGGCTAGTTTTTAGTTGAGATCTCTTGCAGCTGACTTCATGTTTGATTAAACGCGTTAAGATTTCACAATGCAGTATTGTATAAAAGCTTAAACTGTCTTTGGCTCATGATATTTCCAACAATTTGAGATGAAATGTGTTGTATGCAGTCGAGGGATGCCGATCGTGATTTTGTCATTTTCGCGCCAGAACGGCGCAGACGTGACGCTATCGCATAAATGTGAACGCTTCATGATTCATTCGTCATATTTTCGCGGGGCCAATTAACTACGGAATTCAAATAAAATTCTCACAAAATCGTCTCGTTCATTCAATTTCTCGCAACGTTTCATTTGCGAATGTTTTGTCACTTTAAAATTCTCCAGCGAAACAGCGCTTAGTCAATAATAATTACCGAATAATTCTCGAGTCCGCTTTCCTTCTTGTTCTTCTTCTTCTTATGCTCATCATGCTAATTACCGCCGAAGGGCAAACTTTGTCGCAGGATTCACAGAAACAAATATACATAATTGATGGATAAAAACTGCTGAGCGCTTAATTTATACGTTTAAAAGTTTGTCGTTGTCAACCGCTCGGAATGGTTTGTATCTATTTTAAACGATGCTTCATCGGGTGTGTCAATGTTGAATTCATATTTTTTATAAGTATTATTCACGGAAATTCATCGGAATTCATATAAATAAAATAACTGTAATGTATATATTACATACACTATCAATTTTTATTAACTCCACTTTTCAAGATTAATTTCCTCAACAAATAACCAAGTTTACCGAGCAATTGGTGTAGTTTCAGATTTTTCATATTTAACCTTTTGTTTACGGGTTGGTTTATATGTCGTTGTTTTTTTTTATGTTTGAAAATACGGCGCTACAATAAATTTAAACAATTAACATTTATATACATAATTTATCACTATTTTTTCACTACCTTGACATATATTTACTATCGCGTCTATGTTTTTTTTTATATAATATAAACGTGAAGAATTGTGGCCTACCAATTTGACGTTCCGTAACAATTGGTAGATTTTTTTATTTGGTGGCAAAACGAAAATTATTGCACAATAAACTTTTGGTTACTTGAATAAAAAAAAAAAATCCACATTTCCAATAAGCTTTCATTCGAATGCCTAAGATAGCTCTTGAACCCCGTTCCCCGGTTCGGTTGAATAATGCCTACGGATTTTCCCCGCGGCAAGTTGGTGAATATCCTTTGATATATTATCGCCGTTGCGAAAACACCGGGAGGACGCTCTCGATTTGTCTTTGCTCGCCTTAAATGGGCTGCCATTAATTGTAATACTCTGATTTTTATATAAATATCATATATCATACAATGTTTTGTATCTGTATTTATTAAGAATTCTTCAAATGTTTCGAATCTTGTACGAGGAAAACTTTGTTTGCATGAATGACCTATTATTTATGTTAGTTTCAAAATATGGTATGAAGTTTTGTTCTTGTATAATTAATCCATAATACAAACCAAGACACAATACAGCTTTTTGTGTATTCATATTAGCTAGCTCCACTTTTTGCCAAGCAAAATAATTCATAGCAAATTATTTTAAATATCATCAGGCTTTAGACTCGCTCAGACGAAAAAAATAAAAACTGCATTTAAATATTTTATCAAATTAAATATGGTTCTTTTAGAATGAAATTGCTAAATCATAACTTCAACACGGCTTTTTCACGATTAAAAACAACAAAAATGCGTTTTCTCAATTTTTTCATTAGTGCCCTTTTGCTTTTGATTTGTTATAAAAGCACACTGTTTGACATACATCTGCATTTTGTTATTGAATGCTTAAAACTTGCCTTACTTGACCCATAGATTGTATACAAACAATGGCATATGGATAGCTAACAACGGCTTACTTCAACGCGCTATGACAGGTTCTGACGTAGAAATAATACGTAAAATAACGGTTTGCAATTATTCTTATCTCGTTGTGACACAGATGTGAGCCCTAGGGACACTCCGGTTGCGGCGTGCCAGTAAATTGAGCCGTCTCATTTGTCTGATGTACGTACATTTTCATTAGCAGTTCGATTGTATGTTTATAATGGAAGATACAAACAGTACAATTATTTTAAGATTGGTGGTTGCATTTTGTCTTTTCCATTTCGATATTAAATCTCCTAAACAAAATATTCGGTATATCAATTTTGTTTTAATTTACGTGTCGATATGGTAAATACCGTTTTATTAAAACATTATCATGCGTTTTTTGAAACGTTCAAACATTGTCCACTTCCATATGTTTTTGTTACTGATGTCATATAGACCCTTAAATAAATGTAAATGCGTATTTTAATTTATTGAATCATTTCTTTATTTAAATATAGAAAAATATTTTTTTTATATCATTACAATAAATATTGCATATGCATTGTGATGTCCACAAAAGAATCAATTACTATTAAAAAGTTTATAGAAAACTTGATATTAAATAAATGTTTAAAAGTTACCAGGCGTTTTTACTGTTAGTTAGAGTGCATCCTTGTACTAGAATGCTTGAAGATGCCTGAACGCGACATCTATGTCGTGTGTGAGTTTCAAAACATCTGAATGTGTACAGATTACCAAAAATGATTCTCCTCGCTGATTATCATTCTTATGTCAATCTATGGTTTTTGCTAATGAATTTTACTCTCGAAAACAAAATTTATTGAGGAATAAATAATTGATTATTTAAGTTAATGTATAAATGAATCACTGAAATATAATTATATTGTTGGGATTATATATTAATTGAAGAAATGTATGAATGTATTAATTACACATTTATTCAGTTAAATTTATTTTCAGCAGTTTAAACGATCCGCTGAATAGTGTGATTTTGCAGATAGATATACAATTTTACAATGAAATTAAGAGACATTGTTCGCTCTAAGTGAACAACTTTGGTACTCAGTCACCAAACCCATATCGTTAAAATAGTATAAAATCATAATATTTGAGTTGTGAATGAATTTTATCGGATTAACAGTTTTTCGGTGGCTTCCGACTAAATGGCTTTACGTCAACATGAACAGTAACTATTAATTTGTATCATACAAGGAAAATGTCTCAATAATATAGTGGGCAATCGTTATAGCATGGAAATTTTGCACTCGTAGCTTTTTTTATGATTGATACAGAACATCAGTTAGCATTAACTCCGGTTCAACGAATGATGCATAAAAACCGTTCACTTAGCGTCCGCTGATGAATTGACTCGTTTTGAGGTCACGACCAAGGTATCCTGCCGTACATTGGCGGAACATTTTGTGGTGGTTAGACTTAATCGGGGCATGCCGATATTTAGATGCAGATTTCAATTAGTTTAATATCACTCCTATTATTCTTGTTTCTCAATGATATGGAGTTGTTTTTAACTATATACAGTCAACCAACGTATAGAGTGCAGAAGGGACCACGATATAAGACAGTTTCGTATGGGTAGTTAAGTACTCATGCCAACTTTGAGGTTAGGGTTTTTTAATTGTAGTTTATGAATTGAATGAAATCACCAATTTTTTTTTATTATTATTATGTTTTATGCTTAGTTTGATTTCTACTGCCAAATATTTTTTCAATGTACGTATACATATATATACATACACTACTATCCGTCGATTTACAAGGTACTTGTTTTACACGTTTTCACTTTTACACGAATTAAAAAAAAGCAAATTTTGATAACAGATTTTATAGCCAAATCTCGAGGTGTAGATTGTTTCTACTTCAAACATCGAATTGGTACAGTTAATTTCGAGTGATGAAAGTGCTTTTGAACCAGTCACGAAGAAGAGATTGACAGTGATTTGTGATAGTGGTGAATGATAAAAACTCCACCAACCGTTTGCAATATTTTTTTTATGAGTGTTGGATTTCATTTTTTTTTGTTTCTCTATATATGCTTTATGTGTATTTAATTAATAAAAGAATTTGTATGATTATATTTTTTTGTTTCATTTGTGTATTTTAGATATTTAGAAATTATGCGTTTTTTGTACTTTTCGATTTACACGGCTTTCTCCGGAACCTATCTACCGTGTAAATCGAGGCATAGGTAATATACACTTCTCATTTTCGAAAATTTTAATTTGACCCAAGAGCACCTATTTTAGGCAGCTATACAAAATAAAACTGCCGCATTTACTAGTGGAGACTCCACTATGGAAGGATCGATTGTATTGTACACTGAGAATATTTAATCCTACAAAATATATTTAATTGACTTTTTTCGTGGTGTTCGTATCTTTTAAGAGTCTTTCGTAAACACTACAGTCAGAGCTTGTTAGAAATATGTTTTATTTGGTTGATTTGCAATGACAGTTTGCACAACTCAATTCATACGTAATAACGCCCCGCTATCCTTCAAACTTTTCATAAAATTTATGCCGTCGTGGGAATTGCACAATACCCGTGAACTTTGCCAATCCGAAAGAGTTTTCTCGATCGTGGAACTCAATGTGATCCCGAACAAAGCGTATCGTGACTGTCGGGCTTCTGCGTTTTACGCTATAAAGTTTGTACGCAATATGAAATCTCTTCCTGTTTTCTGTTTTATACCGCGCCGATAAAAAAAAGAAACTGCGTGTCGCCGAAAGGAAATGACTTTCAGCCGGTACACGCGCTCGTCCTTGGCACGCCGGGATACCGTTGCCCTATATGATATCTATTTATTCGGATATCTATATACGCATATATAGATAACACGGTGAAAAAATAGCAATGTATTTTTGTTCTACAAAATTTTATAAGATATAGTTGATAGCTATTTCGGCTCACGTTAAGTCAGGATTGCTATCGATTGTCACACGAAATTTTAACCGAACAGACAATTATGATATAAGTCTTTCGCCGCTCCTCAGATCATTGCGGAAGGCTAATGCATTTCTGTATTAAATCATATCCGGTCATTATTTAAGCTTACTGCAAGTGCCGCCTGTTTAGTTTATTTTATATTTTTAATTTTAGTTTTATTGCTAGCACAATATAAGCTAGATTGTTAGGTCTAAAACAGAAGAGAAGGTGTATTGTGTACCTTTTCTACACAGCTATATATAGATAAGTTAATGTAAATTTAAACAAAGTTCTGACGAAGGGGTGAGCCGAAATAGCTATCAACTATATCTTTAAATTTTTTTCAGAACTAAAATACATTGCTACTTTTTCACCGTATTATTGTATAATGAAGGCCCGCTGACCGTAGTTTGAATACCTCCTGATTTAGATTATTATAAATAGTATGGAATAGTTCACTATATTGTGGCCCGCGTAAAGTAGTAAACGCATGTGTCTGGCGAGAGAAAAAAGGGTTTTGTATGATTTATTTATTGGATGAACTTTCCCATATAACTTCGTGAAAATAGGATAAACCAAAGTTTTTTGTATGTTTGGCCTATTTTAGAGAAGTGAAGAATCTCGATGGTCTAATATTGACACGTTGTAATACAAATTTGATTTTTTTTAATAATAAAAACACATTTTTAGTACATATTTCTACAATATACGCGACGAGCGAAACCGGTCCTGATCAAAAAATATATTGTGGAAATAAGTACTAAAAATGTGTTTTTATTATTTGTAACCTCATGCCTTTCCATCAAGAAGTGACAGTTAACACATTAAAAAAGACAAATTTGATTGCTTTCTACCATGGCATTCAGGAAATTTGACAATCCAAGCAGAAGAGTATGTTAAAAAAAGGATTAAAAGGGCTTTTTTCTTATCAAGTTAAACGATAAAATCTCCTAAAAGTTGTGTAATATGCAACACCGAATCCTTCATAACGACACTCAAGTGATGTCGACTCGTGAAACGAGAAGTTTTTAAGTTCAGTCTGGGCCAGGGGTGTAAACAAACCACCAACAAACGGCATAGCGGCTGGTGGGAGGACGGCTGGGGTGGATTTCTACTCCCATCAGCCGGCGTCGGCATTCGTTGCTAGGGAAGCGATTGCGTATCGATATTCGGATGTCGCCTTGAATTCGATTTGGAAATTTACGATTTTTACATTTTTAAGATTGTTCATTGGAAGACTGCCTTCGAATAAAGAATCAAGATTTTCTTTTTATATTTTATAAAACATTTTTCATTTTTTTAATGTCTTTATATTTTAATATATAAAAAATACAAATGGCGTTGCTAGAATTGTGTAGTATATTTTTTTATTTATTTATTATGCAAAACATTTATAAAATTAGATAATTTTTTCATGATTTTACGATACAGTAAAACCCCCATTTACACTAAAGTTGATCGAGGTTCCACGGTATCTTTTTATTCTCAGTGAATTAAATACGGGACAATTAACTGTCCCCGGCGACTTTAGCCAGGAATGTGTCCCATATAAACGAAGCGTCTGATCATCCTTAATTATTGTGTAAATCAATCTAGCTAAGAAATGACATTTCTAACCCATGGCCAAGATCTCAAAATTAAATTGAAAAAAATCTCAGTTTAGTATAGATCTCGCTGTATTGATAAGCTAAAGAAGTTGATTAATCGGCTATAGATCTCCGGTAGATACAAAATACCAGCAAAATTAATACGCCGTAAAATCTTATTTATGATCATTTTACCGTGTCAGAAAATATAGCAGCGGAAAATCGTTATAATATAATCATCATCATCATCATCATCATCAGCCGGGTTCGATCCACTGCTGGATGAAGGCCTCCCCCTGCTTTCTCCATTCTTCTCTGTCCTTAGTTATTCGTTGCCACGTATTTCCTCCGAACTTGGTTAGCTCGTCTAACCATCGGGTCTTAGGGCGGCCCTGTGGTCTTTTAACGTTTCTTGGATACCACTGTATGACCGCATTCGTCCAACGGTTGTCTATTCGTCGTGCTATGTGTCCAGCCCATTGCCATTTTATCTGTTTGGCGACATCTACTACATCACGTACCCTTGTCTGCTCCCTTATCCACTGGTTTCTCTTGCGATCTCTTCTCGTTATGCCCAACATGCATCTTTCCATGCTTCGTTGTGTTACTCTTAATTTTTGGATTTCCTTTGTGTTAAGGGTCCATGTTTCAGATGCATACGTCAGCACTGGTAGTACACATTGGTTGAAGACTTTTCGCTTTAGGCATAGTGGCAGGTCGCTTTTGAAGATAATATCTAACATAATATCTGTATCGATATTACATTATATTATGTAACGGATAGTATCGCGAGCATCCGCGCAGTCTGTTCGTAGTCAGTAACTACATTACGCGGGTATATGGCAGCTAGCCTTCGGATCTCCGGACTCTAACTAACTACCGGGTGGATGATAGGTATGTATATGATGCGTCGCCATGGCTACCCGCCCGGGAGCAGGCTACCGGGGGCTCGGCAATGTTGCGTTTCTAGGAAAATGGAATAAATAAACAGTTAATCAATACAACACACACGGATTGATGACTTAATATAATAACACTCGATAATTCTGCTGTCTTTTAAATACGGTTATGTCATATTGTAAATCGTATATGTTCCATATAAAACATAGGCTCCCGACCTTGGGGTCGCCAACTTATACGGTCAACTAAAAAAATATTTTTTGTATGCTTTTGGATTGTCTGGGGGGTCGCGGGTCATATGGATTTTATGAAAAGGTGTCGCCATCCGAAAAAAGTTGGGAACCTATGATATAAAACGACACCGACTCCATAACGGCTGCTCGGTCTGCAAATCGACTAACTCTAGCATCGAGTATTTGAATTTTTTCCACGACAATGGAATTTAACACTCAAGTTTAATGTAACAAATGCTAAACATGACTCATTTCTTACAAATGACGAGAGGCTTTCTGCGTTGAATATCTAATGATTGAGCAAGCCAAGCCAATAAATGCGCGGTACAATTGTAGCCTTTTCGAAAAAATCACAATTAATTCTATTGGATTATATTTATTCATTTACATTAATTATATATACACATTGCATATATTCAGCAAGTTGCGAGAAGCCTAGAGAGACAAGTGGATATATAGGTTTTATTTCCGTGTGATGGGTAAATTATTTAGTTGACTCATTGTTCTGAAAAAATAAAGAAATATAATTAGAAAATAAATATTTTACACTTTCTCGCATTTATAAGAGCTCTGAAGAATTATAGTTATACTTTATTTAAAAAATAAATATGCGTACTCTGTTCAATATTGAACATTTTCTGGGTTAAATACACGTTAACGAATAGTTTAAAAAATCTCTGGTAGATATCGCACTTTGTATGCAGGCCGCGTTTTAGCTTTTATAGATTACCACTTACTATATGGGTACGGAAATAATAATCACATGCTCAAAATTTCAGCAAAGCTTTTTTATCGCCACTTGCGATATCAGCTGTGATCAAAAGAATGTTTCCATGTCCATTCTCTGATTTCTTCGTGATAAAAAGAAAAATTCTCTATGTTTCAATACTACCTTTTCGAAGATTCATTTAAGATAAAAAAAATAATTCGGTTTATGCATATTGTTGGTTTAGTTCAACATTACATTGTTACTACAAAATCGATATTTGTCCGTAAATGACTTGATACGATTTTTGACCCCTCGCCTAACAAACAAATTTGTCAAAAAATCTTCGAATTTATTTTTTGAAAGACGTAACATTTTAAAGTAAGAGTTATGTTAACTATCAGAATTATTAATATATTGTATAATTTTTTCTAACCTCGACTGTATGTCGAAGTAGCTTTCAGCGCATCTTCATCGTAAGTATTTCTATGTTTTTTTTAAGCCTTATAACATTTTTTACAGAACACTCGATTCTAGTGCTATATATATTCTTCCTCTCTATTCCACATGCCACTGGTACCGACATTCTACACCTATAACCCTTTCGAATGTATGGTCCGCACGTGTGCGTCCGAGTGAAGTATTGTCATTCTCAAAGTTTTTATTGAAGTGTTATTATTTATTTAGATATGGATACTACACATCAGTGATTTTCCGACATGTTTATTTTTTATTTATTTGTATTAAATGCACAAAAAAAAAGATAAAAGAGTAAAATTCCATTTCGTTTGGATTGGCGTCGTGCCCTAATCAGCGTCGGTAGAGGAACACAAGTCCATATAATGCAATTAAAATCTAGACCCGCACGTTATTGAAAATAAATTATTTATATGTATGAATGAGTTAATTCATTTACATTTTTGACTAAACGCTTAATAAATCTGAAAGTGTATTAAACTACTGAGAACATTTCAACCTATGAGAGAGCTGATTGCAATATATTTATCAATCGATCAGTGTCAAAACTTTCTCTTGAAAGCTAATTTTTGTGTCAAAAATGATTGCCTGCATAATTTTTTTCATTTTCAACATGTTATTGTTCAGGGGACAGTCCCCCTGTCATGAAAAAGTTTGGAAAACACTGCTTTAAGCGGCCCAGCAGGGAATGTGTTAGCTGCCTGAAAACGTACGTCATTTCTTCCCAGGTTAACTGAATACAAAAATAAAATGTTACATGCTACTGTGAAAATATTAAATGAAAAACCTAATGTAATCATAGTTTCCTCACTAGGGTAAATCCTTGTGTTCTAAAATAAATTCTTATATGGTCAATGATCGATAATTTTCATGACTACGAAATGGATGCAAAATTTACATTTCACTTTATTATGCTGTTTAAAAATAATCAGTTTTGACCTGTCATTACTTATTATTCAAAAAAACTTCATGATATAATTGTGAGTTAACCTAGTATATTATATTTTACGTAATGCCCCTTTACAACATTATAATGTATAGCAGAAATGGCTTAAAAATGTTAAAATAATGTCCCATAAATTTCCGCCCCTCGGCCGCGTTTTTTTTCGCTCGCATTAAAAACATGAATTGTTTTTGCGTAGTTATTTCCCAGGGCGGTGATATAAGCGGTTATAATCTTAAACAATATCGTACGACCCCTGTTTAGATTTCGCCCGCCGCCTGGTACACGAAAGCGACATCGCAGGGGTGTTATCAATTATTTCTTAGTAAATAATACACCGAGCTATATATAAAACCTTTTTTAAATCTCACGTAAAGCGTTAAAACGTATCATTAGACCGATGTTTAGATATAACCCAGTTTTTTTTTTCAATAATGAGAAAAATTTATTTACGTTATTTTAGTTTTCGGGGTATATTAAAGGAAGTAATTATTATTTTTTATCAGTTAGTAATTAAATATTCACTACAGTTCATTATTAATCGCCTTGATCGCAGGTAACTATTTCAAAGTCTTGAAGGGAAATATTCTAGCTCAAAATTCTTTTTTGTATATTTGTCGTTTGTATTTTGTATAATCTTTCGATACCATTCCGAAGCTTTTTGATGATTTTAATATTTAATTCGACAAATCATTTCGTAGCGTGTGAATATACTCATCTTATTTGTTATGATGTCGAATAATGTTTGAAACGATATTGTTAATCGTTAATTGGTTTGAGTATGAGAGGAAAATATTTGTGTTTATCGAATAACTGTTTTTTTTAAATACATTATCCATTTGCTCTGTTCGGTTAGTTACGCGAATCATTTTGAAGTACTCGACTATCAATTATCGGTAAAATTTTTGGAATAATCCAGACCAGATCGCGATCGTGTATAAGTACAATTTTAAAAATATCTTAATTCTAAATTCATTGATTAATAATGTTCGCATGAGTGAAATTTCTGCATTTTTTTTATTATTCATAAATCTTCATTTGTTTTCTCGTCAATATATGTCGGTTTTAAATAATATGGAATACAATGGTACCTCGGCCTATCGTTCCCGAATGCATAGCCCCTTTATCTTTCGCTTTTATCCATTTATTGGTTAAATGATCCCATCACAAAAATTATCTCGATTAATCGTTTTCGTCAACTATTCTTCATATATTTCATCGCGTCAAGTACGCGGGGTTCCGAATTAATTTCCGATCTATTGTTTTTGTCGAATATGTGTGATCCTGCCCAAAAAAATGCGCGACCATATTAATCCAGTACCATAAAAATATCGATACAGCAATCATTCAAGCGACGTCGTGTTTTTATAGAGCCAGCTCATAACATCTCTGCTGATGGTTCGTCTACTAAGCACGTATGACCAGACCTATCAGACTTCTCGCCGAGTCAGTGATAATTTTTTCCTCGTATTTCGCATCATGAATTATTTTGACTGGCAATTAAAAGGCACTATAGGATAATGTTAGGACTCTTGTCGAGAGACTGAAGATACTTTCCCCCGTATTTCTCGTTTTTTTTCAGTGCCTCTTGTGAAACGAAGAATCTAAGTTATATACACCCAGCCCTCGCTTAACATGATACTCGCTTAATACGGTTTCAGTTTCGGTGAAAAAAAAAAGTTTCGACGTTTCGTAGATGTGCACACAGCTGTACGAAATTCTAAGAATAACGGTAAGGGTATACCGGGAATAGAATTGCGTATTTCAAACAAAAAATAGTAACTGAAATATAACACTTGGATCGATAAGTCCCGGGACTAACTAAGGAAAACACGTTTTTTTGGTTTGGTCGAAAATTCAACTTTATTCATCAACATAGTCTCCTTCAAGAGCAACACAATCAGTCCAGCGCTTCTCTAACATTTCAATACCTTTCTTGTAGAACGATTTATCTTTGGCCTCGAAATAAGCGTTCGTTTCGGCGATGACTTCCTCGTTGGAGTAGAATCTCTTTCCTTGGAGCATTTTTTTGAGGTCTGCAAACAGGTAGTAGTCGCTGGGGGCCAGATCCGGTGAATATGGTGGGTGTGGAAGCAATTCGAAGCCCAATTCATGCAATTTCGCCATTGTAGCGAGCGATTTGTGACACGGCGCATTGTCTTGGTGAAAGAGCACTTTCTTCTTTTTCATTTGGAGCCGTTTCTCACCGATATCGTTCTTCAAACGCATCAATTGGACAATGTAACGTTCGCTATTGATGGTCTTACCTTTTTCAAGGTAGTCGATGAACAAAACTCCATGAGCATCCCAAAATACTGAGGCCATAACCTTACCGGTCCACGTTTGCGTTTTTGGCGGCTTTGGACGCTTCTCACCGACTGCAGTCCACTCGGCTGACGACCGCTTTGACTCTGGAGTGTAGTGAAGGATCCAGGTTTCGTCCATTGTCACATACCGACGCAAAAATCCGGTTTGTTTCGGCGAAACAGCTTCAAACAGCGCTCAGAATCAACGACACGTTGTTATTTTTGATCCACTGTGAGCAAACGCGGCACCCACTTTGACAACAGCTTCCTCATAGACAAATGTTCATGCAAAATAGTGTACACACTGCCGTATGATATCTTTAAGGTGTCAGCTAGTTATCTCACGCAATTTTAATTTACGGTTTTCGAAAACGATTTGGTGGACTTTTTTGATGATTTCCGGGGTAATTGCCTCATTTGGCCGGCCAGAGCGTTCAGCATCTTCAGTGTCTGTACGACCACGTTTAAACTCAGCATACCACCGACAAATGGTTGTTTTTGATGGAGCAGATTCCCTGTAGCACTTTTCAAGCCATTGCTGAGCTTGCACTGTGTCTTTTTTCATCAAAAAACAATGATAAATCAACACACGAAATTGTTTCGAATCCATTATTCTGAGAATATCAAGACGAGCGTCACTTAAATCACTGTAACTCACGGACCAAACATCAGAATGTCATGAAATTTTGACAGGTATATTTTGAAGGTTGGTACTTATGAAAAATCATACGGAACTTTTGTCGGCAACGCCATCTATGTGTCAGTCCCGGGACTTATTGATCCACGTGTTATATACAATACATCAGACATTTAGTCTCTCGTTGCCTATCGTGCTTATCACTCGTTGAATCCTGACAGCTGATAAAATAAGAACTGCTTATAATTTCACGACTATTAAAGGTATATTTTTCTTATTTCTAATACGTATTTCTATTATTTGTATAATGAAGTTTAAATAGTATAAAAACATATAAAATTTTAGACCCAGAATGTCAAAACCGAAATTAAGTAGAAAAATAATTTCTCTGGAGACAAAAATACAAATTTTGGATCAACTTAAAAATGGACAGAGTACGACTGATGTTGCAAAAAAAAAATCTGAACTGAATAATACATTTTATCTGTATCATAAAATATCAATAAATTTTCATAAGTTCCACATACCTGTTTTTTCTTAATATCCCTAAAAAAACCTATCCCTTTCTATTTCGTACATTTATTAGTCTCGTTTAACACGGCGATCTAGCAGAACCTATCTTCCATGTTAAGCGAGGGATGGGTGTATTATACAATATAATAATAGTAAAAAAAGAGATTGCAGTAAACGACGCGTATTCCTCTATTATTTACGCTAAGCAAAAATATATAAGATTTTTATTTCACATATAAAAGCGAATATTTTATCAAACGCTCGCCGTGACGGTAATAATATGACAGGGTTACTGTACCGTAAAGCTTACGTACTATAATATTCACGCATCCCGTCTACGACCCTGACGTTGGCGAGCAACGAATCAAAGTGTAATTTTGCTAAACGCACGTCCTTCTCGTAAAATGTGTCAGGCATCTTTCGAGCTACCCGCCCTGTTTGCCATGGGAAACCCTCCTACGCAGTTTCCCCGAGATCTTCTTTACTTTACGTTGTTCGTATACCTTTCACTCCGCGCTCAACTTTGCCTCTCTCCCTCTTCAACCCTGCATAGGAATTTAATACGCCGATTTTATATGTAAAATTAGTATTTACTTTTGGGCAAAATAGTAATCTGCTCAGTTTATTGCTTGTCCGACTTTATCGGAAGGAAATCACAGCGGTATATAAAATATATTCGCTCCTCTTGTTGTGAAATAATATTATTTAATCGTGCTCAATAAATATAACACATAGAAATGTTTTTCTATTCGAAGCGTAACAATAAGCTATACGGCGACACATTAATGAATTTTGAAATAATCAACTGTTAACAAAAGTCTAATCCGAAATTTCTAACTTGAATTTTGTTATTACACATTGCAGTCTTTCCTTAACAGTGTTATCAACCTATGTCGTACATGAATGAAGGCTTAGAATAATTAACTTAAAACAGATATTTTTTGGTAATCAAAAATAAAATTAATACGTATTCAAATTTGAATTGTTAAAACTTTATTCGATTCCACATGTTTTGTCACTAACGACCCGGGTTTTGCCTTTCGGCATCTTCAGGCATTCTATCACACGGGTGCAACATAACTGACGTGTTGACGTGAAAATTCAAATTTGATAATGAAATTCCATCAAGCACCTTCAGTCGATATCATAAATTATTAATACGTATTCATTGATTGAATTGGCATTCACTTGCTAGAACTCCATTACAAAAAATAGCAATGTATTTTAGTTCTACAAAATTTTATAGTTGATATAGTTGATATATATAAAAGATATAGTTGATAGCTATTTCGGCTCACGCCATCGTCAGAACTAGTTCATAAAAACATTGCCATATTTTCACCGTGTAATTCACCGTATTCATAAATGCCATTACTGCCTACTTCGTCATTGATCTCGTAGGACGTATACGATGGTTTGAAGTACTTATGTCCTTTTCGGTTGCTTAGTTAGGGCATTAAACACAGGAATGTAATTATTTTTACTATAATATTCAATCAGTTTTGAAAGCTTATAACATTTATGCCGGTGACTTTCATGCTTCCCGGAAATTGAAAGCGATTTGCTATCCACCACTTTCTTTACACATCTTTTCGCCCACCACAAAATGTTAATCGATTAATTTATTTTGTGTAATATTTTGGAGTCGTCAGCCTATTTGTTTACTCTGGCTGTACATATAATCCCTTCCAATTTTTCCATCTAATCTTAACGAATAGCTCACTAGTGTATTACAACATATTCACTCTTTGTTGGTATCTTGTTTATTTAATCCTTCTGTAAGCTCACCTGTACATATTTAAACAATGTGTACCGTCTGATCGTCAACCACCTTGCATCCATTACGGCTGTTGAAATTCAAATTTACCTATTTATGCAAAACTAAACCTCTCATACTAGGGGGCGGTCACGAGAAAGATCCTTGTAAACCTTGTTCAGGCGAGCACGCGATGGTCGAAATGTGTGTACACGACGTTGGTATTAACCCGTTAGATTTTTTGCTCGCCCGAGCATACCGGTAACAATATTCTTCTGGGGGAACGGGGTAATCCGCCCTTGTTCCGCGCCAAATCTGCTGGAAAAACTATAAAACAGTTTTCTCTTCAGCGAGCAAACAACATGTGTACGGAAGGGGTTGTGCTTTTTATGCACGAAAATTATATTTGGTCGGATATGACCTTTAAACGTAAAAATATACATTCCGGTTCAGTAATCTTGTACTGAAGTTTTAAAACCGTTTTTTTTAGTGCCCGCGAAACAACGCCCATAAGAACGGTTTTACATTATCCCGTTTTCATCGCTTCATAATCTGTTGCATTTAGTCAAGAGAATCCATTTTAAATGTTGGTTGTTAGTTCAGTTAACATAATTTTACCGTTTGAAATCATATCTGGGTTGCCGGCGCCTCGAATGTGGACTGTGACGTTTTCCAACGAAAGACAAATCTAGTGTCATAAATAAAACATCAAAATTGCCGAGCCGATGTGCGGAATTTCGAACGGTAAAGCCCGTAAATCCGCCTGAAGCAATTGTCGACTGATATCCATCGAACAGAAAGAAAGGCGGAATAATTTGCGCCTATCTCCTCCCACGCGGTCCCGCATACTGATGCCGCGGTAGCGAAATCCTAAAGGATGGCATATCCGATTTACGACTCACCGTGACGAGCCTAATCTTGACGGACAGCGATCCAGTTCTTAAGGAGATCGCCGGCGCGGTAACGGTTAAGCCTCTATGATTTGAGACCATAAAATCGGACGTATAAAAGAAAAGGTTTAGATGTACTTTTCAGGAAATGCTACGAACCGTTGTGGAAGGAACTAAGCTTGATAAAGTTTTTTTATACGGTAAATTGAAGTCGTTCTTTGTAGTCTGTCGAGAATATTTCTCATTCCTAGTTTTAGATTGTTATTAATCAAAAATCTGACAGCGAGTTAATGATGCAGAAAAATTGTAAAAAGTATATCTACCTGATCTCGAATATTCACAAGTCTAAATGAATTCTAAGAAACTACAAGATATATGTATTCAAATTTATACCACCCAAAAGTCAAGAAATATTTTAGTTTTACGGATAGAGTGATATAAAGTATGCTGATTATTTCTTAATTATATGTATGATAATTTGCTTAACATCAGGTATATCTGCCCAAGAAAGTTGTGTGAAGATTGTTTGTCCAACTGATCCTATTATTGTATTTGGTTTAATAACGAAAAAGTTCCTTGAAAAAAAGAAAAAAAAACAATATTTTTCAGCTGTTATATATTGTTTCACATAAGTTTATGAGTGATTTTGGACTGGTAGAAATGAAAAAAAAACTACTAAATAGTATACTTTTAATGTATTAAATATCAAATCTTGTTGGAAAGGCATTATATTTTTAATAATAAACATATTTTAATGTTATTCTCATCGCGAGCATTATTATTAATAAATCAGATCAGACCACAGAACCCGGTCACGAATATTTCGTTGAAATAGTAATAAAATATGTATTTTACTATTTTAAAGTATAATGCCTTTCTACCAAGACGTGACAGCTAGCACCTTAAAAGTGAAGAATTATTTCATCTAAAAAAAAAGAAAAACACTGATATAATAAATCGACTAAAAACATATTTTTATTTAGTTGACAGTATTAGAATCTTCATAAATAATTATCTCAGAATGTCATTTTTTAACTTGACATTGTACCGGGGGTGAGATTTGTCCACTCGCTAGCGAGATCGTGGGATCGAATTGCTGAATGCAAAATCTCGTAATATTGAAAAATAAATCGCTAAAAAAGTCGACCCGTACTCTTTATTAGCTGTGCTTATATTTGGCTTTATGATAAGTGATGAACAACCATTTTCCACGATAGCCACTTAACCTTTTTTCAATTTTCTCCGAGTTAGTTGGTGTTTGAGATATCTCGTTATAGACGGAGCAGATTGTTTTTTGGGAACAGGCACCACTCACGCACAGTCGATGCCAGGATATCGAGTGCTCCTCGTTCCGCGACCCAAATAATGAAAGGCATACTTTTATTGACTTATAGAAAGACGTAAATGTAACTTCATTTTTTATTGTACCCTGTCGTATTGAGAGTTTTTGTTTTCTTTATTTTTATATGGTGGATAACATATATTATAGTCAAGTGGTCGAGGCTTTTTTTGTATTATCACGGTTGCCGATAGCGATCGATCGATAACTGACTAATCATGAAAGTCGCATTTTGATATAACATAAAAAAAGTAACCATTAACGTTTCAACCAACTAATCAGTTAATGTGGCCGATTTCGCTCGCGATGAGAGAAACTCGCTGATCTTCTCAATTTAAAAATCTGAAAAGAATACTAAATATTGTGTTTTATTATTTAAATAAACTGCTTTTCTAGCAAAAGGTGACCGTTAACACCTTAATAATAATTAAAGTGACATTTCTTACCGCATGTTTCTAAACGTTAACTGATTCTCTATGTGAATGGAGTCGGTTTTTTTTTTATTGTTTTAAGAACTTGTTTTTTTTAAATTTGATATTGAAATTCCGTCAAGCATCTTCAGTCGATATCTCAAATTGTTCTAATAGTTATGTTCAGCATTAAACACGGTAAAAAAATAGCAATATATTTTAGTTCTACAATTTTTTTATAAGGTATAGTTGATAGCTATTTCGGCTCATTTGCAAATGACTTTAAAATAATCGCATAATATAAATTTAAACTTAGCGCCTACGTGTTTACATCTTTGTAATAAAAGTCGCAAGTTGACGGCTTTGGAACAGCTGGAAATCAATAGATATAAATCATCACACGAAATCTTAAATGAACAAAAACATATAAGCTGGTCGCCGCTTCTCAGACCATTGCAAGGGGCTATTGCCTACCCGTAATAAAACGTCACAACCATCCCGTCCAATAGTTAAACTCAATGAAATAGCCTCTTTAGTCTCATTTACATTTTCATTTTTTTTAGTTTTATTGCTAGCAGGATATAAGCTAGGTCGTTAAAACAGGAGAGAAGATGTATTGTGTACCTTGTCTACACAGCTATATATAGATAAGCAAATTTACGTTTTAAATATAGTTCCGACGATAGCGTGATCCGAAATAGCTATCAACTATACCTTATAAAAAAATTGTAGAACTAAAATACATTGCTATTTTTTCACCGTGCTATAATGTAGTTCTACCAAGTAAATGCCAATTCAATCAATAAATTCAGCGTTTAAATTTATTATCTAAAATAATATTCAATTCTATCTGGTTGACTCTTTATTCTTGTGTGTGAAACGGCAGGTACGGACACGACAGCCGGTTCCTTCTTTCTTCGTTGAATAGTTCCAGTAAATTGCGAGTGCTTCCTGTGTTCCGGTAAAACTTCCGACGCAATAGCGCCAATTAAATAACAAGCTTTCAAGGAAAACATCGTCCGCGCACACAAAGCGCAGTGCCGTGGAATGGGAGGTGGAAATTGGCTTGCCGTTCAGTGAATCGCTCGAACCGTCGATAAAGTGCGACGTATTTTTCTGTAAGGCGACTTATATTTTGTAATTTCCGCTGTCAGATTTCAGAAGGCATGGCTTTTATAATAAGACAAATTGGACATCCTTCTTATTTGATTCTCGTATTCCAGTGCTCGAATATAAAACGGAACGTTTTATCTTCAAAAACTCTCTTTTTAGTTTTTATATATATTTATTTTCATAACGCTCACACCCCTTTGAAAATCCAATTCTGTTAACATACTGTTATCAGAGTGTTACATCCTAGCACGATTCGTTTATCCGTAAATTGCGAAAAAATCGTTTAAAGAACTTTTGAAACGCTCGATATTGCGTGTCAACGTGCTTTCAACAAAAAATGATGAATTTTATATCAAAATAAATTAAAAGGACTTGTATGTTCATTTTTTCTTTTTTTAATAACTGTTCTTTTTAAATATTATACATTTTACATCGGGTCTTTGTGAAAAGAATATATACTTCCAATGGATGAATGAATGCTCTTTTGAGACGACAAATAAATAATAATGGATTTAGAAACGTGCGTTTGATAGTTTCTCTTTTAGTGCTTCAGTGGAAAGGTTTAGAAGTATCACAGATGGGACATCTTAGACGCAAATCTATACTTCGATCGAAAAATCGTTGTTTCGGGATATAAACAAATATGTCTCTTGATTGAAGGAAAAATCATATAAAGCTATATTTTATCTTAATTATCATAATGTTCAACCCGTTTCGTGATATAATTTTGATGCGTTTACAAATAGTGAAGCATGAAAGAGGAAACAAATCTTTATATCGTTTTTCATTATCAAAAACAAAATATATAGTCGTGATATGTTTGATCGTTCTAAAGCAGTCTGCGTCTGCGATATTGGAAAAGCATAAAAAGTGAAAAATATAGTAGGTATCAGTGACAAGACATATTTTATATGCATAGATAACTCGCACGTGAAATAATTTTATTTTCTAGTCAATTTTCAGCAAATTTGCAGTTCAAAAATGCGTTGTCGTAGCGAGGTGGGGCTGCGTCGTATATTATTCTCAAGTCACTTATTTATGATAACCTTTTGGCCGAATGCCCTGTTTATCTCCACCGTATTGCAATGAATTATTTTTACCCCGCCTAGTTTATTCGGTGAAAATAACAATATAACGAAATTCATGTACATCTTAATTGATTTACAAGCTTAGTGTAAATTCTGTGATTGTTTTCTTAAATTTAATGCGATTCTTCTTTTATCATTAATTTTGTACTCTTACAAAAGCCACAGAAATGAATGTGCGTGCTTGGAGTTCCGACACAATTAATATCTTATTGTTGCAGAGAGATTAATGTTGATGGTGTACATTTCTTAGTACACCCTAAAGCCCTGTTTACACAGGTCTATTACAATACTTGTTAACTATTTTATTTCATTTAAATATAAATTTTATGTTTATCTGTAAACTATTTTTTATAATTCTTAAGCCTTTGGTTTCTTACACCTGTTTATTTTTATGATGGGCGAAACCGGTCGTGATTAAAAATATATTGTAGAATTAGTGTTTTCATTAGTTAAAATATTTACTGATTATTTATTACAGTTTTTCAGTTAATGCGTCTGTTTGTAGATAATGCTTGCAATGAACGAAACCAGTGCTGATATTAATAATATAAAATTGTAGAAATCGTATAAAACATCGTGTTTATTATTCAAATAAATTGATTTTACACCTTTGAGAAGTGACCAGTGAACACATTAAAAGTGTATTGATTGAATTGGCATTCACTTGGTAGAACTCCATTATAACACGGTGAAAAAATAGCAATGTATTTTAGTTCTACAAAATTATTTTAACAAATATAGTTGATAGCTATTTCGGCTCACGCCATCGTCAGAACTATCACCTATACCTATACCTTAAAAGTGGTCAGTAAATCTTACGATTTTTCAGTTATTTTCAAATGGTCTCCGTTCGGTAAAGTAAATATTCTATTACTACTTTCTGAAGTAATATGTAAACAGGGCTTTACGAAAACCAACCTAAGTATAATTAATTGGTGTGGGATTTTTAATTGTTTGAATATTTCGTTTAATTGTGTTTTTGGGTTCCCTCGTTTGATCTCTCTAATAAATTACTTTCTTTGTTTCCAGGTAAGCGGTGGTTCTTCAAACTCTTTTATGGCGCTCAGACAATGGGTTCATGAAGTGGAATTAATTTACGGGATATAATCGTTTAAGTATCATATTTTTTCTTAACCATTTTACTAGAAAGTATTGTCCCCAGTGATATGAAGTGGTTGAAAAATTGACTAAGGTTTTACCGTCCATCAAGTAAAGAATTTTTTTTTTCCATCTTACATGAAAAGAAACGGTCGCTTAACTCAATTCGTTCACATTTATTTAGTGAGAGATTCTATGCGGTGTTTAATTTATCAGTGAACATCTAAGCTGTCAAATTGAAAGCTATTTAATATACGTTTAATAACATTCTTGAAGTAAGAGCTTTTCGTATCACATTTTTGATTAATTAAAACAACAGGATTAGACTGCCGTCTCGAGAACGCTGACTTGTATTAAAATACCATTAATCTACTTATCCGACTCATCAGTCCATATTTTGATGTTAAGATTTTTGACTTAATATGGCTCATTAATATTAATTTTTTGATTTGTAAGTCTATACGACTTAGACGTTCACTTTTGAGAGGTCATTCCTGCCTTTAGCATTTAAAAGCACATACTCGACAAATATTCGTGTTAATAAAGTTTGTCGAGGATGTTTTCTTTTTTTTGTCATATCCACTCCTAAATGTATGGAGTTTCTTAGATTTTTTTCAGTTAATCAATTACAAGTTGTCAGCCATTCTGCCAATCTCTATTCTTAGAAAGCAATTTACTCATCAAGAAATCTTACAAATAAACAAAGCCCAAGTAAGTGTCAAAAAATGGGGAAGTTTACAAAGTTTCAACAATTCAAACATTTCCTCAAAATATTTTTTCCATCTGGACTGGCAACAAAATTTTCATTGTTATTATAAAAATTAGGCTGTCTTTTGTAACGCTTGAGATTATATTCGTATTTTATTACAATCTTTCTTCCTGTTGATGGGACGACATTAAAATTTATTTTACTCTTCCTCGGTTGGAATTTTATTATTCGGTTGACTAGCAAGACATTGTCTGCTGATAAATATTCATATTTTAGCCTTCTCGGTTAATAATGCGGCGTGGAACTGAAAATGGCAGATGCCCTCGCCCTACCGCCCCAACCCCTCGAGCAAGAACTTCGTTTTCCTGTTACGGAGTCAGCTGACAACCCCACTTGACCCGATTGCTGTTTTCCTTCGGCTCGCTTATTTAAAATTTTAAAGGGCTGCCTTTGAGTAATGCCCGCAGTATTTTTATTTTAATGCGGCAATACGCCACGGAAAGTTTATTTTTTAAATAAGTCCGAGAATAATTTATCATTTTTTAATCAGACATGCTTAAGTTATTTTCAATTAAGAAGTTAAATACTTTAATATGATTTATAATATAATAAAAGATTTTGTGGTGGAATTATGCTTATTTTTATATTGACTTCATCATGTTGGAACCCTAAGGTGATAACCATTTTTTATAATATAATGCTTATAAAGACATTTTAACTGACTTTTTTTGTCAACCCTCTGACTGCTAACGTCTCAACTGTTCAGACGGCTGATTTTTCTGTGTTGATAGTTGATACCCAAAAATATATGAATTTACAGTGGTTAAAACCTTCTTGTACTCGCTAAATTTTGAGTCGATGTATTGCTTGATTTGTCCTGACAAACTCAATAAGATTGTTTCAAACCAATATTATTCAATAAATTTTTGAAGTCTTTGTGTTGGAATATCCTTTAAACGGCTCATCAGGGAATGAGTCAATCGTCAGTCACATAACCTAAAATTGAATTTAATTCCATAGTACGATCATCTCACACATAGAGTTTGTAAATTTATACATTTAACACCTTTTCTCGTATATTTTTATCACGAATTTTCTTATGAACATAACTTAAACAAAAAGGGTGTTTATTTAGTTTTAAAAAACATTGCCAGAAAAAACATTTTGGGTAAACGATATAAATGACAACTTTAGTTGTCTAATAGTTTTACTTCATTACTTCATGCGATTTATGCATGTATTTTATCGCTAAAAAAACTCGGAACAAACAATATATAGTTAATAAACGGTGCAAACTATTGATTTCATCTCAGTTATATTGCATCAGAGCAACAGAGTGCATGATATGTCAAAAGGTGAAACCCTGATTGTGAGTGACAAAACATGTGTACATGTGTACAATTTCAAAATATTTAGCGCCTTTATATTACTTTAATGGTACATATTGTAACTGGGGTAGGTTCCCAATGTATCTTTTTTATTTTATCGGTCGTATTTGCTCGAGATGCTTGTTTTTTTTACATTGTTAAATACATTTTCACAGCAATTTAAGCGGTTTAATTCAATTCTTTTGTTTTCTGTTGCCCGTCGGCATGCTCGAGTTCGTGGAACGTGCCAAGACATCTGTTGGCCGGAGTGGCCGGCTTTAACAACACAAGCGGTGGCCGATGTGCTGCCTCAAAAAATGTTTAACCTTTTCAATGCCAAGCAGAATCAACCACGTAAACTAGTTTTCCACAGAAAATATTTTCAGATATAATCAAAATATATTAATTTGATAAAAACATGTAGTGAACATGAAGTTTTGCGAATGTATTGCGAAATACGTCGAGTCGTACTTTTATACGAGCATGGAAAATTATTTAATATGTTATAGATAAGTTGCTCGAAGTATTGATTTATGAAATTTTATTAGTTAACCTTTTTTGCTGCTGTGCCGCGTTAAAGATATTCCAATATTAACTAAAAAATTTTGTATCGTTGGTGTAAAGCATATTTATGAAGATTACCATTACTAATTAGATCAATTTCCATTGCAAAAAATAGCTCATAGACAAAAGTTTTTCACTGCTAACATTTTAAAATATCAACTATCAACGTATTGCAATCTGCCGTCTCAATAGTTGAGACGTATTTGGTATCGCCACGTGGTTAAAACTGAAAATTTTGCATCTCTTACAGTATTCAAAATAATTTTCTTGATATCTCTCATTGAAAATAGCTGTTTTTTTTGTATTATTGCCACGGGATAGCTCGTCCTATAAACCATAGATATTCAACCTCTTATTTGACATTTACTTGGTAGAAATCCATTATAACGCAGTGAAAAAATAGCAATGTATTTTAGTTCCATAAATTTTATGAGGTATATAGTTGATTGATATTTCGGCTTACACCCTGATCAGAACTAGTTCTATCTTATAAATTTTGTAGAACTAAAATGCATTGCTAGTTTTTCGGTGTAATATTGTATAATCCATCTAAAAATCCACTGTACGTTTTTTCTTGCAGCAGTGGGGGGGGGGGGGTGGAGGAGGCGTGGCATAGTTTATTTTATTGTCTTTGATAAGGCGATGATAAACATGAGATTATTTGCTCACACTGCTATTTTCCTTAAACCCGTTGGAAAAAGGGAGACAATAAAAGAGAGACTAACTAAATACTAGTCTTATCTAAGTCAATCCTTCTATCCTCGTAATTGTTGAAGTGGGAAGTTACTTTTATCAATATAATACATAAATTATTCCAGAAAGTGTATTTTCTTTTTTATTATATAAAGGTTGGCAGCCTGTACACGCAGGTTATATCTCAAATAATTATTGAACAAACAACGTGTGTAAAGCAGGTGAAATGGTGATGGCGCACTTCTGGCTTCAACAAACTAACCAAACGACGCTGCGTGTCTTTTAGAGTTCTACGCGGGCCGAGATAATCTATATTATTGTTTAACCTGATAATTGCTAACGTATTAAACGTTTTACACAGTTGATTTAAGTGTGTTAATGATTTATAATCGATAATATAAGAGTGTTTACAGTGCTGTTTTTTTGCGTTCAAGTATATTCTGATTTATTTTGAAGGTCTCCATAAATTTATATATATATAAGTCGAGTTACAAAAAATATTGTTCCTCAGTCTAGAAGCTAAATTCGTGTCTAATTTCATCTAATAATGACATTCAAACTAAAATCCTAATCTTGAAAAATAATATGTGCAATATATTTTTGCCGCATAATTGATGGTCTGAGTATAGTCCAAAGTATTTTGCTAAATAATATACAGTATTCCATCGACGCATGTTTTTCTTATTTTATTGTCTCTGAACATGCGGTGGGTCTTATAATCAATGGCGTCTTACAATCGCTATAAAGCTCCGCAGTCGTGATGATACAATTCAAAACTAATTAGTTGTCAGCTGTTTGAAATAAAAACATTCTTTCAAGAAAAATTGCATCAATAATACTCTTAATAACACAAATACATCCAGTCCTTTTTTTATGCGAATTCGATTATATGCGATTTTTTTGGACGGCAGCGCTACATTTTTTTACGCGTTTCACTCGTATTTACGCAATTTTTCCCCCAAATTTGTTGTAAAGAAGACATTATTATACGATGCTAGGCATGTACGTTTCATTATTTTTTTAAATAAAAAAAATGTGTATTTTTAAAACTTGATTTTGTAAAGCATTCCATTTTTTTAAATAGACATACAATTGCCAAATGTTGACAAGTGTATCGGATATTATGCGAATTTATGTTTTAGGGTGTGTAAAGAAATATAATGCAATTGCGTGAAATTATTTTTTACGCGATTTTTTTACGCGCCTTTGTCTGGAACCAATGTATCGCGTAAAAAAAGAACTTGGTGTAATCAATTTTGTGGAAAGACTCTAAAATTAAATTAGGAGTTTTTTTTTATTATTATTATATCGTTTTTTATTATTATCTGTTTTATAATCGAGGAAATACGATATGTATTCGTTACACGGAAGATAAAGGCCCGCGGGCCCGTGCAGAGCTCTCTCTTCCTAACACTTCGACCGAACGCTCTCAAACCTTTCACGTTACTATGGCAACAAATCGATAGATTTTACACCAACATTAATGACTTTGCTGAATATTATATTAATAACAGCATGACAATATATATTGTTTAATTAAAAAACTTTATACGTGTTATTAATTTAGTTAAGCTCCATTGTCTTAAGATAACTTTATCCAAGTATTTTATTCTACTAAAATTATAAAAGTTATATCTCTTTCGGCTTCACACCATCGTCAGAGATGTAGGATGTTTCTGACGATATTGTGTAGCTGAAGACATTTTTAGAACTGAAACTTTAATATGTTTAATTTTTTTATGTAAGATTTTCTTAAACGTACGTTTTATAAGTCAATCAATATATATTATGTACCGCTGGACGAATAAATGTTTCGTAATTGTAGCAATCAAACAATCAGGTGCATCGAATCGTACGTCCACCATCGCGCACTGCCGCCGGTATCACATTGTCCCGGTTGATTAAACACAATTCCCCATCATCATCATCATGATTCCTGCACGCTTGATTAGTAGTAACTGCAGGTTCGGGCACATGCTTCATTTGAAAAGTATTTTAATTTACATTTTTATATTCGTTAGTTACGTGATTTTTTTAAATAGCCGTTGCCTCTGAGGCGTGTTAAATTGCATTTGATAAATTTTGACTTGACTGCAGGTGAGTTTCCACCTGGGAGTAATTGATTGTTGAAAATGTGTGTGAATAAGTATATTTCAAATTAATATATTGGTGAAAATATGGTTCATCAAATCGGGGAGTGGAAATTAAATAACATGTCATCAACGAATAGTATTATAATGAGAATTCTGAAACAAATGTATAATAATTCCTTCTAAGGTGTTAACTATTACTTCTTGGTGGAAAGACATGTTATTTTGAATAATAAAAACAATTTTTTGGTATATATGTATTATGGAAATAATTACGAAAACAATGTGTTTTTATTATTTATAAAAGATGTAATTTCACTGGAAAGTATTTGGAGTATAAAATAATTGCTGATGATGCATTTAATATGATAAGATTTCGCCGGGACATATTATAATTTCACTGAAATGCCAGTAAAAATATGTTTTACTTGAAATACACTCGCTGTAACATTTGAAATGTACCATTTTTTTATTGGTATTCAAACTATATAAAATTGTACTTTGAATATCAGACAAGTTGCTTGTCCCACCTCCACCTATTATGTGTATGCAGCTGCTGTTACACGGCCGCCTTCCATAACGCAATACTGATAAAAAATCGATTTTACTCCTCATATTTCTGGCCCGATACAGAGCTGAGCCGCACGGATCGATCGTTAAACCATGCACTATTGTGCTTAAAAGAAATGGAAGAAAAAGAGAAAAAGAAAATGTTACGAATATAACTATCAATTCTCGTTGCGAGCTTTCAAATGCAGCCGTCCGATAAAGTATGACGATAACGCTGAATAAACTGATTATTGTTACGAGAGATGCACGTCATTACGCCGACCGCTATGTCTTCTTGCGCAATGCAGCCAGTAATCTGTTAACCTTACGCCGGAAACTGTGAAACTCGTTATCTCATTATATGAGAGTATAAATACTAAAAATCGGTCGGGGACCGTAATACTAAGCTGTTTGGACGCTAAACTATCTAAGCGTTCCGAACGCCGCTCGGTCACGACCTCACTTCTTCAACTTTGAAATGAGAACGTCGTGTTACTGCCGGTCTCCTCGTAGTTTTGTTCTTTTTAATTCCATATCGAATGTCAAACGTATGAGTCGTTTTTGATTGATGATATATTTGTACGTGTTCTGCTAGCCTAATACTTTTTATAACACATTTTTCCCAATGTTTCTTAGTAATTTTTTTAGTTATATTATTTTATATATACTGACTGCTTTCTACGGGATTACGTTAGATCTTCTCGTCAATTTTAGATTTGGGGACTGTAGATCACTCTTATAAATTAATGATTTATTCGTATGAATGAAAACACGATGAGCATTATTTGTATTATCTTTAACAGTATTCCATTTGAATATGCGATCATTTAAGTTATCAATATTTTTTTGATTATCCAACTTTGTCCTTATCCGGACTATCTTCATCCCCAATTAGTCCGGATAATCGAGGTTCTACTGTTGCTTACTTGAGTGTCCTTTTTTTAAACACTGTAGTATAATAATTTTTGACACTTAACGGTACTTAATACGGTAGCGAAGGCGATAATTAACATCTTCATCTCTAATACAAGAAATCCGATGAAATATTGATTTTTTTTTCTTTGAAAATCCTTTTGAACGTAAATGGATCGTGAAAAATGTGGCTGAGAGTTTGCATTCGGCGAAAAACCGTTTAAGTATTTGCAAATTTTGCGAATTTTCGTTTTTGCTGCGAAATGCTGAAACGCTGTTTTTTATCCATCGAGTTTTGTGCGTACAGCACAAAAAAGAAAACGAATTAAAGAACATTGTTTGACTACACTTCTGACAAGGAGCACACTTAATAAAATTACATTTGAAGTCTGCGTATATTGAAATTTATTTTCTAAATCAAAGAGACGAAACACATGTCATGTCATCGTTGACAACATTTTAAAAATGACGTGTAATACAAAGCTGTGTGATACGAGATTTGAAGATCATACAAAATTAGGGTATGCGAAAAAATTTCGACATTTTATTTTAACCGTTATATACTTTAACATTATACATGATTCAATTTCACTTTCATAATAAATTATATTTATTCGACTCCTTTTCGAGATGTATTATAGGTTTTCATCATCAGAAGATTTGAGTTTAATATATGATTGTCTAAGTTTGCTTTCAGCGTGTAAATCTTTCTTTATTTCACGAGAAACAAGTCTCGACACGTCAAACATGACGGATAGAATATATATAGATAATTGTTTTTTTTCTGAAACCGTGTTTTACAAAAACACGTTGCAATTCATCAATCGTGTTATACCGAAGGCGTATTGTAAAAATACCGAAGAGTAGATATACTTCTATCGAGCTAAGGAACATGTAAGATCATTCAACAGTAAAAAAACAGATTCACAATTCGCTAATCACGTTATTAATGAATCACATAATATAAATTCAAACTCAGAGCCTAAATGCTTGCATCTTTGTAGTAAGGGTCGGAGAATGACGGCTTTGGAACAGCTGGAAATCAATAGACACCATTATCACAAAGAATTCATAACGAACAAACTAACATAATAGTATCGCCACTTGTCCAGCCGTTGTACAAAGTGGTGGTCTGATTTGCTTCCATAAGGACCACTTCCGTCCCACATATAATCTTATTGTCATAGACACCTATTGTTTCATTTAGAATTTTTAAAATTTAGTGTCATTGTGTAAAAGTAACAAGCTAGGCCGTTGGAACAGGAGAGAGGATGTGTTGAGTGCCTTTTCTGCACAGCTATATATAGATAAGCGAATGTTAGTTTAAGCATAGTTCTGACGATGGAGTGAGCCGAAATAGCTATCAACTATATTTGTTAAAAATAATTTTGTAGAACTAAAATACATTGCTATTTTTTCAGTGTTATAATGGAGTTCTACCAAGTGAATGCCATTTCAATCAATGAAATTTATTGTTTACATTACTATAATTGCTTTAGTATAAGGTGACTGTCGTTGCCCATATAACGTTACAATCATGTTTATGCGGTCCTAACTCAATTATTGAGTACCTTTATGTATAATATGTTGTCTTTGTAATTGGTCCAAAATGCTAATTTTAATTCTTTATCAACACCGACTCATCAAGTCTTTATCAAGTGTAGCTTTTCTCAGGTTATTGTTTCATATCATGCATTTAAATTGGTTTTTCTAGAATAAACTACATTCCATTTGCTGATATGTAATTTTATTATTTAGTTCAAGTATATGGTATGGTGTGAGTACCTTTGCAATATTTGTATATTTCCATATTTAATCATATTATATATATTTCCATATGTGTCAGATTCTCTTTCTTTTTTTTGACACAATAGTGTATGATTAAAAGACGGTCCCGCGCAGTTCTCTCTTAGGGCTCAGAAAAAAATATATTAAATTCGTTTCTTTTATTGATGGATATTGCTTTGTTCTTGTTTTGTACTGCTTGTGTATAGGTATAATACAAATCGATTACCAAGAAAATTACAGTCAATAATATTGCATTTTAAACAAAGGAATATCGGCTTAGATATTTTTTCCTTTGCTTTAATATGTATGTGGTACATGGTCACCCCAGTGTCGCCTTTAATATATTCAGGCGCATGTCAAAAAATGCATCTTTGATAGATTTCTATCTTAACTCGTAAAACTGCTGTTTCTGAAACTGGCTGCTTCATCATTTTATGATATACCTTAAATTTAAAATTATTTTCTTTCTTAAAGAGGAAAAGCTTCTAAACCACAAAAGGGATTCAATTCTGTTTTTGATATATTGTGGTGAACTGTCTGGTTATTTTTATTTGAAAATTTTGGTATTTTTCACACGACACAAACTGGATAATGTACTTTTTTATTTTGACACTAAAGTAGAAGTCAATCGAAATGATACTAATGATTTTGTTTGAAAAAGCGACGTGATTTAACGCCTGTATAAACAGTGAAAATAAAATTTCTTTGATTCCATTATTTTATATGTTATAATTCTGGTTTAAGAATAAGTCGTGATCGTTATCTGTGAAATCTGAAATGTTGGTGACTGCTGGCCTATATAATATATTATAGATTAAAGTGAACTTTACAACCCTTCATATAATTGAAAATAGGATACTCTCATTATTTATTAGTACATTTCTTTATTAGTCTTAAAATAATAAAACAGGATATTTATTAAATTTGAATTGTTACAACTTTATACGATTCCATATGATTTGTCACTAACGATCCGGGTTTCACCTTTCGGCATCTTCAGTCAGTTCTGTTACATCTGTGTGATAGAATGCCTGAAGATGACGAAAAGAGAATCCCAGGTCGTTAGTAACAAAACATGTGAAATCATACAAAGTTGTAACATTTCAAATTTAATATTGAAATTCCATCAAGCACCTTCAGTCGATATCGTAAACTATGTTTATTATTATTTCCACAATTTTGAGTTATTGACATCAGGACCGGTTTCGCTCTTCGCAAGCATATCAACTGAATCTACACTCATGATGAATGAAACCAGTCTCGATCATAATAACATATACTTGTAGAAATAATGTTAATCAATTGTGTTTTATTATTCGAATATTCTGTAATGCCTTTCTACCAAGAAGTGGCTGTTAACACTATAAAAGCTATGTTATTAGTCTGTCGTTATTTGCTGTGCATCCTGTTCGCCTTTATCTGTGGCCTTCTGCAGCTGAGTAAACAAAAATGATCATGACACTGACTGCTTCACACTTATCCTCTGTCAACCGAAACACGCTGCTGATCTATAACAATGGCAGGAAAATGCGTGGACATTTATTTACTCTACTCTAGATATGTTTTTTGTTGTTGTCGACCATTGTCATTCCATTGTTTGGTTAATGAACTGTCTGCAGCTATTTGAATTTTATTTGTTTTGCTTCTCTATACTAAAATGTATAAATTTGTTGATATTTTATATAACATGGTAAAGTCATTTGAAATTGGAGCAATCGTAGTTTAGTGTGGTCTGAATCTGTACAAATATTTTTAAATAGAAGTGAAGATCACTCAGAAGTCATATAGGGCCATGTCGAGGATAGCACTCGCTCTTCTCCACCTCTATTCATTATTCTACAGTGTTTCAAATGTCAGTCACACATAAAGCTCGCTGTATGCGCATAAGTCTGCAAAGGCAAAATAAAGATTTACTTATTGTTTCCTAGCTTGAATTTTGTGTGAGTAAACGTGTCATTTATTGTGGACTGACTGGTCAATAATTGGAATTGATTACTTTCATTTTTATTTGATGTTAGACGTAACATAAAACTTGAGGATAAAAAATTGCAATAGCAATGATGCAAATGTTTGAAAAAAAATCATACTTAAAATATTTGAATCCGGTTCCATGCGATTGTCAAGTTTTTGTCATAACGATACAAACATTGACTTAGTAGGTTCATAATGTATAAACAAATGAATATAATGACAAACATATAGTTGAATAACAAACATCCTTTATTATTAGTAACAGTAACAAGTGACTTGAGTGTTTTTTACTGTTTAAAATCAAATTTTAACCATTGTTTATTAAGCCAAAAGTTTTCTCAGATTTCTTTTTTAAAATGTGCAAAGTTAATGTGATAGTTATCCAATGCTAGAGGAATGTAACATACAAAAATAAACCAGATCTCGGATTTGTCATAATGCGTCTTCTCTAAATTAAGCATTTCAATAGAATACATCCAATGATAACTGATTGTAAACCGGTTGCAGATTTCTCCCTTTTTAGTGATAGTTGCTATGGAATAATTTTAATTCAAATTTTACAAATCTCTCATAGGATAATACCACAAAATATTTTCTTATATATTTGGCAAATCAAGCCAAACAAAAGTTTCATTTGCAAATATTTCAATGACAAATGCTGGAGAACCTACTGTAACGAAGTTAACAATTAGAGCATAATCTGGTTATATGCAGAGTGCCCGCGCTCCCTTCTCTCAGTCGTATCATGCAATTATAAAATCACCCCATTGCCTAACAGAGTGTAATCACCTCAGTACTACCATCTACCGCTAAAATTTCATTTCACCTGCGGATGAAAATTATACCTATATACTTTGTGATATTAAGGTATCCTGTAAAATTCATTTAAATAGTTAGCAATGCTAGAAAAAATGTCTGAAACACTTGGCTAATAGTGAAATATAAACATGACTCATCCATTTTTAGTCTACATAATTATATTTGTGGTATTTTCTTGGGAAAACTCATAATAATAAAGTATTTCATTGTAAAAAAATATTGTGTGATTGTTAATGGCTATTTTTTTTTCAGGCTTGCTGGAAGTTCACGATGGTCATATAGAAATTGCCGGCGATTTAGCCCAGGAGTGGAAGACAATCGCTGTCCACTATGTTGGCATTGCATCCGTTGTGATAGTAGCTGTTGTTTTCGCTGTTCTGCTGCCCATCATCGGGTGAGTTTATTTAGATTCCAAAGTGCACTTTTGATACCGATCAATAAAATTTTTAGTTTTAGATTAAATTGATCGACGATGATATTTATTTAAAGAAATTAAATTAAATCCTTAAACTATCAACGTCATTTCTTTGTAAAACCATTTATAAATCACAATTTTAGTTTTCATGGAATAGAGAGAAAAGTATCATTAAAAAACCTTGACCCTATGTCTATATTTCATTCATAGTCATCATGTTTTTATTTCATTATTTTAGTATCACTGATGCATAAAAATTCAAAGATTTCTGTAATAGAATTGGATTTTGGCAACCAGGTATTAATTTATAAAATATTCCTGATATTTTTTCTTTCAATTCACAGATTTTGTTTCTGTTGCTGTCGGTGCGCTGGTAAATGTGGCGGGAGATCACAGCCCTTCGATAAGAAGCATGATAAGTGCCGAAAAATCACACTTGCCACTTTCCTCATCTGTGTTACTACAGTATTTATGTAAGTTTTATTGGATCTCTAAAATCTAAATCGATTTTTTTTTACTCCATCGATTTGCGTAGGAATCTACCAGTGGGCTATCTAAAATCAATTGTGAATAATATGGACTCCAATGAAAAATTTATACAGAAATTGTCTATTTTAGGACATTATCTCTGCTAAGATATTTGAAGGATTTTGACACTGCAACTGAAAAATTAATTAATAAATAATAAAAAAATAATTAAATAAAAACACTCTTAAATCAAACAGCAAATTTCGTCAACCACTCGGCAACACAACCATTTCTTTAATAGAATTGATTGATTAATTATTATTCAATATTGTATGTTTCTTTTTTTTATCAGGTTTGGTCTGGTATGCACATTTGTGACAAACGAGCGTATGCAAGATGGTGCTTACAGCTTGCCTGCATCGGCTCGCGCCGGAGTGAGGGATACACGCTCCTATCTGAACGCCACGCATGCTCATGTTGTCACTCTGCTGAACACCAACTATAAAGAACTGCAGGGAAGCCTTCTCAACATGCTAAATAGTAAGTCACAGAAACTGAACTCATTCACGTCTACTTAGAATTAGTCATCATAAGAAGCTAAATCATTGAAAAATACTAAAGCACACACCAGTGGTACCTCCGCTGACAGCTTTTAACTCTACAACTTAGGAAGAGGAACAATTTTTGTGCACAATTAATCAGATTAGGAATATAACATTTCATAATGATAAAAAGAATAAAAAAAAAAAATAATTTTAGCCTTTATGATACATTATAAAATTGTGTTTCATTTATTGAAATATATCTTCATTGGTCATATTACTTTTAATATGAAAAAACATTACTGGGCTCTTTGGTCTTAATACTCATAGCCCATCATAGTTATGATAAATAAATTGAGACATTAAAAATTTGCTTTTATCGTCTTCAGCCGGTGGAGCAAATGTGTCTGAGCAGTTGGCCGAATTCTCCAAAGCCGTGTCGGTAACCACTCTTAACACCATGGTGGAAGATCTGGACGATGTCAAAGGGAACCTCATCAACATGAGACGTGTCACCAACGACCTACGAGCCAACGCCTCGCAGCTTAGTGATGGTGATAATTTTTTCATTTCAGTTGTAGCATGACTGCTATCAAAATTTGATGATTGTTTTTACCGAATCGAGGTCAATTACTTATGCTGAATAAATTCGTTTTGAACTAGAGACAAAGACTGATTTTCTTTAAATTTTAACCTCAAATCATTCTTTCAGGTCTACGAAAAGTGAAACGTGAGCTACTGCACACACTGAGCTCATGCGATCAACGGCAGTGCCGAGATATCCTTATCAAATATAAAATCGGTGAATTGGACACATCGGGAATCGATTTCAATATTGTAAGAATTGCTCTTCTCGTATGTCAGAATTCTGATATCTTTAAGAATGATGAGAATTGAGAAATGAAATTTGATGATTTGACCGCTTGATAAAAATGAAAATATTCTTGTGATTGTGAATGATTATTTTTTCTTGACTTTTTTATATATTTATTCTATCTATCATTATGACGTCCCATTATCATTTTTTAAGAAAATAATTTCAATTGAATAATCAAAAATAAAACATTTTTTTCTGTAGAGGTTTTGTTAGGTTTTGTTTGGAAAAGCAGCTAAAATAAAATCAATGCATATTTAAAGGTGTGTGTATGCTTCTCGTTTGCTCGAGATTGATTACATACAAGTAAATTCATATATGTTATTTTCAAGTCTTAGTAATCAAATTCATTACTAAATGTATTGATTATTGTTACTTTTCATGTCTAAAATATTTTGTTTCATTCACAAGCATTCATGTTGTACATAATTCAACTTTGTTTCAAAATAATAACTACCTGTTACTAATACTCTACCATTACTTAATGTATTAATGTTTCTTGCGAAATTGTCATTCGTTGTTGTAGAATGTTTTTAAGCTCACAAGCATTTATGCTCTTCATATTTTTTCTAAAAACATTACTATCTTCAATAAAATGTTACTTTGCCATTGATCATTACTGATATACATACATAATTATATTTCATGTTTAACAGCTTGTAAAAATAAACATATGTTTTCAAATCCACAAGCAATTATGTTTTTCGCAATTAAATTTTGCCAGAAATATTATTACAGTTATATATATGCCGCTAACTTTCATTAACCATCACTGTGTTTGTGTCTTTTCATGCTGCTCTTTAGATGCTTGACAAATATTTTCCGAGGGTTGGTATCACTGCATTCATCTATTTGTCCTTTTATTTCTTCTCTGTCATCATTCTGTGCTGTTTTATCTCAACGTACCGAAATTACATGTTAAATAAAGAACACCAATTGGTGGCTTGACTTTATGGTTCAGTGGCACTTATGTGATGCATTTATTGGTCATTAATAAGAGTCAAACGTTTTTTATTACAATATATTTTATACAAATCAATATATTGTAATAAAAACAAATTATAACTATAAAATTCATTCATTCTATCTAGGGAATTCAATAGCAAGTAATCATAAATTATTAGTAAAATTCCATTACATTACAACAGGGCAAAATTACAAATAATTAGCTATAGAATTTTTATATTTTGATAGCTACTTCGGTTCAGCTAAGTTTTATTTTAAATAATAACACAATGTTTTTTTACTATTCTTACAATTTTATAATATTAAAATCAGGACAGGTTGATAATGTTCGCGATGAATGAAACTGTTGCTGAACTTAATAATTTAAAAATGTGAAAATAACGCTATCATTGTGTTTTATTATTTAAACATAATTCCTTTCTCGTCAAGATGTGATAGCACATTCAAAATGATTAGCTGTATATATTGCTTAAGAAAAGACATCCAGGATCATTATAAGATATTACCTCATACCAAGATCAATTATAATAAGTCTATAAATAGTACATATTTAACATAAGACTTATTAATTCGTAACAGTATTTTATTATTCTGATTTTGTTGTTTGTATCCTTCAGCTTCCTGATGTATCTGATCTACTATTGAAAGTATCATCTCTGATCGACGGAAACATTCAGGAGGAAGTGAAAGAAGGCCAACGGGTCTTCAACAGGATCAAGCAGAGCATCGAAAACTCCGTGAATGAGCAGAGGCCCATCTTGGAGTCCGCTATCGAGAATGCCGGTAAGCAATTTATACCTTCTTGAGAAAAATCATTCAGTGCTTTATAATTAATACAGGAAAGATTTCTGTCTGGATGGTCCTGGTGTGGCCTATCAATATGCTGTTAGAAAATAAAAATGTGACTTGACCTATCAAGTTGATCAAACAGTTGTCAAACTCGCTGATCAATCTCTGCTACCCTATAGCATTTGAGTAGAGAAGATTTATTTTGAACCAGCCGCCTTATCTATAAAACCGTTTATTTATCCTATTTCAGGTAAGGAAATCTCCCAGTTCTCCGAGGAGTTGGATCGAGTTGTCATCAACGCGAATCTAGAAATAACAAACACTGCCGAACCAAACATCGACTTGGCTGAAAAATATATTAACCAATATAGTATCTATCGATGGTACGTCAGCTTGGGCGTGTGCTGCATTCTTTTACTGGTAAGTTTTTAAAACTAATTATCTAATGAATTCTTGTTACTAGCCAACTAAGATCATATCGATCACTTATAAAATATACACCAACTCAACTGCAAAGCATCTTCATCTTCACCAGGATACAAATAATGTGTCAATCAGAACCTGGCTTTACTTTGTATAAAAAGTCTTTGCTTTCTTTTTTAGCTTGTAACGTCAATATCATTGTTAATTTATTAATTTAGAACTTGAACTGTGGTTCACAAAGAGTGCTCAAGCAATCATAATATATATTTTATTTCTTTTCAATATTAATAAAAATCTTTTCTTCTGTAGATTTTGACATGTGTTGTGATGGGACTACTTTGCGGAATATGTGGTAAAAGACCTGATGATTATGGAGACGACTGCTGCAATAAGGGCGCTGGAAGCAAGTTTCTCATGCTGTGAGTACAATCATTTTGATATTTAAAATAATATTATTATCCTCCGGGAACGTAATTTTTGCATGCCTGGTCACATTCATTAAGTGTTGATCTATACAATACATCATTTATTTTAATAACTGTCTTGTGATGTTCTTAGTGTCTTAATTTATTTGCTGCGAGAGTGACTTGATTTTATTTACCAAAAATGTAATTTTTCTTTTATAAATTTTCAGTGGTGTTGCCCTGATGTTCCTACTCGGTATAGTGTTAATTGCTGTAACACTTGTCTATTTCCTCATCGGAGTCGTAACACAGAGAGCCATCTGTGATCCCCTCAGGTAATCAATGATTATAAAATTCTATATTATATTTAGTTAGAATTCAATATATGTCGTTTACCAACAAAAAATTCAACTGAGTCAATGTTTGTAGTGAATTAATTAGTCATTGTTTGCCTTTATAGAAATATCATAAGTATCATTTGTTTTCTCACTCGTAACAATGCTTTGTCAGTAAACAGTGTGAGAAAATAAATGAGTTGTAGATTATTGAGACAGCCCCTATAAGTAAGTGCAAAATGGAGAGTGCAATTTGATGGCTTAATGTCTAACAACACTATCTACAAAAGGAGAGCCACTTTACAGGAGAGGAACTGTCCGATTTGACTATGCCGTCATTCATGCATTTATCTTATTATTTTGCATATAATAGATGAAACTTTAATTATTCTTGACATATTGTTTTAGGAATCCTGCCGACGACCAGCTCTTCACTTTGATTGATGAGGTGGTGAATCTTGAAGAAGCTCTCTTCAAAGATAAGTCCAAGAAAGACTTCAACATGAGCTACGTCATTACAACATGCCATCAGAATAAGTCAATATATGACGTATGTTTTAATTTTGTCAATGTTACATTCTTCCCTATCTGATCAATTTATACCATTTAAAAGATTGGATCTGCTTTATATTATTACACACCAGAGCAATGGTTGTTTAGTAATTAAAGCTATTAAACTACTGGTATCTGAATATTTGCATTTGTGTGAAACCCCTTAACTTGTTAACCCATTGTAAGTAAAACATAAATATTCGAGGTAATCAATCAGTCCAACTGATTAATGTCAATAAAATGTGGGTTTATTTCATACGGTTGTTTTTGAGACATTTTTCGATTATATTTTAAAAGCTATTATATGGTAGCTAAACTTAATACTAGTCAAAGACATTTGCCAAATATGATATGAAAAATACCATTGCTCCATTTTAGGTTCTGAGACTTGACAAGATAGTAGATCTGAAACAGCTGAAGGAGAAGTCTGAGAAAGAGTTGTCCGATAAAATACAGCTCGTCTACGAGAGCATTTCCTTCGAAAACCAAAAGTTCATCATCCTTAAGGAGTCGGCAAAGGCGAAGCTCGTTGAACTCTCTGACAGCGGTCTCTCCGATTTCCCTTTCGATCGATTCACACAAGTTGTAAGTCTTTTCAAGCCACATTACTTTCTTTGAAATATTTTATTTATACCTTTGCCTTTGAATTAAATAATATTTAACACATTTTGTTTTGAAATTTTAGTTGGCAAATAATATAACATCGATAGACCTGCTCTCCCTGGCAAAGCAGCTTCAAGAAACCGCCGACAAGCTCCTGAACCGTCCAGAATTTTCTACTGTCACCGCAACCTTGAAGAATCAAGCTCTTCATCTTGAATCCTATCAGATTAACCTCGTTAATCCCATGATAAGGGAGGCAGAAATGCTCAATGTATGTTATTATTGCAATTTACCAATAGTAGTGTTGTGATGAGAATATATTTATGAGTAACTGTATTGTTTTAACGAAAATGTATTTTTTTTTAATAGGAAACTGCGTCGGCTCTACGTGACGGTCTGAAGTTCAATCACTCTTCATTCAAAGAAGCTGTCATCAGTCTTATTGACGAGACCGTTGAAGCGGAGCAATACTTATCCACACAGGGTCCTGAGGCTATCAAAAATGTAAATAAATCTTTCATTAATATATTTTTTTATCATCGCATCTCATTTTTAGCCATAATATTTTAGTGTTAGTCCTAGTAGAGTGGTCAGTACTTTGGGACTTTGTTCACTTAGTTCAATTTGTTTGCTTTACTATAATATTACTAACACAGCTATAATAAAATCTGTAAATATTTGCTCACTCTTTTTAATCTTAATAAATATTTCTCGCTATACGATTCAAACAATGTTTATAATGACAATATTTTATTTCACAGCTCACACGGGTATTTGCGTCGAGTATAGCGGCTCTGGTGAGCGGATACTTGGGTCGCGTTGAATATCATGCAATGCACGAAGTCGGTTTGTGTGGGCCACTTTCCAATGTTTACAATGCAACTCTGACTGCATCATGCGGAAAGATACTTCTGCCTTTCGTAAGTATAGTGAATATAAATCGCTAGACAGACTTAGAACCCTTTTACTTGCTTTATTATAAAATCATAATTGAAGACACACTGACCTATATTACAAAATCAAAAGTTTCGACTAAAAAAAGCAACACTCACAATGTGTTAAGAATTTATTCGGAATTTAACTCTGTTATTATTATCATAGACAGATGTCTTAATAGTCCATGCCAATTTTATCCATTGTAATGTAAAAAATATGTAAGGGGCTATCCATTTTATCTTTTCGGTTGATATAGAAAATAAGAAACAAATTTAATACAGAGTATAGTTCATTATGACATACAATCATCTTTTTTCTCTCATAGTACAGCAAAATTTTCTCCAGATTTTTACAACACACCACTACTAAAAAAAGTGTGATATTTTTTTGATTTCATGCTGTTGCATACAAAGAAAACACCGTCTCACAGTACCCTAATGTGGTTAGATGAATGGGTTTTAGAATACTGGTCAATTGTAATATAATAATGTGCAATATGATTACTTCAAATAAATTCTAATTATTGTTCTTTTCATGTTAGAATGGATTCTGGTTTGCTTCATTCTGGTGCATCCTCCTATTCATTCCACTGATAATCTTGTCGGTGAAGCTCGCCACTCTCTATCAGAAACTGGACCCGTATCCTGGGCCTCTCGTCGAAGCGTAAGTTTCCATTTTGATTCACTCTCACTGTTATTTACCGTTTTATTTGTCTTTTTTCATCTTCAGCTCTCTTGCACCGATTTTAAATTATTGGGGAATGATAAAAAAAAAAAAAAGATTTAACAACTTTGCTAAGCGCTTTTAACTGTAGACTTTGAAGTAGCATAATAACGGCGGTTAATAGATACTAAAAACAATTTATTAATTCAGTGGTAGATGTTTAATACATTATTTATTTCATAACTATATTTCTGGCAGAGGAAATGCGAAGAAAGATATCATAATGCCTTAATTGATCATATCTCTTGCAGCTGTCAATAAATATTACAAGGTTCCAAGTGCCAGTTTTAGTGAAAACAAAAGTAACAACGAGGCAGGCTCCCAAGTATCATTCATAGTACTTCAAAGACTACCTCATTGATATTTTTACTCAAAAATCGACACTTAGAACTTTGTAGTTCTCAGGTTGTAAAAAATATGCGTGTCTTTATTTGACATGTTGTATTTTATTGATGTTTAAAAGCCAGTGCTCTATTATATTTTATTTGAATATCTCTTACAGAAAGCAATATTATTGTTTAAATTATTATTAAAATTAATTTGAATTTTTTTCACACATGACCGTATTGCTTTCAATACATGTCTCTTGTTTGCATAAATTGCAATTAATCAATACAAAATTCGACACATAGATCAATTCGATTGATTGCAATATCATTGTCATTGGACAATATCACTTATATTATACTACCATGATCACTTTGAAAATAATTATTTTGCAAATGGCAGACCTTATGTCATGTCATTTGCTTTGAAGCGCTTAGTAGGGTTGCTAATTTTATTCAATCATATCTATTTTATATAAGTTGTTTTTTAATGGGAGTGATAATTTTTGGAATTACAAGTTAAAAAAATTATGAGTATCATTTTTGTTTTAACTGATAATTTTATTCTGATTGGTTGAATACTTAATGACGAATTTTGATTACTTTGTTTACTCAAAATTGAAAATGGCTCGTAAATTTACTTTTAAAAAAAATGTGGAAGACATGTGGTTATCTGTATTAATTTTTAATAAGTCATTCAGAGTTGTGTCAATATTGCTCTTTACTACTTTTTTAATTTCTTCATTTTAATATTGAGTAAATACAGTAATAGTGTTTTTCTAATGTAATACGAGACGACAGATGATACAAGAATAATTTTCAATCAACATAATATTATATTTGACTATCGTTCTTGGTACTGCAATAGGTCACATGTATAATTCTTAAGTGTTCAGTGAGTGAGAAAAATCAGCAATTGATTTCCTGTTCAACGTACATTCTCATTGAGATAGTTGACGTTTTGCTGTTTTACACCACTTACTGCCATGCGATTCTTTGATATGTAGTGAAAATGCATATTTTTGCGGTACATATCATTTTTGACATATGACCTATTGTATTGATAACTCAGATGAAAACTGACACAATATAAAAAAATACCCACCGATTACTAATTATCTGTGATCTTCTTTCCAAATTTTTTTATTATCTGTTCATTTTTCGAATTTGAAAGAGTTTTTTGATTTGTGATAGTTATTTTGCAGTTGATATTATGTATGAACCGATCTTTCAATGTGTCTAGGGATTTTTGATTCAGATGCATTTATAAAGACAAATTTTGGAATCATCTGTGTGTCATAATCGTACTTATTTATGTTTACAATGTTATAATAATATATATATATTTTTTTTTACTATTTATGATTATCAGTTCGTTCATTTTACTCGTTATACTTTTGATATCGGACTGTTGTCATCAGGATTTGTATTATTTCATACGATTTGTCTGAAGTATCGCCTTTAATCACATACAGAAATTATTTTATGTTAATGTTTATTGAAGTTCTTGGCTTATTGTAAGATTTTAATGCTTTTCTCATTTATGATGCCCAAGTAACGTTAAGTGAAAATGTCAAGATGCCAGGCAATATTCTTATTCAAAATGCTTTGACACATGATCAGGAACAATAATGTCTATTATGTTGTATTGAATTGCAAGTGATTTATTGATTTTTTACAAAAAAGTTACTATAATAAATTAAATGCATCTTGAAAATAGGTAAAACCTTAAGATTTTCTTATTGATTCAGTAGTATATTTGTTATTCCACTGGTTGTCGATCAGTGAAATTATAAATCTAACAAATTTGATTATATATTAGCGATATTCTTTTCGAATTTTCATGCACGAAAATGTTGTTGTGCATAACAATCAGCCGAGAATGAATAAACATTTCCGTAATCCATATCAATATTGGGTCACGCACCACATTTCAATACACTCATCAATAACCTCTCACGAAATACATTTTCAATTCCATTTAATATTAGCCACTCAATAACAATACATAATAGTTAACAGAGTCCCAACATGCTTTGAACAATCCCCGTTTATGTTTTGGTCCTTTTCAGCACACTATTTGTTTCTGTTTTTTTTTTTTTTTTGTTATTTGTACTGCATTTTCTACTACCGCCATGTATCAATAACTGACCGATTAATCAGTGCACATTTTTTGTTTTTTTTTTTTTTTTGTGTTTTTACTTACAATAAATATAATCAATCCATATATACAATGTGTGTCCGTAACAGTCATGTTTTTGAAGTTATGTATGCCTTGTTTTTTATTTGTGTACTAGCGACTAATAAATGCCAGTAATTGTTTTAAATGACAGTGGATTTTACTGCCTCGTGGATTCCTTAATAGCTTACGATTTGCTTGTTTTAAGTTAATGCTACTTTTAAGCTAAATGTATCAACAGACATGAATTTTATTCTAATCCATGGAAATATGGATATTATGACATGTACATAATGTTGAGTGATGTATTTTTAATTTATATATTTATAAACTTACAATTGAAATTAAATCAATGTGTTTGGGTTTACTTTATAGTTTTGATAGCCTTTAAATTAAAATTCATAATATGGCATGAGAGACTTGTTATCGACGTCGATTATTTTTGATATTGTTTTCCGAAACTTAGATGCTTTACTGAGAGATGTCTTTCTTAAAAATAATTTAATTGTGAAAATAATTGACATTTTCTTAGTGAATTTCATTTAGCAAAATATTCTCTAAAAAAACTGCACTTTTAAATATAATCACCGAATCCATTTTTGCATTTTCAAATATATCACTGTTAAGCTGAAAATTTACTTAAAAGATAAAAGAATTACCTTCATGTCCTTTGTTTAAAAGAAAATATTTTTTCTCCTTTTGATCAAACGTAACTTGTCCAGTGCATATTTTTACATGCACGCTTTTTCCATCAATTCAAGCATTGCACAGAATGTATAAAATAATTGTTAATTTTTTTAAGCTTATTTTTAGGATATAAAAAATAGTGTTGAAGTAATTTTAAAGAGCTATTCAAAAATCGCTTTATAGTTCTTAAGTTGCTATTATATTCTATATCAAACGAAAAACATCCTATTCACCAAGTCAATAAAAAATGCCAAAAAATCTTGCTCAAACATATTGGTCTTTGCGATCAAATGTATATGAATAAGCTCGTCAAATACTGAAATTACATGCTAGAGTATCTTGACGTTATTTTTTTAATGTTGCTTGGCGTAATTTTTAATTAAAGCAATTTAATCGCTAAATTTATCATCTTTCCCGCCCCTTCTCTATTTCTATAATATTTCAATGAAAGAGTGCAAAGTTTGATTATTTTGTAACTGTCATGTGTGTACTTTTTTTTTCTTCATATTCGAGTGTATTGATTTTTTTCATTGTAGAATTGGCTCTTTTTTTTTTATAGTTTTTATTCCTTCACAATACTCAGAAAACCAGCTGTTTTCTAAACCTTTCACTTTTTCCACCGATTATTTATTTTGTAGTTACTCATGTTTTTAAACTTTTAGTTGATCATACATATTCTATTATTTCATAACATCTGTGGATCAATTGTAAAAGTATCCATGTCAATACTCAGACTGAGTCAGTGCCCTTCATTTTTGCTTTATGATAATTGCTATTACAAATGGGATCCAAACATCTTGAAGATGGTAATAAATATGATTTTATAATGAATAATATCTCACCACAAAAGCTTACTTCTTATTTTATTCTGATTATAACATTTTAATAAATTTTAATTTAAAATAACTAACACGATAAGGTAAAGAGTCGATTTAACTCTTAAATAAACAAGGAAAAATTTATTGCCAAATATTCTACTAAAGGTAATGTAAATGCTTAAATGTATTGATTGAATTGGCATTCACTTGGCAGAACTCCATTATAACACGGTGAAAAAATAGCAATGTATTTTAGTTCTACAAAATTATTTTTAACAAATATAGTTGACAGCTATTTCGGCTCACGCCATCGTCAGAACTATGCTTAAACTAACATTCGCTTATCTATATATAGCTGTGCAGAAAAGGCACACAACACATCCTCTCTCCTGTTCCAACAGCCTAGCTTATTACTTTAACACAATGACACTAAATTTTCAAAATTCTGATAAAAAATGGCGATAAGTGGTGAAAGGATTCTTAACGAAGAACAAACTAACATAATAATATCGCCACTTGTCCAACCGTTGTACAAAGGGGTGGTCTGATTTGCTTCTAGAAGGACCACTTCCGTCCCACATATAATCTTATTGTCATAGACACCTATTGTTTCATTTAGAATTTTGAAAATTTAGTGTCATGTGTTAAAGTAACAAGCTAGGCCGTTGGAACAGGAGAGAGGATGTGTTGTGTGCCTTTTCTGCACAGCTATATATAGATAAGCGAATGTTAGTTTAAGCATAGTTCTGACGATGGCGTGAGCCGAAATAGCTATCAACTATATTTGTTAAAAATTATTTTGTAGAACAAAAATACATTGCTATTTTTTCACCATGTGAAATACAGATATTATAAAGTAACCTGTCAGAGGTAATTATTTTTTTTGAAATACATCTGACTGATATTGAATCAATATTGAATGAATTATTAATTAATTCAATACTAGAAGCAATCTTGCAAAATGTTACTTTAATATATGTATTGTCAAAATATACAGTGAAAGGTACTTTAAAAAAAGTTTTAAGTAAATCTATTGACAATACTAGCGAACAGCAGAACCTTCCCGATTTTTATAATAAATGTAGAAATAATACTCTTCAAATAGTGTTTAGTATTTTCCGATACAGTACCTTTTCAAAGACATCTTAGAAAATATATGTAAACTTTCGATAGGTGTTTCATGAACCATTATCGATATTAAAATTATTAGACTATTAACTGCTTGATTGCTAGAGTAAAAAAAATATATTTAGTGTCCCCACGCCAGTGACTTAGAATTTTAAATGATGGACTCTTTCGATTTTATCTTATTATTTTACTATAATGTGCAGGAAAGAATAATCAATCAATTTCAAAAAGTCCTAATTCATGATACTGACACGATGTACTGGCGAATGGATATTGTTACTGTGAGATGTTTATGTTATATCTCATTGATACAATTTTTGAAGAAGCGTTCATACATTTTTTTTAGAAATGTGAAATAATTTTCCATATGATTAATCAGTTTCTATTTGGAATTTTTTTTAAATCCATTAAAAATACTCTTTCTGGTTGATAATTAGTTAATTTGTTATCCTAACCTCTTTTCCTTCATTGTTTTTTTATAATTTGCCGTATTCAAAGACACTTTTTTCAGTTATTGTTTTCTTATAAAATTTTTTCGAAAATCCTTTCTGTTTCATAATAAAAAAAATTGGAATACCGTGTTTGGTGTTTCAGCGGTAGTCGTTCGACGACGAAAATCCGTTACAAAGTGAATTTAATGAGAAATTGACTCGCGGAGTGCCATCAAAAATGTGCTCGATCACTGCACAGCTTTATAATGGGTAACTACAGCATACATAATTCATACATTTGCGCTCTTTAATTAAGACATCACTGCCCTCTGTTGGTCCCTTTCGAAACCTTATTTTCTACTATCATTGTATGGCTTATCATTGTTGTCAGTAATCTTCATTATGTTTTTTTTTTGTCATTATTAGGAACCAAAAAAAATGCTCTGAATTGAATTAAAAATCTTAACCAATATCATTGAAATTTAAATAATATTGTAAAATTTTGTCAGATATTTAGCACATAATTCAAAAACTGTTCTGGATCAAAGGTATAGATCTTATAAAAGTATAGAACTGTATAGATCAGTTAAATCTTCAGAACTGTGTACAATATTTATTTTGAAAATAAATTGCAATTATTTATATAATAAATAAAAAACTAGCTCAAAAAGATATATCTGCAAAAACAATTTCGTGGTAATTACAAAATAAAGAATATTTTTTTTTTGCATTGCTTTATTTTCATTAGCACAATATTTTCATTTTGACAATTGTCCAATCAATGATTTATATGTTTTTACTTAGTCTAAAAACTATGTTTCCGGACTAGTAGATGTGCTTTTTAAAACTTTTATGTTTCCACACATAATATAATGTCACGTTTTTTATTTTTGAGTATACCAACTAAATGGTTCTAAATAATAATTTTTGACAAAACATAAATGATACTTTGAATAAGACTGCCCTTAATGTTGCTTTTGTTTTGCAAAAATCACACTTAGAACCATGTAGTGTTCGGTTTACAATATGAAAGAAGATCATAAAATTTTCAGTCCAATTTAATTCCAATTGAAGTTTTCTTTGGTTCTTAATTCTTGGTGTCTTTTGTTTATCATTTGTTATGTCGAAAATCGTGTTTTTATATATCATTGGCTTTAAGTGTTAAGATATTTTTAAACTCATTTACTTGTATTTTATTTCATTTATCTATAATTTTTTTATCATCAATGATTGTAAATTTAAATTAAAACTAGAATACATTTTTATTTCAATCCTAAGAATTTCCAACAACTAATTTTCAAAATAAATGTATTTAGTGCAAAATGTATACTTTTTACATCAGGAATAGATTTATTTTAAGTAAGTTATCAATACTATCGTATGTAGGCAAACTGGATTTTTTCAAGGCAAGTTATTCCTAATAACCCATAGATATTCTCTGAATTAGTGAAAATCTTATTTCGAAGGATTCATTTACATAAAACTTATATTGTGTCATTATGAATAACAAGTCTAAGAATTAAAATAAAATGTTTGTTAGTCAAACAACTGTACAGCATACAGGAATGGGAACAAACTAAGTTAACTAACTCGAATAATTATTAAGGTGATCTTCAAAATGAAAACAATGATATATAAAATCAACGGTTTTTTTTACAGTTTTTATGGTTTTTTTTAGGTATGGCCTACTCGAAAGGGAATAAGATGTGTAGTTTGCAGTTTAGGAAATAGACCCGTTTGATTTTTTACCTCCCCCATAACATATTTTGCTTTTTTTCGTAATCCACTGTGATGTTTGTTTGTGCAGACTGCTTTTGGTGTGTTAAAAATAAGTATACTACTATGGAAATGGCTTTTTGTTTCCAATAATATTTTGTTTTATGTATTAAGGTATACGGAGCATCTGTAACATTTGGCAGCTATTTTTTTATTTGACTTATGTAACTTCGAACATTTTTTTTTTTTTGATGATAGAGCCAAGGGTTGCACATAAATAAGTTGTAAGATAATATTAAGCTTAAAGTTTTTGTGCTAACAATCCATAATACATAAACCTCATTGATCCCAGATAGATTAATCGCCGAGTTATTCGAAACCACATATTTCTAGAACATAAAAAATTGTTAGCAGTATATTTTGATAAATTTAGATATTTGTAATTAGTCAGTAAAAAATTGATATTGTGATATATCATTTCATCTATACCAAAGTCGTGTACGGTCCAAACTGACAAAATGGCAATTGTCTCATTACAAAAACAGCCAAAATTGACATTAAACATTTTCCCCAAATTTTAACATTCATACTAGTTCCATAACATAATTAATTTTTCGCTCAAAATTATGATTAATGACATACATTAATTTGGTATAGATCGCTTGATGTATAATGTTGAGATATATGGTTATTGATACTTAAACTATACACAATAAAAATACTATCGTAGACTGCTATATTTGAGAGAATATGTTTGAATGTAAATGATGCATGGAGAAGTGTGAATTTGAATATCATAATAAATCGATATATATTGTACATGATTTTAACTACACATATTTGTAACAATTTTTTTGTATCTACGGTAAATAAATACTCAATACCATCCTATTATAATATACCCTTATTACATAATATAATTAGTATTTTTTTAAATGTAAATTGTGAGTTTTGTATAGAATACATTAGTAATAAAAATCCTGGTCATTTTTATTAATAAAAGTAAAGTCAACCAATTTTACTACAACATATCACAACATGAGTACTCAAAGGTTCTAAGTGTCGATTTTTAGCAAAACAAAAATGAAAATTATGCTTTCTTCCAAATATCATTCATGATTCTTCAAAGACTGCACAACTAATAGTTATTTTTGCTTTGGCGAAAATTTACACTTAGAACCTTGTTGATTTCGTGGTGTGTGTGATACGACATGAAGTAATTTGATTTTTTAAAATGTGATGTTTTCTCCGTACTAGTTGTTATGCTAGCAAGCCGTGTCTCTGTCTAATTTGACAAGCATGACTGAGACGGAAAATTAATATGAATATATATATATATTTATTTATGCTTATAACGTGAAATATCTCCAGTGTTTTATAAATTTTTATTCTTAAATTCAGTAATACATCCTTAAGAATAGATATTTAAAGAAAGTGTTTTGTATTATTATTTATATAAAACATTGTCATATAAAGATGTGCCACTGTTTCTCTAGTGGCTTTTATTAATTTTTATAATTAAGGTTTATCTCAAAAAAATTTGTAATCGTCCTGAATATTATTATTTCTAGAAAAAATCACCACTATGTTGATAGGATCCTTAAAAATAAAAACAAAAACTGCCATGTCCATCTGTGATTTTGTAGTTACACCCTTTTGATTTTGATTCCATATGTTTTATTCTTAAGATTTTTGTAATGCTTGTATTTTTTTTTTCATACAAATGACATTCATTTTCCAATAGATCTGGAGGTCTTTCATTACCCCGATATATTTTTTTACAATTATATAACTATAAATTTGATATTGTAGATGTTGAAAATTTCGTGGTTAAATATAATATATTTTTTTATTATTTTGTAGTTTTGATTATTGCACTCTTTTATGTTGTTTACATCACCAAAAAAGAAAGGGAAGAAAATGTAATTTGGTTCATCAAGTTTCTATTTCTTGAGGCAATGTCTAGAATTATAACGCTTTTATGAGATTGCATAGTTTTCATTTTGCGTTTATTCGCTGTTTGGTAATGAGTATCCCTAGTGAACCATTTTATTTTTTACGCTGGGTTAGTTTTAGATATGTCACTTTTAATTAAAGCTGTTTGTTTCCATCATTATTTTTCATTACTATTTGGCCTGATTATTGAATGACACAAAGACTTAACTAACCGGGGGAAGAATGCACGCATATAAAAAAAGTTAACTAAAGAAACTTTATATTAATTGCATAATGCTATATTTGAAGATTTTTCTTACATTTCAGAGAAGTTTTCTTATGTACAGCTATTTTTTGTTTTTACCTAAAAAAAAACTATTCAGTTAGTTTGTTTATGCGTAAATTATTATAGCTCCGATCTAATAGTCAATGTCCGGATTCTTTTGCCGCCAAGCTTTACGTTAGGCCGTATATTATTAGCTTCGAGTCCTGTCTAATATTGGGGCGTTGTGTTTGTTTTGCAGCGAGTATTTGTATGACGCGTACGGAGACCGCGATAACATACCCCTGGCAAAGTAAGTGCCCGCCATTTTTATTTTACCTCTTATCGTTTCTCTCACAAATTTGGACAACGCATGATTCGCTTTATTACGCATGGTATGCCACCCCCATACCGCCGACTCACTAACACCGCCGGACCTTCGCATCTAACTGTTCACTAACACATGAATGTATTGGTTTGATTATTAACAAGCTGTTACTAATATTGTATTTTTTGTTTTTGTTCACTCGTTTATCCCACTTTTTTCAGTTTTGTTTTTAGATGTTTTTTTTTAATCTTTTTATCACCCCACTTCTCTGATAAACGCATCGATAGGTTGTCTCTTAGAGAAATGTCTTTTTGCGAACGAAGATTCAAAAGTAATGGAGATTTTTTTTCATTTTTGAATCGGGTATCCTGAACAGCAGTCCGGTTTACGATGACAATGTGTTTGATTAATTTTTGTGTGACTGACTTTGTAAATATCTGAAAAATTTACGTGTTATATTTTGTTTTGATGTGCATAGAAAGGACGATTTGAAACGGAACTCGTCCAACATTGAAGAGAAGATCCGGGACTTTGAAGCGAGGACGGGGCAAGCCGTCACGGTGGACTTGACCAAATTCAAGCAACCTCCGGAAGTTTCCAAATCGCCCAGAACTAGTTTCGGCCGTCCCATTAAATTCTCGTTCAAGTCTTCTTACTCCAGCGAGTTCGAGGGTAAAATTGACGACAGGACGTTACCGATCGGAACTAAGTACTCTTCTAAAGATGAGTGTTATACGGCTATCGTTCCCGAAGAGGAAACCGACGATGAGCAGCTGAAGGAGTTGAAAGAAAAGATTTCACAGAGGAACGAAAAGAAATTGCTCGATAAAAAGAATGCCCAAGAAAAGGAATCTGAGAAAAAGTTAGCCAAAGAACAGCAGAAATTGGATAAGCTCAAAAAAGCAGAAGGCGGTGACAAAAATGGAAAAGCTTCCGACAAAAAGAATAAATCTCTGGAAAAGAAAACTGTCGTGAATAAAGATTTAGATAGTGCCCAAAATAAAGAAAATAAGGAGAAAGAAATAGATGCAAATAAATATCAGGGGAAAGCCCCCAAAGAACTAAACGTAGAAGCTCAAATTTCAGTTATAAAAGATACAGATAAAAGAAATAGTCAAGAAGCTGAAAAAAAAGGCAAGAATATAAAAAATGTACCATCTCCCACCGATAATGGTAAGAATGGAAAGGAGAATATTGTCCGAGATACCGCCGTCACGGTCGTCGATTCCATCTTGAATTCTGCCCAGAGCATTGTCGAAACGAAACTGGTCGACAAGCCGGGATTCAAAGACAACTTGGACGACAGAAACAAGAATATAATCGGAAAACCCATCATGGCCGACGACCATAACATAATTATACCGGGAATGTCCACCGACAGTGACAAAGAGAAGAGAAAGAATTACAAGAAAGATATTATAAAAATGATTGATAAATCGGAATCCGATTCTCAAAACGAATCGTCTCCGGAAGACATAAAGAAATCGGTAGACGGAGACAATCTCAACATCCCGCCCATCCCTGACACCGAAACCATTTTTAAATCCAGCGAAGATTTATAAACGCTCGGAAGAGAGAGTAGCCTTAATTTTAATGATCTGGTCATTTTGATATATAGCTTTTGTAAACAGTATTTGTCGGCAATGATGTTTTTCTATTGATATTTGTTTCACATGGCAATGTGAATTTTGATATGCGTGTACTTAACATATCCCTATTGATATATCATAGTATTTTTAATATAATTACAAGTGCAATCATATCTTTGTATAAGATATCAGTCCCCGTATCATCGTACCAAATATTATATATGTACTCTGTACTATTAGCCAAGTGTATTTAACGTAAAATTTTGCTGTTAACCTATTTGTTTTTTTTTGAATATGTGTACTTCATACTCGATATCTCAGTAAGAATAGTATAGTTAGATTCATAAAACATGAATCTTAACCTTCTAGAGTGAAAGTTTATATTATATTACGAGCTTTCCTTGGTATTTTGTTTTATATATCACTTCCTAGTCGAATATTATTTGATGTCCCTGAATTATTGTATAAATCTAGTCAGATATGTAAATAATTAAAAAAAAAACAATATACTCTCAACGGACATTTGCATTATTGGTTGAAAAGTTTTCTTTTTTTTTGTTTTAAAGATAGTCACTCACATTAAATGAATCTCAATTTTGATATTAAAAAAATAACTATTTTTTTATTAAATAGATCATTTTTACAAAAATTTTATATCCAGTAATAAAATACTATTGAGAAATTCTTAATGAATGTTTTATTGTGGCAACAAAAGTCATACAATTAAGTGCTGAAATTTATATGTAAAGGGAGATGGTACAATTTGGCTAAGGGTAGTGACCCGTATGAGGACTGATTTATTTTTGAAATGGAAATAATTGATTGAAAATGAACAAATATTAACATTTTGGACGAACTGGCACAGGAATATTGTATCTTTATAATTAAATACTCATTGAAGATATGTGTGAATAGTAAATAAATACTGGAAGATAATCTCGTAATATCCGCTATATGTAAGAGGACTTGTGCATTTTTGATGAAGACTTACTCAAATGATCACACAAACACCGGGAGATGGCCTGTTTTGGATCCGCTATGTTAACGAATTGCGACGGTTATCGGATCGATCTGTACGAAGATTTGGGGCACGGAAATTTGTTTGTTCTGACGATGTCCTGCATATTGCTTCACGGTACCAACTCCATTACTTTTGACAACTGTCGCTTGCAATGCTCCGCTGGCTTTCATTATTGTGATGCATGCTCTATGTGCTTCTCCGTGTTGTATTCAATCATCAGGGATATCAGAGAACATATTGACTCGGCCATAGACTAAATCTGTATTTAATAACGGTTTATGACATTGGCAACCATAGCTTTGTTTTATAGTAGTTTTTGTGTTTTATTTTATAATTTGAAATAATTAACACATCAGTGTCTTTCAGTAAAATAAAAATCTATTGCCAAATCAGAAGTAAAAGCTTCTAACTATTTATCTGAAACTATTAATTAATTAATTAATTAAGATTTTTAATCAGGTATTTAATAAATTTATGATATCGACTGAAGGTGCTTGATGGAATATTAATATCAAATGTGAATTGTTGAAACTTTGTATGATTCCATATGTTTTGTCATTGACGACACGGGTTTCGCCTTTCGATAACTCCAGGCATTCTATTACATGGATGCAACAGAACTGTCAGTTTTTTTTAATGACAAAAAGTCTAAAAAGTATTCTTTGACTTTGAAACTTTATTTAGTTAAAAAATAACACGCCAATCAAAAGAATGATGTGTGATTATTGTTTTACAATATTTGTAAAAGTCATTCACTGTGGGAATTCGTTTTTTAATATAAAATTTATTTACTTTTCGATTCGCTTTGAATTGAAATGACAAAAAAAAATAATTAAATTTTTTATCGACAGTTTATATTTAATTGCTTCGAATATACCTTTTACTTATGTCCGTGTACTTGTCATGATAATAATGTTTTAAGAAGTTTCTGAATTTGCTATATTGTCTTATTGAATGCGAAGTCTTATGGTTTTGTATCCCTGATGAATCTTATTTTTTGTCATCTTTTGGTGTATTTATGATAAATTATTTAGTTTGGGTTTATAAATTTGTATGAACATTGGTGATAATAAATTTGATGGTCTTTTTAATATCGTCAATCACTACTGGCTTACATAATTAAGACCATTGAAATCTTCGACATGGTGTTCCAGAAAATATATGAATTTTTGTTAGGAAGAAGGGTGCAAGTATATATATACATATATATTTATTTTAATTTGATACGTAGGTCCGTTTACAATTTTAATGTTGCAAGTATCTTTCTTGTAAATAATTCTAATAAACCTTGCGTATAGTGTGACAATTTAATATCAGAATGCATTGAGGTTCTTCCCCAGTATAAAGTGTGGAATATTATTTCAAGGTTACTAGGCACTCGAAATTCATGTTTAATAATGACATATCAATAACGTTTATGGTGAACTGATCTCTAAAGAAACACTGCCTGTAGCATATATGAGCATACACGTTGTATGTTTAACACAATGTGCTGAGGAATGTCAGTTTATTACTATTGCAAAGTCAGTATCCAAAAGAAAGCATATTTTAATGGATTGAAAAGGCTTATAAACTCAAGGATGTATGCAACAATGTTTTTTGTTGATCGATATTTTTTTACCAAATCTGATTTATGTCTTCTTTTTTTAATTTACAACATACAATTTTCAGCAAGAACACATATGTCGCACTGGACATAGCTGTCTTTATTCTAGCTTTTCAATGCCATCACAAAAAAGCACAAATTTAACTGTAATATGACAGTTTGCAATAATTACCATAATAAGATAACAGCAAAGTATATCCCGTCGCAAATACTTATACCACATTTTTTTCAGTGTGGTTATCTTTATTTTAATAAAAAATTCCCTTTTATTTCATATAATCTAGTTAATTTAATGTACTTTCAAAAAACATGATTTCATTCTACAAGTTAGACTGGACAGACTATATTTTCAAAAGCTCTTATTTTCCCTATAAGATAAAATGAAACAATGTTTTTTTTTTATAGGCAATGTATGTACATAATGGTGTTTATCGATCGCTTTACTTTACTTCTCGTGTATTAGATTTGACTGACAATATGAAATTTGTACTAAACCATTTTCAACTTTCCGATAAAACGTATTAACCTCTATTTTAATTTAATTTTTGTACAATATTTTTCTACTTGTTTTGCTTTCACTACGTAGCGATAAGGATGTGCAGGTTTATTTTGGTTTTATAAATAAATTTCTTACCAGTTTTTATTTATTTACAGTGGCTTTTGTCTTGTGTTTTTGTGATTTCTTTTATGTTTAATTGAAAACTCTTCTAAAACACTACTTTTTAAACCTTTAAAATTGTGAAATTTATATGACTTGTATCATAATCACATTAGCTCATTTTCTTGAAACTGATTTATTTAGTGCAGTTTTTATTTTGTTTCTTCATTTTATTATTCTCAATAAAAACTACTGATTTCCTACTTTCTGATTTATAATTTCCTTAAATACTAAATAAATGTGTTTTTTTTTTTATTGTAATTTTTGTGTGAGAGTAATTTACCTACTAATCTCTTTCAAAAATATTTTGACTTCATCATCAGATATGTTATTCTTTCTATATACAAACTATCTCTAAAATTGAAAAGAACTAAGTCCAACAATTATTTTGCAATAATAGTTACTACAAACTTGACCCATTGTAGTGTAGGTATCACTTTACCACAATCAATACCAGTTGGACTTAGTTCTTAATGCTTTTACAACAAATTGCCTTTATAACACCAAGCTATTTTTATCTTTAAATTAACATCAAAATGATGGACACATAAAATGTATCTTCCTAAATAGGAAGATACATTTTATGTAGAAGAATTTTTTATGAAGAAATATCTCTTAAATAAGAGACTTCAATATTCAAGATTCTTCATTATACGAATGAATTCAAGTTTGAATTCGATATATTCAATTTGTTGCAAGATTGCTTTTCATAAGTAATACATATCTTAGAACTAAACTGTAGTATCCCAAAAAAACATTTTCTCTCCTATTCTCTATGTAATAATAAATATTTCGCTCAAGCTTAAATTTGATTCTACTCTAAAAAAATTCAGCCACATTCACTGCAATTGTGCTGTGTATAAAAATAAAATAATAAAGTTTAACTATTGAGAAAACGAGGAGAAAAGTATGTCCAGATATCAAGTGTCACTGACTTATGACAGTTTAGTGACACTATAAAGCAAGGACTCCTAACATGTCAATTGCAAATCAAATTCTGTCCGATCCTTATTGCGATCGTGAACTATGAAAAAAATAATGATTTTCATATTTAAAATTTACAACTATCGCAATAAATTGTAGCTAATGTATTATAATCAACATAACATTCTCTATAATGTATACGTATGCTTTACTTCAAGAAATGTATTATGTGTACGCAGTGGTGATTGCGATGAAAAATAACAGCCAAACATTAAAAAACTGGGTACCCTAATTTAGTAGCAGCAGTCTGGTTCTAAGATGCGCAGTAAATATTTGGATTTCAAGTGTGAAAAGTTTTACTGTATAAATCAATATCCTATAAATAACTTTTTCTTATCTATTATAAATATATTTAAAACAAAACTATCATTGACATTTCAAACCGAAATCCGATATAGAAATGAATCTGAAAATTGAAGTTTTTTGTTGATATATGTATATATATACTTTTTTTAAATTTATTTTGAAATGGTAATAATTTGCAATTCAACATCCAGTTCACAGCACGTGGAGAAGGTGTCCGGTCGTCGGCGAGGAGGCGATAGAGGGGCTGGCGGTCGAGCAGGAGGAGGAGGCGGTCGGCCCCGTTCGGGGGACTGCGAACCGCGGGCGCCTTCTGCACAGGACGCCCGCTACACAGACATGGCACCCAAGTAATAATCATCGCTGCTGCTTATATTGTCCTGTCACGGTTCAATCATCAGATGGCAAAAGGGACCATCTGTCAATTTCAGGAATGTTGAAAGCGAAAATAAGATTTAAATTAAGTTTAGCAAACAAAATGATTGATCGATATCAATAGCATTCTTGTTTGTATGTTGTCTTATTTGGAGCGTGAATAAAAGAAAATTATACAATTAAACTTTAATTGGAAAATTTATAATACAGCTTATTGATTTTGAATCAAATGACATATTTATAGTAAAATTTAAGTTATTCAGATTGTTGACTTATTGATCTAGTTTCACGTAATTGATATTAAAAATGAGAATTAACTGCTCATTCAACAATGGCAAAGAACTCGATTGTGTTCGCTTTATTATTTAATTTAACATTATTTTTCAAATTTCAATGATATTAATATCAAACCTGCAGTTGGTAAAATGAATTCAGATATTAATTTAGCTTCTTTTAATTTTTTTTGCGATGAAATGATCTATACATTATAGAAACTGTTTACTGGCTGTCAGTTAGAGTGCATCTGCATGGTAAAATGCCTGAAGATGCTGAATGGCGAATCCTGTGTTGCGAGTGACAAAATATGTGGAAATGACTTTAAACACTTCACAATTGATGATATCGACTGAAGGTGCTTGATGGAATTTCAATATTAAACTTGAATTGTTACAACTTTGTACGATTCCACATGTTTTGTCACTAACCAACCAGGTTTCGCCTTTCGGCATCTTAAGCATTCTAGCACACGGATGTAACAGAACCGATGACAAAAGGCAAGACCCTGGTCGTTAGTGACAAAACATGTGGTATCGTACAAAGTTATAACAATTCAAACTTCATAATTGATATTGAAATTCCATGGATTACCGACAATTAACAGTACAAATACTGTCCTCACGGATAATATGAGACAATAAAGCAGATATACCCTTTCTGCATTGATTGTGTTAGTTAAAATGAGCTGAATTAAAATGTGTTACAAATTGGCAGGCACTGGGAGGATTATCCGGCCGGTGGCCCCCCCCGCTACCACGGTCCGGCTGAATACGAAAGACCGCCGCCATACTACTATCCGGGACCACAGTAAGTCATGACAGTCTCTCTCGTATTTCTATCGTAATAATTTATCCAGTCTCTCTTGAAAGTAATACATTAGGATTTCAACAAGTTGTGATTGATTTGATACTGGCCTGACTGTAAATCACTTCACTATGCATTTAAATGTACAACTAAATTATTAACCTCTCCCACATAAGAATATTTTGTATGAGTTTTTTCTGGTTACAAATTAAAGACACGGTATATCTCACCGAAAACAGCCATTTTTCTCTTTTCACTCTTATTACTTACTCTAAATCCCCAAAAAATCTTACAGTTTACATAAAATCATCTAATGTACAGTTTCATTTTTTAAGCTGAAATAAAATATTTTCCATGGTTAGCAATAAGTTTATGTAAATAAGTTTTTGTATACTGTGACATCTATCAGTGGAATAAAAAAGTTATATCACATATTCAAATTTTTTTTAAGATTCAAACACAAATGGATTGGGATGTATTCTAGTTTTTTCTATGTGTATATTTCTTCTATGTTTTGTGTATTGGCTTGTTTCTCGATTTTCTACTATTGTGATGATTTTTAGACCCCTAGAAAATTGATAAGGATTGTCAAATATATCTTTAATTTTGTGGTGCCATTCAGGGTGATTTCATGGCCATTTCGATTTACTTTTGATACAAATTTGGTTGCTGGTATTTGATGTTTATTTGGAAATAAATCTAATTGATTTGCTGTGACACAATTGATAAGTCGGTTAAAAAAATAGACATGTGTCACTATTTATGGAAATTGTATTTGGCGGTATTGCTCAGGCTTTGACAACGTCTATCTTTGTTTTTTAATATATACGGCATAAGTCTGAAATATTGTTGTTTATACAAAAAAGCGGAAAGGGTGTTTTCTCTTCTGAAAAATCATGTTACTACAAACAACTGTCACATTTTTCTAACGTATATACCAAATAGCTGAAGTTAATACCTTTTTAACATTACGTATTAATTGTTTGCAATGTAATGTATCAAAAAATAATTTCGGCGACATTTTATCAAATGACCGTAACGTTGGAAGCAAAATTAAATGCTTCTTTATTTAAAAAAGGGAGGAGTCTGATGTAGCCTTACGAACTAGCCGCCTTGACTCAAACTGATGGATATATTCTAGACTAGACTATATGCAACGTGTTGGAAGATAAAAATTTGGCGGTACAGTATATTGTTTGTTAAACGGCTTTGGAACTGGTTCTTTTGCTTCGCTTTCTACTGAACAGGTCTGCTGTATAAGTCTGTCCCTTCTGCTTGTATCCTCGATTTCTACGTATTAGGTAACGGGCTTAATATAAAACCCAAAAGATTTTTACCTCGGGTCTTTCGTTGGTCATTCAAAAAAAGTATCAAATTGTAGTGAATTGTTAAGTTATCAATTTTATTTATTGAATTGCTCCATTCAACCATATTATTTAATGTTAAGAACGCATTAAGAAATGTGACTTTTTTTGTAGTTCAAATAAACTTGGAATCTTCAGGAAAATTTTAACGTACATTTTATCATAACTGAACATTTTGCTGTAAATTTTGTGTTTTCTTGCTCATTTAAAATTTACGCAATAAACTGTGACATATACCTTTTAAAATTTCCAAAATTTCAATATTATTGAAAAGATTTCAAAATCTGATTTAGTTACAATGACTGAATTTTTTTTTTTTACATTTGGCAGAGTATGATAATGACATGGGTATGTGAAAATGTGGGTATAAACCATTTACAGAATCGACAAAGCAGGATACATAAAGACTATGAAAGATGAAAATGACCAAATAAAATTATATTCAATACACCAGTAATGGTTTTCGAAATTTATCTTTCACAATACATGTTTGTGTGAAACTTATTTTGTTATTCATTCGAAATGAGAAAAAAAATTTCTGATGACTTGCTACAAAACCTAATATTTAGTATTATTATTAAATCTATCGCTGTATTGATTCCTTCCTGGGAATGAATTTATATAGCATTTTATATGTAAACCAAAAAACCAAATATTATATTTTATCTCTGTACTATCCATAGTTAATCAATTACGCTGCATGCAATATCATTGCATGAGTTTTATTTAATTGTAATCTTTTTTTAGAAATCACGTATCTATTGTGTAAAATGAAAACCCTTTAAAATGAATTCTATTATCCTATTAATTTGAGACCTTCCTGGGTCAGTCAATCGGCAACATATAATATGCATGTTTAGCCAATATGAAAGATTTTGAAAATATGTACAGTAGAAAAAGGAATATTATTATGTCTTCGTTGAAATGTAAATAAAACATTGCTGAATTATCTTTAAAATAATGTGTTTATTCACTAAAAAGTATGTGACTACTGTGAGTTTGTGTGGTACTGAATATTGCCGAGCCTTGCTACAAGTCATCTTACATATATGTTTACGTGTTAGGCACTTCTTGAGCATTGAACATGTAAACTTATTGCATCAAAAACTATGGAGGAAATTCTGTATTTATAGAAGATTTGTTGATACTTGAAATAGGTTGGAATTTTTTTAATTTTTTTTTTAATGACGGCTTTGGAACAGCTGGAAATCAATAGACACCAATTATCACAAATGATTCTTAACGAACAAACTAACATAATAGTATCGCCACTTGTCCAGCCGTTGTACAAAGAGGTGGTCTGATTTGCTTCCAGAAGGACCACTTCCGTCCCACATATAATCTTATTGTCATAGACACCTATTGTTTCATTTAGAATTTTGAAATTTAGTGTCATTGTGTTAAAGTAACAAGCTAGGCCGTTGGAACAGGAGAGAGGATGTGTTGTGTGCCTTTTCTGCACAGCTATATATAGATAAGCGAATGTTAGTTTAAGCATAGTTCTGACGATGGCGTGAGCCGAAATAGCTATCAACTATATTTGTTAAAAATAATTTTATAGAACTAAAATACATTGCTATTTTTTCACCGTGTTAAAATATTTTCAGTCCTTTTGCTCTCGTGAATGTTAGTGATTTGTCACTAGCAATATGTGGCTAGAATCTTCGTAATCTTCACCTGCTGAGAAAATGTTAAATTTATTAACATGTTAATATTCAAAACATTGACCTGACCATGTATGTTGTGTATGTGTCTGAACCTCAACTTTATGTTGCTAAAAAATCTTTATAGTGTATTAATTTTTGTTTTGTTTTCTTTTCAGTAATGACCGCTCTTAAATGCACATTGACAAAGTACAGGCCAGCCCACAGCTCACTTAACAGAGGCTGGCGCACGCTCTTCTCTCACTAGACTACTCGCCGGTTAGTGTCACCTGCCCTTAATTCGGAGCCGGCCAACATTAACTCAAACCCCCCTGAACCCTATATGGGACTCAACGCACTTGCTCACGTTATTATCAAATTATTCGAATCCAATCGATTTGTTATTTGCAACAGCTTTATTTTGTCATCTCCAGATGCTCATTATGACTTTTCATATTATCGTATTTACCAAGTTTTGGACTCCGGACTAAATTACTTGTGATTATTAATTTTTAGGCTAGGTTAAGAAACTGCTTAGTTTTGATTGGAAGTGTTATAACTACTGTATTGCCGGATTATATATAGGAGAAATATTCAAGATACATCTGAGTTTTTGTCGAATGCTGATTAGCAAAACCCATTTGCATTTATCAATACTGTTGCAATTGGGATTAAAATAACATGGAATGATTAAATATACAGATGACCCTCGACTTTCGCACATTATTTATTGTTCCCGGATAATATTTTCGAATGCCCAAAAGTATATTAGTATTATGAAAAATCATCAAAAAGTGTATGGAAAAGTATTTATTCATTAGCTTTTTTGTATCAACGAGGCATATTAGCACGCGCTTCCTTCATAAATTTGCCAAGAGGCGGTTCAAAACAGCCCTTTCTTGTCTTTCTTGATAAAGACAACTCTAACATCCTATGTCTTCATCAATTGTCATACATTCTTAAGTTAAGTTAAGATGTTTTTGATTGTCTGTCTTGGTCAAAGTATTGATGCAGTTCAGCATTCAATCATGCCGGCTTCTGTGACAGAGGTTGTGCTACAGAGTAACAAGCAGTTCTCCGTTCAAACGACCTAATGATGCCTTTTATCAACTCCTTCTTCAATTTCATTTTGTATCTCATTTAACCCTTGTTGTTCAATTGAGTTATCGTTTGGCTTTTAAATTAATTAACTGATGTCTTTATTATTGACGTCCAAGTATATTTAATTCTTTATGTTAGTTAATTGAACTGAAACAAATTCAAGAGTGTTATTATTCGACACTATAAATTAAATAATAAATAATAAAATTAATTAACAAATGAACTATTGAAATGCTCAACACATTTGTATGGCCAAATTTTACATATCTGTGATGGTAACGGGAGTGGAGGAAGTGGAGGAGAAACATATTATTTTAATAAATTTTTGAACATACTGTACAAAAGTCAAGGGTTGCCTGTATATAAAACAAAATATCAGTTTAGTTTGCCGTTTGTTTTATTTTGAGTCATCTCGCACAAATGGCAAGTGTGTAAAAAAAATTTAGTTGATTATGTCCTTTTGATTACTTTTCGTTGTGTTGAAACTAATTTATGTTTCACCTACATAAAATTTGATACAAACATTGTATTTACCAATCAAAACTAAAATGCTTTTTTATTCATATTGACTCCGTTTCATTTCATTTATCATTTACTTATTTTTATATGTCAAAGAATTGTATATGTATATCATTTTTTATGTTATTTACGTTACCTTCGTCGAGATTTTTCAAAGTCAATTTGAAAATACTTTTTTGTTCCTTCAAATTTATCTATATTATCAAAAAAAAAAACGAATTCTAAAAACATGTCTGCTTGATTTTAATTTAAAATAATGACAGACGCCTCGGTGCAAGAAATACTCGTGCAGAGTATTTTTTACAACGAATCTTAGCCAGTCCAAAGTACTAATTATTGCAAAGTAACATATTTTTTGGACATTTTGAAAACGCCATAGATTGCCCCCTCCCCTGGTCCCCTTTTTTTGTAGCCATATATTACAATATCTGTAGTGAGAGATTTTTATATTATAATATTTAAAAGAAAAAGCAAATAAAAATGAGATTACCTGATAGTATCAAAAAACCCATTTATTTTTTTAAGATGAGGTAACAAAAATATTAGTCTTTCACATAGCGGTAATGGCTTCACAATTGAAAACATTTTTATATTATAAAATTATTTCTATCGTTTCCCGAGCTATTAAGGTCACAAAATACACTTTCGTTGCTAAACTGCCGTATTGCAAAACATGTCATTTTAAATACGGTACAATAGCTTCGGCGGTTCGAAACATTTTCTAAAAGATCTCCATAATTACTTTTATTGTATTACAGAAATTTATTCTTAATAAGCAACATTTATCCATCATTTTTTTATTTTTTCCTTTACAGAACATTAGAATTATTTCCTTTCTTGTATAATCTTATAAACTTGTACTCTAGATGTTTATCTATAAGTGTTCAGTTTTTGCATTTACTCTATAGATTCTATTCAAATTTATTTGTGTCGAAGTAATGACACACCTTTAGTCTTAAGTAATAAATAATAACACTTAAGGAATATGATGAATTTATATTACTTTTTATATGACACGTTATCCAGGCAAATAAACCACTACCGAAAAAAAAACCTAAACCATTGAAATATTTAACGATGGCAGTATAATTGAGTTGTTTAGAATCAAAACGCACATTAATTTCAATACCAAATTTACACGGCTTAAACTTTGTATAGTTTAGTCTTTCGCAACCTTGATTTCACCTTCTTCAAAGCATCTCTTATCAAGTATTCTAAGTACACAGATGCACTTGTCGTAAGGGTAGTGATTAGAGAAACCTTATTTTGAATGAGTGTACAGAGTTTAAAGAATTCAAATTCAAAAAATATTCTGATTTAAATTTCAAATAAATATGTTAACCATTTGAAAACAACCAATGTCGTTGCATATTTAGTATTGCAAGAGAACTTTACCAAGAATTGTTTTTTTAAAGAATGCGTGTTATGATTCTAAGCTACTCAAATGAATATCTTTTAAACATTGAAACGACTAAAAAAATGAATTACTTTTGTATTAATTTTTTTAGCCACATTGCTCATGAATAACAATAGAACACAGGCTGTCAAAGAGTGATTAAGGCTTTTTCATATAAAATATATATGTATAAAGCCTTTCCATTGTGTAAGCTAACTCACACACAGTCTCTTTGAAATTTGAAATTTCAGGTTTGGTTAATCATTATTTTTTTTAAGTATATAAAATAATACAAAAACACAAACAAAAATTGACTGATTGGGTTCTACGCGGTTCAAATTTTTAAACATAATTAATAATATTTACCCAAAATTCTGATATGCTCATTATGACAAAAAATATCTAAATTTCAATGCTACAATTTTCACAATAGCGTTGTCTTAGATTAATGACATATTTTTTACATACACCACATCTACTTATGAAATATTTTATTACAATAAGTAATCTTCACTGCCAATTGGTTGCTATCACTAATTAATTAACATTTACAATATTCTTCCTTCAAACGACTGCATATTTGAGGTTAGATTGAAAACTTTACAAAAATATTCAGTCTTTGGCCACGCGCTCGGTTTATCAGGTTTAAGACACCAGCAGTTTGAATTTTGCATCGATGTAGGAAAAGATGGGCCAAGTAGCATGTGGTGTTGTAAAACAATAATCAAGTATTGTAAATAACTTAGCATCGAAGAGTAGAAAAAAAATATTCTCAAATATAATTCCATTGCTAGTTAGAATTATTAATTATTAAATATCGTATTAACAAATATATTAATAAAATAATAAATAATATTAGTCCTGTATGTCACCCTGATTGTCAAACAATAGGAATTTAAGAGTAGTGTAAGAGATCCAACATGTGTAGTTGTTTATTTTAAGGGTTGTCATCTTCGATTGTGCCAATATACTTTTTTTATTGCCGACTAGAAAGTTATTTTTATTCTCCGTATTGTTGGATTTGATGCACGGAATATTGTTTGTGATTTTTTACTAGCGGCAATAATTTCACGTTGTTTTGTGACGATCATTTACTTGATAGAGGAAGACCAAGAAATTTAATTATGACACTGATATGGTCATGCAATTTTTTTTTAATGAGTATTTTGATGTATATGTTACTCAAAGATTTCTCGGCTGTATTTCTATGGGTTTTTTCCAATTTTAAATGATAGATAATTTTCCGTTTTATCTTTTGAGTCAAGGAACAGATAAATTAATGAAATTTATGATTTAACCTGCATCGGAATCCGCAGTCATGTTAATGTAACGACTGTCGATGCGGCAGATTGCAGTGTATTGATAGTTGATACTCGTAAATATATGAGTATTACCAATATCAAAACTTTTGCACTCAAACTATTTAATTTTTTTTTATATAGACTGATTTATTTTGATTTTCGTCAGTTTGTTGAAAGCCAACACTGCTAAACTAATTTTTGAAATATACTTTAAGCCGATCAGCAGCGAATTTCCTAAAGAAAAAAAATATTCTATTTGAATTTGAGGTATTCGCTAACTGAAATTATTCCTACAGTTGATACAAGGAAACAGAGACATTTGGCTGACCGATTTTAAACTAATATTCTTTCAGATATGCTTTGTGCTGTAATCAATTCTTGAAGTTTAACCGACATATTTCAAAAACATTGGTTATATAATGTGAAAAATAATTTCTTGGTCTGACTCAACGTGTAGATATTTGAATATAAAGTGATATAATGTTAGAATTATGTTTTTATTTTCTGCATTTTGTATTCTGTTTTTTACTTGTAGCGTTGTTGAAGTTTTGGATAGGTTTTGAAAAATTATTCATTTGTAAACCAATTTCATTTAGTTTTTCACTATCAGTTCTGTATTCTATTCAACACCCAGGCGTGTTGGACTCGTTTACGTTTTCTCTATAGATGGCGTTACATTTAATACATAGTAAATAAAAGATTGAGTATGTGTTGTTGATTTTATCCAATCATGTCATGCAAAGTGATTCAGTTACTAAAATGAAATTCAAAAAAATAATTTGATGAAAGAAAATGATATTCATGTTGCAAAGTAGAGTTGACGAAATTTATTATTGAATGTCATGATTGTGAGTCGATTTATATAGGATAAAAATATTAAAATCAACTGGAAGTTATGGAAAAATTTCTGGTCGCTTTTTATCTCGTTGTTTATTTTATCTGCTTAAAACTGGTATCCTTTTAATAAATAGTTATCTATAGAGAGTTTACGGTATATGCAGTCATTAAGAATGTCTAAAGTGTTGACTCAATGAAAATCTATGTCAACATAAAAGGAAATGTCACAATATTGGTCTGATGTGTTGTCCAGTACGCATATAATAATTATTTCAAAATTTGTGATATCATAATTTACAATGTAATAGATACATGTTCTGCTCAGTTGTTATTAATATTGTAAGGTTAAAAAAGAAGTGAAACCAAATATCTTTTTAATAAGAATAAAGGTTTAAGTAGAGTTACAATGGATCATTTTATCTACTAGGTGTAATATTTAGGAATAATTGATTAGGACTATAAAACATGGGGCTATTTCTTTTACATTGTAATTAGAACTGTTTGTGAAAATATTCGCGTATTTAGCATACTCTCTACATTATGTTGTAATTCCTTTTAACATGGGGTGACCAAACGCTTTTCAATTGAGGTTTAGTTAGTTTTGTTCTGAATAAAACAGAGCGCCATATTTTTTTTAACTCATCAAACCTTTTTTGAGTTATCAGTCTGGTCACCCTGTTGAGATTTGGTGACAAATTATTATGTGTTTAAATAATGGTTTTTAGGGAAATTTATCACTTTGATTGTATAAAGATTGTTTTATTAATATTCAATTTTTACTAAATTAATCCAATAGAATCAATAATTCTTTTGACCAATAAGTAAAAATTTCAATTCAATAGTGTCACAAATTGAAATCATGTACAATGAAATATTTTATGTTGTGTCACTATTGAATGTGTTGAATCTCAAAATTTCATATTTCTTTGCACATATATGTTTTGTTTTCCGTTTATGCAATTAAATCTAAACTGCCACTGCGGTTTTTGTATCAAATTTTCAGTTATAATGACGTACTTCCTGTATTTAAAAAAAATTGTCGCTATGCCATTTTATGTGTTGTTGTTCACGGCAAATTGGCAGAATTGGCCAAATGCTGTAGAGTAAATTGGTAAATAATATCCAGTATAAAATACTACAATATTGACAATTAAATTTCATTTTGTTTAGTAGAATAATCTTTAATATAAATGTTTAATTGAATGAAATTAAAAATATATGTAACAATAATTATAAATAGCCAAATTTTTCAGATTTGATTAAATATAATTTCTTTTTGTTCTTTAAAGTATCATATAATCTAATGATGACATCTGTTATTCGGTAAAATATTTTTTGGCAATTCTTATTGAAATTAATAATGATTGTGGCTTTTTAAAAATATTTGATGTTTTTGTAGTACAAGTAAATAAATTATTTCAACTACGCTGTTTTACTTAAATAATATATTATTATTCTAAAAGGAACTGAAACGAAATTTGAATGTCTATTGGTGTTATTTCACTATACAAAATAAAATGGATGTACTTTTTAATATTGGACTGTAAACTAAATAAATAAATATTTATAACGAAAAAAGTTGTTTTATTGGATTTGTTACGTGTGCTTCCAATTTGAAATGTGAAATAGAAATGAAATAATCTTAACAGGAGTTTCTCTGCCAGAACTAGAACTGCTTGCTATGCATTTGCTCAACTCTGTTTTTACTAAGAGTGTAGGTATAAAACGGATTAAGCAGAACTAATTGTTAACTACCCAATATTGCTACACCGTGTTTTTTTAGAATTGTATGGATGACAGAAAATTTCAAGAAATTTTCAACACCTATTGCCTTCGAACAGAATCATTATATTATATGCCTGTGAGTTTTGTCAGAGAAGCCAACGGCGTTGACCACTGCGCCATTGATCTGAGGACATACACAGCTATCAATGTAATAAACTTCATTACATCTTTCTCAAATTATCAATTGTTAATCCAATAATTTTATTAATATTTAGTGCAATAACACATTAAGTAAAAAAACATTGCTCTTAGGTATGTATGTGAGCGAGTAATGTTTAACACCTTAACTCATCCAGTGCACTTGTTGCACAATGCATAGGCTTGTAGTTCACAATAGTGGACATTTTAAGGTGTCAAATAATATGAGTCAATTTTGAGTGTGTTTTTAATTTTTCTCAATAATTTACAAAATAGGAAATTATTATAAAAATATGAGATTCAAAATCAGAAAAAATCTTTATCCAATAATTACAATTTTGCTTCAATATATCTCAATATAAGTAACAATTAGATTCTGTCATATGTAACATTCTCTTGTTAAATTTTCCTTTCTCGGATGTAGTTCACTCCTGTTTTGTTTCATGCCAATATATTTACTTACACCGAATCATACCCCGATGCCTTGTAACTTCACTTAGAATATAATATGAATAAGGAAATTTCCAGACCACAAATACATCGAATTCGAAAAACAGGCAGGCAAAATACAGCTTTTGTTAATATATTGCGATATCAATGATGTTTGTCAGAGAGTAGCATCGTCTATCTGCATATAAAGATTACACTAACATTCTGGAAACACAAATCTGTTTATACATGAAACAATGACATTTAGAATTATAATTCACAGATAGGAGAATATATATCAATGGCAAAGGTTTTCTTTTGTGAATATTCTTGTTTACATTTATCACTGTCATTTTATTTCACATGAAAGATTCAATTTTGCACAGACTGGTTGACATTTTGAGACTAATGGTAGAATACAAGATTAACCAAATGAGAAATATTAAAGCGAGGAGTAATAACTTATATTTAAGAACAATGGTTGAATTAGTATGAAAATAGTATAACTTATTAAATCAACATTTTACATTAGGTTTGTATCATTTCAAGCTAGATAATATCTTTTCAAAAAAGATGGATTTTAGGAGATTCCACAAAAGGATAAGGTTATAGGATATTTGAATATGTTTCAACATACCGTAAAATAGGGCGATAGGAAATGATTCAGAGGGCAATAATCGCTGATGTGATAGTTTTGGCATTACAATTATCACAACAGTTGGACAAGAAAAAAAGCCATTTTTTTTTATCAGGCTTGAAAGAGTTTGATGTGATCCACATGTTTTTTACGCCTGATATAACTCTTTTGAATCGTATAGAACTAATGCAGAAAGTATATAATGGATACATAAAAAAAATATTCTGAAAGATATTCAACATTTACAATAACTTTTAAGAAGAAACTCATTTTTTTTCAAAATTGATAAAATCGTAATATTAGTCAAACTACCGAGTTTTAAAATTTTTTGGGGTTATATATTTTATATGATAAAAAAAGATTCCGAAAGTTACTTTCCTAGGAATTTTACTTAATGCCAAGACAACATATTAATTATCTTGTTATTAATTTTAGCTTTTCAGTATCCAAGACAAGGCTTAAGTCCAACATGAAGTGCAACAACAATCTTATCCACCCCGTTTCATGGTACATAAACTGATTAATTTAAGGCCTCTTTACGTTTCATTCTTCTTACAAAAATTATCATTAATATTTTCTAATAGTTATAGTTAAACAATTTAATACTGACATTAAAAATTATTTTAAGTAAACTATATACTGGACTTAGTGAATTAAATATTACATTTGCCATGTAGGCAGCTGCCATTTTGATAACACAAAGTGAATATTACATTTATAAAAGTATATTTTTTCTGGATATTGGAAAACGATTAAATATATATACTATACAATAATTGAATGCAATGCAATATAATAACTGGCATATTACAGGAAAAATAAATATAAATAAAAACATATTTCACGATAAGACAATTCAGAGTTGCTTTAACCTTTAAACGCCCAGCGGTCCCGTACGGGACCTGTGATTATGGTGCATTTCGCTATCGAGTTACACTGATTTATGAAAATAGTATTCAAAATATGAATATTAGCTTATATAAATAATGTCTTTGAGATACCGTTCAATAATTTTATTTTCGGTTCCAAAAAATATTTTTATCGTGATGAATAATATAAACATCTGTGTTACAATATTGGCTCTTGGTATGTGCGTTGTTATTTTAGGCGAACCATAATAAATCAGATTAATCTACACTATTCAATACATTTTGATGGGGAAACAGATTTTTTTCATACAATACATAGAATATTTTTTCTTTGAGGCGGTGGCTCCCAATCTGAGTGCGCGAACCCCTCAGAGAAGTTTTTATTCTTTAACTTTAACGCGTAATTATATAAAATGTGAAACATTTCGTATAAAGCTTTAGTAAATTATAAACAATCTTTTATTTTGATAATGTTTCTTATTATACCCAAATATAATGAATAGATTTAGAGATATAATTATTTTTAGAACAACTGCGGGTCGCGCGAATATTTCACAAAAAAATGCTTGGGCGGTTAAAAGGTTAAGTATAATATTTGACTTAGAATAACATAAGTAACAAAGTTACATTGCAACACAAAAGGATCAAGTGAAACAAGCATGAATCAATGATTTTCCACAGAAAATACTTTCTTTGTTATTGATTGATGACTTGTGAAACCTTTTTTGGGCTTGGTCATAAAGTAAATAATAATGATATAAGTTAACCATATTCTATGTTATATATAACAAGAAAGATTAGTTTTTGTGCATTTCTGTTTCAAACACAATCATGTTTTTCAGACATCAAAGATTATGGACATAAGTCTTCAATGAAATCAACAGTCCATATTGTCATAAAATTATGGAAAACTTTTAGCATGAACTTTCTCTCTAACATCAAACTTACGATACCCACTCTACGTCAGTTGTGATTTGCAATTTTTGTCATTGCCAAACCAAATATCAAGTAATTCAGTTTATTGATAAATTTTGAACAATAATAGATGTCAAATCAATGGTCTTATCGTATTGAATATAACTTAACATTAAACAATTAACAACTGTGAAGTTGTTTAGAATAGTCACAGCCATTCGTAAACAATTAAATCAAAATGTACGAATCACTCATTTAACCGTAATTTTTATGCAAAAAGTGCTGCAATTTTATTGTAACCATATTTATTTTGATTGATAATTTAACAGAATTTATCTTATCATATTGTAAAAACATGGTTAGTCCAAATGTTAATGTTAGAGTTTTTAGTTGTCATTGAATAAGAATATTGTTCGGGTTTCACGATAAGGCATGTGTACTTTATTATTATTTTTAAGTATTGAAACATTATGTATAACTATTGTCTATTGTAGTTACAAAAAAAAAAACTTCTATCAGCACTTTCATTATTCGACATTACGTTTTATCATAATATATGTACACTTTTTACACATTGTTTACTTTCTGAAATATATTGTAGTCTAAAAGTATTAAAAACTAGGTTTTTCATCGAAAACATTCTCGTAAATATGCAGTAAATAAAATTTGTTTTTCAATTTGAAACTACTATTTGCAGCTCATTCCAATATCATTGGATGTCATTTTACAGATAAAAATAAATTCCTCAATTATTTGTAAAAAGCCGCCTCAAATCTGGCGTGCTTATATTCAAAATATTATTCAAATATAATACCGAACTTTTGAAAATAGCTAATTCTATAGTTATTAACCTTCAAAGATGGATCATTTCAAGTAGCCAATAGAAACTCATCTTTGATCAATAGGTTAATGTGTCATATGATGTCATCAATCCAAATGATCAAGTTACAAAAATGGCTCATTCCAACTGTCACTTTCAAGTTCAGTTTCATTCGAGTTTTAATGTAAAGATACTCTTAATTCACATAAAAATAAATTTCTAATTTAAATATGGTTCACTAAAACTTAACTAAAATATCAGATCTTTTATTTGTTTGCATACGAGTTAATTATATTTCACAGCATTTTTGGATTAAGTGGGCTTACAAATAGGAAGGCTTTGTTTTTATGTTAAAGGATTTTTCATTTAAAATGTTGATGATATTTTTATGACACTTATTAAAAATGGTTTTCAAATCAGATTACAAAGGTATATATAAACTATTGTCATCAAAAAAAAAATGATTAATTGTACTTTATACAAAATTTTGAAGAGGTTATTTCAGTCAATGATGGAATATTATCTAGTCAATGAAATGCGTTAAATGAAATTAATTGTCAATATTCTTTTTTGACGCTTTTGTGTCACTGTGTCATATAAAGTATTAATAACAATTTGAAAATAAAGAAATACCTGTATATATTTATATTATCATAATGAAAATAGCTATTGTCACATAAAATTACTTGAATTTAGATTATTGTAGTCAAAAAAATGAACAAAATAATGTTGAAAACAAAAAAACCTGGTCACAAATGCTTCCAAATCAAGATGGCTTATAAATAATGTGTGTAGTTTGATTTATTATTCCATTTCAACCGAATTGAGTCACATTTGAACCTTAAACGAATTTTAAACCCTTTCCTGGTATTTAAATATGACTTGTATTAATTCGCTTGTAGGTAGGTACACAATTTTGAATAGTTCAAATTTTGTGTTGTAACATACACAGATAGACTCAAACATTTTGCAGACACTGAAAGGCAATTCAGGCTACTAATAAACCTTATACAATGTAAAAAATTCAACAATTCAAATTTGATGTGTATTAATTTTTGTTATTTTTATGAACCCATTATTAAGAAAATAATTGATTCTTTAGAATAAAATGTTTCAAATGTGTTGCATTTATAAAAATATAGTATACAATTCTATGATCCTTTTTTAGTTATTAGGGCAAACAATTTATGACTTGAAAAATTGTGAAAATATTCATTATTTCTTTTTAAGGTTCTAATAGTTATTCACAAGTGTATTTAAAAACATTGGCTATGGTGCACAATAAGCCTCATCAGCAACTTGAAATGAAATCAATCAATTTCAAGCTTGCTCTAAATTAGAATTTTAAGTTACAATTATATATACATGTTATGACTTTGTTTTTTAATGTCATATTAAATATCTCATATCTGAGCTGTTATAACACTTAAATTGTCAGCATTATTTGCGGAAGCGAGTGCCTGCTTCAACAAAATGTCCAAAGCAGCCGGACATCTGCTCGATTTGAATTCCCTCGGTTGCACTCCTTGGAATATGTCCACGATTGAAGGTTTTAAGTTGTAGAATATAAGGGACTGCCCCCGGACATGGAAATCATCAATTAGTGATTTGATACCCTGAAAATGAATAAAGTCACGATTAATCTTGTGTTATTAAACTCGATTCAAAGTCAAGATTATTTGGTTTATTAACCTTCTGACTGCTAACACCTCAACTGTCGATATGGTTGATTGAAATGTGTGCTGGTAATCGAAACTTAAAAATATAAAAGAGTATAGAGTGTCAAAACTATTGTGTGAGAGGTTATTTTTTGCACTGAAATATCGCCTGATTTGTCCTGATAATATTTATAAGTTTACTTAACACAAACAAAAACTTGAAACTTACTCTAGCCGCAGTAAAGTCCGCCCCTTGTATATGCGTAGCATCCAATACCACCGGCAGTCTCGACATCGCATGCTTGATTCCTGCCTTGCTAATGACTCCTCGTACATACTCCACGGAGGGGAACACCAGACTCCTGTCAGGTGTGATTACCAGGTATTCTATGCCGCTTGGCATGCTCTGAAACAAATAACAAAAATATGAATTTGTTTTGCTGTTGTTTATTAAAATTTTTGAAAGTATAATAAAGTTGTTGGGCTTACCACAGCTTTGTTGACATGCACACTCGGCCTGGCTGACGCGTACAGTAAGAACAGCAAATTGACTGATATTCCAATAACTATTCCCAATTCCAAACGAATCAGTAAACAAGATAAAAAGGTCACAACTGCAGGTATCACGTCTATTTCTGCAAAGCAAAAGAAAATCGTTGTATAGTATTGAATGTTTTTTGTTAAAACCATTTTTAAATAAAGTTTACTGGGCTGCTACAGCTATTAACTCTAAAAGATCATTCTTTTATTATATTTAATAGTATATTCTTTCAAATAGAGAAAATATATATTCTAGCAACTTTCAAAGTGGTTTTTAAATAAAATTTGATTATTAAATTAACTATAAACTCTCCGTGTTATGTGTGATATGTTAGAAATTGAATTTCACTTAGCAAGTAGTTTTAATGACTTTGATTTGTTTATTTTTTTAATTTGTTATTCATAATTGCTTATAAATTTTCTTAGTAAAATCAATGTCGAAATTAGTCAAGATTCAATTATGTTAAGGATAAACCGTCAAAATGTGCGACTTACTTTTAGTTTGCCAAATCGGTTTGATGACATGCAACTCTACCATAAAGACAACGGCAGCAATGATGACGGCTGCCAGCGATGCTTTGGGAATGTAGTAGAAGTATGGTGTGAAGTACTGTCAAACAAACATATTTATTTAAAATATCATCTTATACCACGTTATCAGTAGACACTGTGTCTTCATATCTGCCTCCAATGTGAAATATAAGGTTTCATGGTGGAGTTTACCTCAACAGAAGTCATTCAGCACCAAAGTGATAAGTGTTTAAACAGATATTTCTGTTAAAAAATTTGGATGCTTGCAATTTAAAAAAAAAATGTCTATACATCTGATCATAAAAATAATTGTGAGAGCAGTTAACTAACCACTTTTCTTGTCCCCTTATCTCTAATCTTTTTGAGAAAAGAGGTTAGGTAACTGAGTAACAAGCAGTCGAAGAACTATATGAAAAGTGTGATACCTCAGTTAGGAGGCCACATGCTCATTGGGAGCAGACATGACATAACCTGTTCTTTATTGACCATGTAAAAAATATTCCTTGGGTATCTTAAAGATTAATTCAGTAATGTTGGTGCTAAGTAAACTCTTGGAAAATTATCTGGACAATCACACTACAGTGGAACCTCGATCAACCGTTCTCGCATAATACGTTTTCCCGGCTGGAACGCAAATTTTTTATAGTCCCGTCAAACTCCCATAAGAACAATGTTAAATAATCCCGCATTGAGCGTTTCCCGATTCCGCGATTCCCCGATTTCCTCGATAAACCGTCAAAATATTTTGGTCCCGTCACAAATATTATCCCGATTGACCGTTTTTATTGCATATTTCTCCGTATCTCGGCAAGCAAGTTTGACACAGCCGAGTGCAGGTGTTATGTCTAGACACGTTGGAATCCGCTGTACATGTTAGACGTAACGCATTGGACGCATGTGCTATTTTTTGGACTGAAATCCACCACACGCCTATTATTGTTTATGATGCAAATGTAGTGTTGTTTAAAATTCATGGTAATAATGATTCCTGTACATACAAACTTTTAGTCACAAGTTTAGTAATAAGTCTTTGTTCTGATTAAAGTGCCAAATAACAAAGAAGCAAACTAACATAAAGGACTTAACTTAAAAAGTAAATTTTATATACAGCATGTACAAGTAACCAATAAATAAATGTTTTTTACGATTTTACTTGTTTATTATTATTTGAAGCTTTCCCGCATTCACTGTTTCCCGCAATTACCGTTATTTTTTCAGGCTCCCTTGGAAAACGTAAAATCGAGGTTTCACTGTATATTTCATTACAAAAATTAGCTTTTAACTGAAATTTTTTACCCTGTTAACTTTCCTATGAGTGTCAACTATCAACAGACTGCCATCTCCACTGTTGAGATAAGACATACAATATGATGGGATTGTTAGAACTAGTGTTTACCTAATTACTCAATATTGAGAATTGGATGGTTGATAGTATATTTAGACAACATAGAGGCTATTCAATTTGAAATGTGGTGTTTCAGTGGATATTTTCCAAGCTGTTTGACTTTGGGTAAGGCGTTTAAAATTTTTGCAGAAAAGCAATTATAAATATTATATACAGAAAATATTGTTATTCTTACTTGCAATGACAACAATACTAATATGCCAGTATACACTCCTCCAAATGTTGTCTTAACGCCAGATGCATGATTGACAGCACCTCTAGATAAGGCGCCTGAAACTGGCATGGAGCTGACAAACGATGAAGCAATGTTGCACAGACCGATGGCCATCATTTCTTGAGTTGCATCCACAGGTTTGCCTTCAGCTGGAAATACATGGTTAAAACATTGAAATTGAGAAATGATTGTTTATATATAAGACAATGTTATATATTATAATGTTATATATTATATTCGGTGTAATATCAAATGTAATTTACAAACATTGAACTATATTTGAAGAGCAGTTATTCAATTATTTCAGTACTTTTTAAATACGAGATCATGGCAAGCATGTAGGTGTTATATAATTATCAGTGAAAGTGTCAAAATAAAGTTATAGTATCCTTTCATAAGTTTTACCACTAGCAATTTCATGTGGACTGATGAACAGTGAAACAATTTAGTAGTTTATTTTGATTTTATATTAAATATAGTTTTTCTTAATTTTACTGATGATTGTCATCAAAAATAAGGCTAGGAGAGGATTTGTCGTTGGCTAATCATTCTCACTATGCCTTTTTTTAATGATTGGAAGGGTTGCAGAGTATTTTTAGACGTAGATCGGTGACAAAATAAAAGTTCGTAATGGGACTTAAATGATGCTTTAATTATACAATTAAACTTATCATTTTGAACAACAAACCAAGATAATCTAATGATATTTTGGATTGTTTAATATTGGATTTAATTGGATATAGTTAAAATTGTATTATTATTTTAAAATACTTACAGAATACTTTTGCCAAAGCGATGTTCTCCAGTATAGAGAGTAATGGTATGACAAAGATGGCAGATCCCATACTCGAAGCCATGTCCACGAAACTGTAAGTGTGGTTGCCGACTGTTGACTCAAACGGAGGCAGCGTTATGTTTGGCAAACCAGCTTTCACATGACCTGTAATATAATTATTTGGACTTGACTTTAAAGCATTTTAATATAAAAAAAATATTTATGATATTGACTGAAGGTGCTTGATGGAATTTCAATATCAAATAACAATTGTTACAACTTTGTACGATTCCACATGTTTTGTCACTAACGACACGGGTTTCGCCTTTCGGCATCTTCAGGCTTTCTATCAACAAAGTTGTAACAATTCAAATTTAATTTAATAGTTGAATAATAAGGAACATGTTTTATAACACTTTTTGAAGCTTTTATATGTGCATGAAAGTGGCTCTAACTCTTTCAATAATCATATTTTCTTGCAAAATTTAATTAACTGTTATCATTAAATTGTAATCGCATGTGAGATACTAAATATTATTTTTAAGCTCTACTATTTTGCAAGAATGTCGTCAAAGTTTTATCATATATTCATTGGAAGTCTTAAGAAGAGAGAGAAAGTGGCTCTTTCTCTCTCTTCAACTCTTTCAAAAATCATATTTTCCATGAAAATTTAATTTAATTAACCGTTATTATTAAATTGTGATCGCATGTGAGACACAAAATTTTATTTTTAGACTTCACTATTATGCAAGAATGTCGTCAAAGTTTTATCATATATTGATTGGGAGTTTTAAAGATCATCGCCAACACAACCAATCCTGTTGCTGAACTGCAACACTCTATGGTTATTAGCACACTCAGTTGTAAAGAAACTTTGTTGTTGATGTTGATTTTTCAATGGTTTTGCGGCTTCTATCAATGTTTGTTGGGTTGAAAATTTCGACCAATCCTATTTTATACAAAAAGCAATGTATAGAAAAAGTTTTGATTTGATTATTTTAATTTATGCTCTAAATTTCAAATCCATTCACCAGTCAAAACAAAGGGGCACTCCTCCCGAAGATCAAAAGAATATGCAATGGCAGCGCAAACAACCACTACAAGGATGTTTCTGCTAGTTGAGAGAAACCACAGTGTCTTTGACGCAATCCTCTGCAGACATGAAGGTTCTTTTCCGTCCACTGGCAACACTCGAATGTCCTTTATTTTCTGTAAAGAAAAGAATTTTATCATAAATTAAGATTGAGTTTCAAAACCATAATAAATTTGAAATCTTCTGTAAATTATATATTTGGCATTTGGCTCTTCTGACACACGAGTCATGTTATGTGTTTTACAATCCCAGTTAAATAAGTCAATTGCTGCAAGCATCAATCACATAAGAACTACCTCGGCTGTTCCCAGTTCATAGCCAATTGGTTAACTTTATTGACTTCAGTTGCTCACAGGTTTAATGCCATTACCGACAGCCACATCAAGGCTCATATTTTTTGACAGTTAAAACTAAATTTGCTTAATACTAATCCCATATTTTATTTTACAATAGTCTAATTGATTTCACACATTGTGATCATTATAGAAGAGCAAAGATATTCATGATATTATATTATTATATATATTACATTGATATGTCCTGTGGGTTATAGGTTATGATTCTTCCTAATCTTAATCTAAGTAAATTTTAAGTAATGGTAACTGATTCGTATGAACATCTCTAATAAAGAAGTCATATAGTTTGTAAGGATCTTGAGTTTAATTTTCAAAATTTGAACATCATCTAGCAAAACAAATCAATAAAGAAAGAAATTCTTATATCAATTTAGCGCTTGAAGACTTGGTGATAATATTTCCTTAAATCCTTACCCTCAAAACCAGCAGAACAATGATGCAAGTGATCCCTAAAACAGTGTCCCAGAGTTTTGTCTCTCTGATGTGTTCAAAAAGTCCTTGCCAGACTTGTATGAACTTTCCACCTGGGAAACTGAGACCAAGAATGTCTTTGATTTGGGTTGTGGCGATTATGATAGCAGCTGCTGATGTGAAGCCAACGGACACAGGTCCACTGATGAAGTCTATCAGAAAGCCTACAGATAAAATTGACATTAAATTTCCTTCTAAATCAATGCAAGATTAACTATTTGACAGAAGTGTTTAATATTTAGACGGCTGATCACAATGTGTTGTTAGTTGACATTTAAAAATGTGAGACAGTTATCAAAATATCAAAACAAACAAAAGTTAATTTTTGTTTTTAATTATAGTTTGATTAGAAGCAACGTATGAACTATTTCATATATTAAAGCTTGAAGTTTTCAAATCTAAGAAGCGCATTCAAATGTGTAATAATTTAATAGTCATTCTGTAAATATTATTTATTGTTTATTTTTTTATTAAGGTTCATCTTTGACAGAAGAAGTGTGATATTATTTCAAGCCCAGGGGCATGAGGTATATTAAATAACAATTGTTTTAAGATGTGTCTGTAATGTATAAAATGAGCATATCTCTAGAGAAACACTTTGCCTATAACATATATAGAAGCATAGCATCCAATGTGTTAACTGTCATTTCAAACTCATTCAGCCTTTAAATGTATTTACATACCCAACTGAAGCATCCCCATTAGCAGTTCCACACACCCTGATAAAAAACACAGCAGTACTGCAAACTCTGGCCCAAGTCCGTGAAGTTTTTCTCTTGTGAGGATAGCTGCAATAGCGGTGGGTCCAATCGGTGAATCCTTGCAGGAGCCAAATATTGTGTAGACGAAGCACGCCATGAATGATGAATAGAGACCATATTGAGGTGGAAGACCGGCCACACTTGCATAGGCAATAGCTTGAGGGATCACTGTCAGCCCCACTGTGAGTCCTATAATGGTAACATGAGATTTTACATATTATAATAACTGTTTCAGAAGACCTTCAACCATCTTTTTTCTTTTGGTCTCAAGCGTTAATCATTCATTTTTTTGAAATTCAAATTGTTCATTATTAAATTTGAATATTGCATATCTTCAAGCGTTAAATTGAATCTGTCATCAGTTCTGTTGCATCCGTGTGATGGGATGCTTGAAGATGCAGAAAGGCGAAACCCGTGTCGTTAGTGACAAAACATGTGAAATCGTACAAAGTTGTAACAATTCAAATTTGATATTGAAATTCTATCAAGCACCTTCAGTCGATACCATAAATGATCATTATTAGTTTATTTGATGACTGGATAGAAATATTAAAATGGTTAAAAACATTTGTAATTACAATTTTAATTAAATGTTGAAAAACCTTTGAAGGCCGTACATCTAAAATTGGTTATTTACAGAGGAGCGAAAATATGACAATGTTTATAAGAATAGCATTGATCAAATAACTATTCACTTTGCACTTTTCTCTTTACGCATATTCACATTATCACAGCAGTTATCTTGGCATTTTTATCACAGACTTGAACAAATCTTTCTTTAGCACACAGATACAATAATGACTAAACTGCCATTAAATACTATATAATAAAAACATCTAAATAAACATTTTATAATCGTGAAAATCCACATACTTCTTGTTATTAAATAATGTTCAAAAACTTACCTGCAATTAGATCTGACACGGCATCCGGTAAACGATATTTAGGTAGCCATGACAGGATTGGGACCCTTCTGAGGACAAGTTTAGGTGTGCAGCTTTTTCTGGCACGTCGTCTGATGATATTCACGACACCGCTCCCTGTCCTGTAATTGTCATCGTCTCCTGAATCTCCTGAACCATCTGAAATTTTTATAGTAATTAATTATTTATGATAATTAAATCAGTGTGACAGAATTCCGAATTCAGAGGAATTCAGAAGAATGCATGATAGAGGCCAGTAATAAATAATAATAAATCTATATTTTCATTATAAGCGTCAAATGAATGACAATAACATCTTCTTCCTCTTTGACTATATTCGATTCCTTTGGTCTTCATTCTATCAGACTCGTGGAAAGTTTTGTCACACATTATATTGAAGTCCATCAACCTTATAGACTCGTCTAGAGGAAAAACAAACATCATTACAAATCTGAATAGTTGAAACGCCATTAAGCACCTTCAGTCGATAAGATAAATTGAAAAAAATCATTACATTTGCCATAAAGGTGTGGAGCGCAACTGATAGGAGCAATTAATAGGATCGAATGAAAGCGATGATTTTCTAAGAATGGCACGCATTGTGTATTTAATTTATTCATGTATAATAAAAACAAAAAGATTTTCTCACAGTAGTGAATGACAAATAAATAATGCACAATAATTTTCTGAATGTTTATTACGAATAATAACGATTTTGCATAATTGCATGCAGTTAAAGTGTTTTTTTTTTTTATTATTTAAATAATGAGACATGTCAATTTGTCGCATTGGCATTTGAAAAATGTTAAACAATGTGTATTCTATGTGATTTATTTACTGTTCAAGGATGTATTATGATACTTTTTAAGTGTTAACTATCAGACTTACTGGAAAGGCATTATATTTAAATAAATAAAATACATTTTTTAGTAGTGTGTCTATAATTTAATAATGTAATGATCAGGACCGGTTTTGCTCATCACAAGCATTATCAACTGAATAGAGTCTGTGCTTAATTTTTTTTAAATATAGTCTTTTCATCAAGAAGTGACAGTTGACTTTTTTAAAAAATAAATGTTATTTGAAGCTTTTCTGCATATATTGGTTCTTGCATTTCTCAAATCATTTATCTGACCCAAAAACGTGGAATAAAGAGAGCGATTAGCTACCCACTTCTCCAGTTGCCTATCCTTCTACATTACTCTTTGAGAAATCAAGTTTTAGAATAAACACGTCTATTGAAATATGCAACTTATATTAAATGACTGTTTGATCCAGATTAAAAAAATTGAAGAATGTGTTTTTTACAGAAAAAAATAAAGAAAAAAGAAATATTTTTTTTAATTATTACCTTCTTCAAAAGACTAACCTGATAACTAAACTCAATTGAAAATGCGCAAGATAAGCAAAACTCGTCCTGATCATATAATAAAATTATGCTTTCAAAAAATACTTTGCTTTTCTAATAACAGATGACTGTGTCAATAAATTCCTCTATATTAAGTTTTTAAATTTCAATTCACCTCAAATAAGAGTATCAAAAAAATAAATTTAAGAACGTATACATTATTTTTTCTTTCTAGTATTCAAATCCATAGTCCTTCCTGATCGTTTAAAAATACTTTACTTTTCCATTGACAGATAACTCTATTATAATAAAATTTGTCTATAATGTTTCCATATTTTTACATATCTCTCGAATAAATTCATGGAATTCAAATCCACAGTTTGACAGGTAATTGGACGAAAGTCAAAAAGAGCTAAGCACTACTGTGCAACTCAGGAAATCATTTACACTTACGTATTTCAAATAATTTGGTATTAACAAACAATGTATTAAATCGATGTAAACAGTAATTTGTAGCGAAACAGCAATTCCAATTAAAAGATTCAACTAAATGGTAATAAAATCGATGTTTACTAGATAACGACCCGGAAAAGGAACTGCGTATAACTTCCACGTAATCGTTAGTCAACTGCGATCTAGTAATAGGATATGAGAAAAAATATGTCATTATTACTCTAATCGTTTCCATAAAAGGAATGCCAGTTAACTACGCCAAGTAAAGCGACAGTAGTATAACAAAAATGCAATGACTTTCAAATGATCTCTTAAGATGTTTGACTTTTAAATAATTAACTATCTTTTTCATTAAGAATAACAATCATTGACAGAATATAACTATACACAATTCCAGAGTTTGGCAAACTTTTGTGGGAAGGATGAAATAGTAAAATGTTCACACACGAGGGACCGTGGCTAATTCAACTAAAAAAAGCTGACAAAAAATCAAATAATTTTGTTTTATTATTACGAAATGTTAAATTAATTCACAACTTATCATCTTAATAAATTACCGTTGCGTTATTGATTTCTTTTATCTAATAAACTTAACCTTACCTCGTGTTATTTATAGAATTTTGCGGCACTATTCCTAAACAAACTTTTCTCAAAAGAAAATGCATATGAAAGTCCAATATTTTTAAATCAAAAATAATCGTACAGTCAACTGTATTTTTGTAAATAGTACTAAAAAATTCTATTATTTAATTTATAATCTTCAATAATTTTTTTTAAATTTAAATAACTTTCTTCCGAGGGACAGTTAACACATTGGAATTAATGTTTACTTGTTGGCTTAGCTTACTTTCATACTTTTAAGATGTTAACTGTCACTTCTTGATGGAAAGGCATGATATTTTAAATAATAAAAACACATTTTTTAGTACTTATTTCCACAATATATTTTTTGATCAGTACCGGTTTCGCTCATCGCGAGCATTATCAACTGATGATCAGTTACTTATTAATTAATTACTTTTATACCTTTAAAGTATTTGAATTGTTGAAACCTTTTACGATTCCACATATTTTTTGTACGATTTTTGATGGTTTTAAAAAGTTTTTCTCGAATAAAACCACGCGCATTTTAGGCATTAGAATTTCAGGACTCTTAGCTGATTTTAGATCAAATAAAGGTAACTCGACATTTGCTATTTGGTACAATTTCATTCATTCACTTAACATTCATTTAGCGAAGATGAAGGTATTGAATTATTACACGGGGGGTGTTTTGGTGCATAAATTGTTGTATCAGGAAATTTTAGAGATAAACAGAGGTAAATTAAATGCAAGCTTGATTATTATTCGTAGTGGAATCCTTTCATTAAAAAGTCATAACAGTAGTTATGATAATTGATCGTGATTATTATTAAATGAATGGAATTCAAAATTATTTCAGTTGTATGCTTGGATCTCAGCCGTAGGGTCTGTGTTTTTCCTTTGTAATTAACTGTATGTCAATTGTGGTGCATACGTGTAATTGAGTGCCTGAAGATACGGAAAGGTGAAGCCTAAGTCGTAAGTGAGTAAACATGTGGAATTGTACAAAGTTTCAACAATTCAAATTTGATGTTGAAATTCCATCATGAACCTTCAGTCGATATAGTATTTTTTCTTTACTTTATTTAAAATTTTACACGCCTGCTAAATATGGAAATGTTTTTCAATAATAAGATTAACCTATCAATAAGCTTCGCCGACCAACCAAAGCAAAACCCTTAACTGGCCGATCACTATAGCTGTTACCCTATGTATGTCGTAAAAAGCAAAGTTAACTGAAAAAACGACATATCTTGTAGAAAGATATTAACAAATTACAATGAACGTAGTTATATTTAAACGTTTTCAAAGCCCGTCTCAATTAATTAAAAAAGAATATATGTAGAATTAATTGATCGTCATTTCCGTTTGTTTACTATTTCTCAACAATTCTTAAATGGAAGGAAGTATCATGTTTGATTATGTAAGTAAATTTGCTTGGAAAATAATGGCAAAGTAATATTGCCAACTTTAGTAATATTCCACACGAAAATTCCATTACAATGTTGTGACATTTCGATACCACGGTCAACGGCTAGCAAATTTAATTGCTCTTGCAAATTGTTTATTGTGCAAGGTAAATTGCATACATGAGAAGCCGCAAAATCAATTCTTAAGCAAAATCATACAATTTCATCACAGGCCTTGGAAAAATCCCGTTGAATTGTTATATTGTTATGTCAATATCAAGGCCATCAATCGTGATTTATAATATTTAAAGATGAGCTTATTCTTAGACCATTAGGATTAGACGTATAGTTATTGGGCGGTTAAGATTTTTGACTTTGGCCGGCTATCACTTTCTTGATATTAAACATTTTTGAAGTCTCAAAATTGAGATGCGCTCATCAATGCTTTCAATTTTCATTTTGTTAAATAAAAACCCCATTTTTGAGACTCTTTATTAGTATTTTTGAACTATTTCCACAATATATTTTATTGTCAAGAACGGTTTCGCTCATCGCGAGTATTATCAACTGATAAGAAACGAATTATAAATAAGTCCATTTAGTTTTGAATTAAAAGTTAGCAAATATACAAACCAAAGGTAATTTACATTTATCTAACTCAATGATCTTCAAATTGAGTTTCGCAGAACGCCCGAGTTCTGCAGCACCTCTTTGGGGTAAAAATAAAAATTAGCGAGAAAAAATTATGTAACAGCTGTAGTGTATTGATTAATAGTGTAATATAATTTTTATTCGCGTTTCAGTGAAATCACATTCCACCATTTACTTAAATATGGAAAAAAACAAAAAAAATATATATATTATTTAATTGTTCTTGAAGCTTCGCTTATAATCGATTAGAATCAATTTATGAAACTGTCTGTGTTGCGATTCAGTCCCGTAATACTGAATTGAAAACAATGACGTTGAACACTGAGCCACAAACCTGTCTTTGTGAATACGTTAGAATGAAAGTGTATTTCACACACTCATCATACCTAATCACATTATCATTGATTGACGTTTACTTCTTCGCGTGAGAAAATAAACTATATTTTAACAAGTAATTTCAGTGATATTACACTCGTTTCAGAAATTGCATTGAAACCATAGACTGCTTTATGATATAAGACAAGTTTAATGCATTTTCGATGCCTAAATTGGTAAACCAAATAATCACTAGTGAAATATACTTTCGCTGTTACATAAAGATATTTATATAATATATGCCATTAAAAGAATATGAGGCATTTAAAAGTAAATACCAAAATCAACAGAACCAACATCGTAAAAGACGTTTGACTTATTTATTACATAACCCGATAAAATATTTTTTAGAATTTTAGCAAAAGAGTTATACCATAAAAATTATTGCTCTTTGAAGGGTTGTTTGTTTCAAATACATATGAATGACATTTTTTTTAAATATATTTCTACGATAAACAGTTATATCATAATACATACACCTGTTGTTAATATCTGACCATTTATATACGAGTCATTCTATAACATTTGAAATAGAATACTTAAATAAATTATTACTACAGGAAAAAGAGATGAAAGAAACTTAAACTTACTTGAATTGAATCCATTCGGTAAACTGCCATTTTTGTTGAGATAATTCTGATAAACGTTTGCCGGCGGTCCATCTAAGCATCCAACTGAATGCATAACATAACAACCAGGAGTTTTTTCGCAAACACTGTCCCTAGGATTATTCAAACATTCGGAATGCCCCTTTAAACTGTCCATCATCACGTCGCCCTTCTGCACCATCACAATCCTGTCGCTGCCGATTTTGTTCGACTGCGCCCAATCCACGTCGACGTTGTTCATTTTCTTGCAGAAACACTTAGGATGACTACAAGCTTTGTTGGTTAAGTTCTTGGCATTGTTTTTGGCCAAAATCTCTTTGATTTCTAATTCTGAACTGTCGAATTTCTTCTGAGCGAATCGGTCATGGGCGCAATTGTGTTCAAAGAAGCAAGGATTCTCTGCAACTCGGTCTACGTTTGCCAAATTGTCACTTTCACTAACTCTGTACTTTGTCATGTTTGAAGATGTTTCATTTGTATAGAAAATTTAGAGTCGACATTCACCTTGAGCGAAACTATAAATTGACGATAATTTTGACAATTTTATTTCTGATTTACGACTGTCTTTCTTCGATCAAAAATGATTAAAATACCTGTCAGCTCTTTAGTTTAATTTCTCATTAACACGTGTTCGATTATCAATATTATGCAATCACTAAAATTAAATTCTACAGGTAATTAAATTTAAAAAAAATCCCAAAAACTACCCTAATTATTAACAAAAATATTCCGTTTAGGTTTCGTGTTCTAAGATTATCGGAAATATTTTTCAATTGCCGATAAAAAATCTTCAATTGTCGTTATGTTGTACGGTTTTCTTTCAAATCTCGTGTGATGTTCACTGCACTGAACTGGTGACTTCAAAAGTCACGAAGAATCTGAAAAAAAAGAAAAATTGTAGTCAAATTGAAAAGCGATGCGAAACACGCGCAACAATACTATTCAATAATTATTGTGACAATGCATTCGTCTTTCTCAAGCTAGGTGCCGTGAGATCCTTGTATACCGCACTGCAAAACAATGGGCAATGTCAAGTATGTGTCGTCTAGCGAAACTAAATGTGGTAAAATGCTTGTCTCGGTGCACTTTTCTATTTTATAACATGTATGTCAGATAACCAGACGAAATCGATTATTAATTTTACAATTAGTTCTCAGCATTCATTTTTATTCTATTTTTAATCGGTTTTTTCTAGAGCTGTGATTTGGAGTCGAGTCGTGATTTTTTTTTATCTTGAGAGTTTATTTTTCATTATTATCACTATTAAAGCATAGTTTCTAAACATTTTTACATCCGAGGACCACCAAAAAATCCTAAAATGTTTTGCGGACCATCAACATTAAAATGAAATGATAAATATTTATATAATTGATTTTTTATTCAAAACTATTAATTTTGCAACACCGTATGCTGATATAACAATATGTAAGTATATTAAAACAGACAAATATAATTTAAAAATCCATAAACTACAACACAAAGTTCGATTGTTTATCGAAATAATATCACATCGCGGACCACCCAAAAATCTCCGCGGACCAAGGGTTGAGAAACTAGGTATAGAGTATGTTATATTTATTGGTTGCATTGGTATTTACTTGGTAGAACTCCATTATAACACGGTGAAAAAATAGCAATGTATAATGTTCTACAAAAAATTTTATAAAATGAATTTGATTACTGATTCGGCTCACGCCTTCGTCAGAATTATATTATACTTTTGTTTGTTGGTAACGTTAAGAAAAATATTCATTATAACGTGTGTAAAGCTTCCGAGTCTTACATTCTCATTGATAAATTGATTTTCAACGATATTGGCAATGAGCAATTAAATTTAAAAAAAAACCAAACAAAAATAAAACTTTTGACGTTAAAATATTCAACAAAAACAATGATGAAGATGTTGTGCAACAATCTAAACAAAACAATGTAAATAATTATTATTTCATTAAAAAAACCGAAATACATTGATTGAATACATTCGATGCCTTTTTTATGAACTAAAACTTGTACGGACCTGTTTTTGATTGTAACAAATATAATTCTAAAGATTGCAGTTTTAAAATAAGAATCCTTGCATAGTTTAACATACGTATATTAAATACAGCTTTAACATATATATATTCATCACATTTTTGATTTATTTAATTAAGGGGATATTTAAAAATATTTTTTTCGTTGATAATGAAAATTCTAGAATGTGACAACATTTGTTTACATTTATATATAATTACGGCCGACCAACATAAAAAATAAATCCCCATTTCCGTTTTGTATCAACAATGGAAAAAAACCGTTTATCAATTAGAATGAAAAATAAAGTATTTTTTTATTTTTTAAATCTGATAGTAATATTTTTTTAATAAATGAAATGGTATCAATACTCACTTGATTTTCAAGATGAAAAAACACTGTCACAAAAAAGAATAATATGTAAAATAAATTAAAAAGTCGAGTTGCCTATCAATGGTGTTTTTTAAGTATTGAAAGAACTATATTATTTATTGGTATAAAAAATACATTGATAATAATCGTGTGTAGTTAATTTTTTGTTAAAATGGTTATTAAATAAATAAATATACGAATAAATGTTGAATAGCGGTCCTGCATTTATATATTATATAATATGATTTGATTGCAGTAAGGGGAAATATTCAAGGTTGAAAGTGCATACAATTTTAAGCTCTTGAAATGAAAAGAATTAAAGCTTTTGAATTTCGAATCACACAATAGAATGTAATTGGCGATTCTTTTTTTTATAAGTTTTAATGAAACATTCTATTTTTAAACATAACCATTAAAGCTTCACTTTGAAGTATCTAAGCTTATATTTAAGGAAAAATTGTATTCATATATTACAGTCAATAATATAACATTGGAAAATGTAGAATTTTTTTTTAGATGTAATGATATAAGAAGTCAAACAACATTAACTTTGAGTCACTCGTTAACCTCTATGGAAATAATTCAATCGCCCGAATCATTTGCTATCCTCTCAAACACTTCCATGATACAACAGATCTACCGATAATCCAACCAGATTATAGCCACGGGTCATTAATTTTCCCGACCAAAAACTGCTTTGTCGTTAGTAAGCAGAATGAAAAAAAAACAAATTATTCACGAATAATCCAATACCCACTGAATTTGTTTCATTTTTTCGTTACGGATTGATACGCATAACAACAATTTATTTCCCACGTCTATTATGTACCGTAGATATTTACTCGTTTTTGTTTCAAAACCGGATCAGTCCTGTATACTTAAGCTAATGAAAATTTACACCTGAATGATTCACGCAGTGTTTTTTTTTCTGTATTGATTGTTTATATTGACATTAAAACGATTCTGCATTTTAACATAAAAAATTGATAAAAAATATATAAACATATACAACTTTTTATGAAACATACTTTAATAATTGTAATATATTGCTCGGGATCAATAAAAAAAATACAAAGCAGAACGATTCCTTTTAAATCAGTTATATAAAAGAAACCAAACAACGTAAAGCTCTGAATTTTTCAAGGGGTTATAGACTTTTTATCTTTTATATTAAAGCAAGTATATTTGAAAAGCTTTTGAAGAAAAAAAGTCCTTTAGGTTTGAAACTCGGTCAGGGACAAATATTTGAATGAAACATATATTATACTATACATAAAGCATATAACTTTATGATTGTTAATTGAAAAGACGAAATAAAATTTTAAAAATCTTAATGAATTGGCGTTTAGTGATTTCTCGATATTTATATGAAAAGGCGATATGTCGGAATTCTGAAGCTTTTCGGTTCACATTAGTAATGTCAACGTAAAATGGTATTTTTACCTAGCGATCAGATAGGCATGCATAGCCTTTTTTATTCAGGCAACACTCAAGTGTTTCCTACATTAGGTAGTAGTCTACCATACAATGCAGTGATGTACAACCAACTTTTAAAAAAGGAGCAATTTATATTTTCTAATTTTTCCCTGGTCACACTGGGTAAATGTTGAAAAATAATTATACATGACACTAGACAAGATCAGCTACAAAAATCATTTCCCCCGATGTATTATGTACATAATTGCTTGATGGAATTTATTATCAATTTTAGTGAGATTTGTGACTTGTTGATGTTGGGTTCAAAGTTTGCGGTTATTATCCCTATCCTTGAAAAAACTTATACAAATCGCAGCCTTTTTACGTAGAGTGAGAAATTACTCTTCGGTAAGACATTTGTAAAAAATCTGCATTATGTTTTCCGTCAATTATAATTCAGATTGTATTTCTATGCTACTGCATAGTTTATACACAAATCAAACACAGAAAATGTCATACCCAATAAAAAGTTTGATGATGAAGTACTAATTATTTTGGGCCGCATACGGCCCACGATTCGCAGTTTGTGCATCTCTGATATAATAGAACGAAACGTATTACTTTTATTATGCATCACTATACTAATATTTATATTACCATAGTTATATATACGTATTATATGGTTACATTAGTTGCTATTTTATCTAATTTGACACATCTCTTTGACAGCTTATGACATAGGTTAACATGCCTTTTTTTTAAGTCATCGAAATAAATTAGTTTTGTGCGGTATATAATCAGTATATTGACTTTTGAACTGTATTGGGCCATATATGATAACATAAATAATAACATAAATATCATGACGATTTTATATAGACACTTGGTGAGCCACTGAGAATCAAAACCTAATTGAAAAACTTCGCACCTGAAAGTAATCCGTGATTGAATAATTTGCATGTATTTTCTGACCGTAAAGACTAAGTGAAAATTTAAATGTAGTTCTTTAATTTGTAAAATATCTTTGACTTCTGATATAGGGACTATCTTATTTGCGAATCTGATAAACAATGTTACAAAACTATTATTTGACTATATATAAAAATGGAATTCAGGACATAATAGACAATCTTCAAATGTTCAGTTTGATGTATCAAATTATTCATTTCAATTTTTATCAATCAAAAGCGACAAAAAAAAACAGCATATCTCTAAAATAATAGAATAAAACAATAATTTATCAGTCATGCTGCTATAACGCTCTTCATTAACAGTTACTGTAACATCATGCTCATCTTAAAAAAAAGTAATAGCCAATGATTCCTTTTGACCACATAGAGCACCATATTGTAACTTTTAATTGAATCAAAGAAAACTGAAGAATATATTAAGAAATTACTTTTGCTAAGAATCGACTAATTTGATTATTAACGTATCCATTAAAACGGTATGGACCTTTTTACTAATTGGGATCACTCAATAAATTTGTCGCGTTTATAATTCATAGCTACCAAATAAAGCGAGCAAACGAAGTAGTAAACCTTCCCGACAAACGCCCTCTATATTTAGTAAAATACATCACATGGGTATATTAAGTTAAAGTAAACAGTAATAAAATATGAAGCATGTGAGGCCTTTTATGTTTTAATAGAATTTCTTTCAGAAAACAGGCTGGTTTTCAATTGCTCAAATACTTTCAAAACACTTACAAAGGAAGTAGGAGTAATCAATACTCAGGGGTCATTTTTACGGTAAGTTAGAAGGGGGAACATCGATATATAATTATTATGTTAAAATTTGAAAATAGCATAGTAACAATGACGTATAAACGTATTGTTGCAAATGACACGTCGCTTCTGTTCGCTGTTTGGGAGGAGTTCCTCTGACAGACAAACAGATAAACAATTATATTAGCTGTAAAGTATTCACAAAAAATAGAAAATTCATCATTTTTAACTAATTCGTATTCAAAAAAAATGTAGACAATGAATGTGTTCAGAATTCGATGCTTTACGTAACGTAAAGAATATTGAAGATAAATAATTATTGTTTTTTTTATATTATGAGAATTGGAATTTCAGAACGAGTCATTATTTTTAAAATAATTGGCCGAGGGAAAAATTTATATTGTTATTGTTTCAATTAAAAAATGTGATCACATAACAGATGTGATTTGATATTTAAGTGAAAACAAATAGGCTCCGATATTGAGTTACTCAGATGTTTGAACACGTGAAAGGCATAGAAGCGTAACTCATGATAATGATCTTGACTTTGAGAATTGGCATAGTCGTACCCACAACACGTGATATATTCATTTTGATTTCATAAATATGTGAGACGTGTTTGGAACTTCGCATTTCATAATGTAACTTCAGATTAGCGTCCGGTATGACTTCATTTTTAAAAAGCCTTCTGTTAAATGTATTTGAAAAAATGTAAATTAATAGACAAAATCAAGATATTAGAGGTATAACAAATAAAGCTATGACAGGACTATTATCACTTTTTTACGCATGGTTTTAGAATTAAATTAATTGGAGGGAATTTCGGCACAGACACGTCTAAATTTTATATACATACTAAAATAGCTGATTCTTCGCGCGTTGCTGCGATTTCAGAGTAAAGAAATTTAAGGAAACTCGTTGTAATAACAAACAATTTAATTATTAATAGTGTCATTATAGTTATATTTATTTACTATTTGGGGAGGGGATGGGTTGGTGAAGGAGTGGTATGACAAAACTTTTGTGAGAGTGTACTCAAGAAATTCGTAAAGTCTTATTTTGATAGGATGAATGGTGTTGAAATGCATAAAGGACAAACAAACACGCATACATTGATTTATAGATACATATATATTTGTATCACAAACTTTCATGCTTTCGAAACAAAGCTTTCAAAAAAATACCACAATGGCAATGTGTATTGAACACACCACAAGTGCCATTCTTTTAGATACAAATTCTTATTTCAATCCAATTTGATTTCATTTTAGTACATAAATAACAACAAAAACTTCTCACTGCAAATGTGTTAACCGCCACTTCTTGATGGAAAGGTATGATATTTTAAATAATAAAAACATATTTTCTAATAATTATTTCCAGAATATATTTTATGATTTTCAATCAGTTTCGCTCATCGCGAGCATTATCAACTGATCACTATAATACTTCTGTTGAAATACCTCGGTTGGGAGCGGATATTGTAAATAATGTATATAGATATTTTGTCATCCCTCACCTGTTCTCAGTTAGACTGTGAGCAGTGAACAAATATGCAAATTTTTTAAATATTTACTAACTTGCAGTTTGTATTCATTTAAAATTGACACGCGATATCTTATAGCAAACGGATATCTGCAATAAGAGAATATTTTATAAATTGCATGTTTATTTTAATCAATTTAAAGGCTTTAAGTAACTTGACCTAGTATTAATTTGAAATACAAAATAATGAAAATGAAATTTGTTTTATTTTCGCTCTAAATATACAATGGCATATGCGACATTTTGTCAATAATAAAACAAAGCCAGAAAATTTGAATTTAAATAAAAAAATCGACTTGTGCTCTTGTAAACTTATTTTCGATATATTTGAGGCTTTCTTATAGATATTTGTTTGAGCTTAAATATTTTGGATTAAAACCTATGTTCTGATTTAAGTCAGTATAATTTATTTTTAAGTAACAAGCCGTTGTAGGTTTTTTTTATAAAACGTTACTAAAAACCTCTCAATTATCCAAATTCTAAAGATTATTTAAAAATACATACAGAGTCATCGGTCAATTTTGACGTGACAACGTCTTATAAATCGATGATCGCCCGCTGCACGCACGAAAAAACATGACTCAATGTCCCGTTTGTCGCGTGCGAATAAAATATATTAATAAAAAATTGTAGATTTCATTTCACTCCTTCTTCGTATCCATACAAAATAATGATGATTCAATAAAAATGATTCCATTTTATTCATAAAAGTATGCAATCATTTCATCAATGTTTTCTTATGACGTTGTCACGTTAAACTATCGTCCGTAAACCGACTTTACAGACAACCAATTTTTTTTTATTTTGATTTCAAAATTCCAATAGTCTCCACACTTTATTTATCGCAAAACTCAATTTTTTCATTTACGTTTTTTTTATTTACAAGCAAAAAGCGATATGTCCACATCGCAATTTACGAAATAGGTAAGAAATGTTTGTGTATTTTGTATAAACTATATATATAGAAAATAGGTCATGTTTTGAGTATTTTTTTGAGAAGTCGTGGACATGAATTGTTTGTTCTTCCAAAGCGTGGAGCAAGTCTACCAATGGGGATGACAAATGTAATAGCATTAAACATTTTCAACAGCGTTACTTCGGATGCCGACATATTCCTTGTGGAAGAAAGTGAGTTCAAGCGAATACTATTTTTTAATGAATAAAAGCCGATTTTACACAAGCTTGCATGGTTGCCTTCATTATTATTCTTGCTTTGTTTCTATTGTTATTAATTCCTTTAATTTTAAAAACATATTTTTTTATATTAATATTATTGACGTTGCGAAAGGAATAGAGTCGTAATTTTTGTATAACAAATAAAATAAAATCGTTTCAAATCCATGTGGTTTAATTTCGATAAATAAAATTGAATATATCCGCATTTGATTGTAACCATTGCAACCACCAGATTCTTTATATCAATAAGTGTTAAAAACCTTTGCCAATAATTTTTCATTACCTATTTTGTGAAGTGACTAATAGTACAAGTACGTCTTTATTGCTCATTTTTTACGACAAGCTTTACATAATTTTTGATAGACGGATTCACACTAAATTCGATTGCAGTCGTGTTTGTTATGTGTATACATGTGTCACTTAGAATAAAAGTCGTCTAAGGCATTAGTAGGCAACCTTTTTGAGGTTATGAGCTACTTTTAATTTGATTTTTCTTGGCAATCGACTTCCAACCAGAATCGTATAAGAAATTTTTGTAGATTTTTAATTTTTATAAGAAATAAGATATTGAAAATTAACGTTTTAAATTTTTAATTTCCTAATGTAATTAGGATCAACCGGTGTTCCAACCTTGTTTTAAGATATAATTCAATTTTTGAACATTTAAAATTGACAATTTTTTTTATAAAATATATAAAATTGGTAATAGTAACAAACGTTCACATTAGGAAAATTTTGAAAGATATAAATATACTTGAAGGATTTTTTTAAGCAGCGTTATAAAGTTTAACCCTCTGACTACTAACGTCTCAATTGCTTAGACGGCTGATTGTTGTATGTTGTTTTTCGATACTCAAAAATTATAACAGTGTCAAAATTTAAATAAATAATAAATAATAAAATATTTATGTACGACTTCATTTTTGTGCTAAAATATAGCCTGGTATCCTGATTAAGCTCGGTAACATTCTTTAGCACCAACATTATTCAATAAATATTAGAAGTTTTCAATTCGGGGTATCCGTTTCGCAGCTCAGTAGGAAAGGGTTAAAAAATATTTTTAATTTATCTTCATTGTATTATAAAATATTATATTGGTAATACTGTACTTTTATATATAAAGTAGGGTTATGATGGAAGCTGAAATTTAAATGTTTTTGTCAAATTTAAGAACTTTAGAGCCAATACGTAATGGCCAACACAAACCATGGTGGAAATGACGAACCGTATTTCCATCATAGCCCAGAAGCGCGACAAGATCTAACCGGTTTGATTTATCCGCTCACATCTCGTTTCACTCGTTATCGCCATCGCTTTTAATACGAACGTGTAAACTCGCACGCTATTGAACAACCCATAACCTTCCACTCTTAATAAGCCATACTGTAAGATCTAGCAACAGTATATTTTAGCACTAGAGAAGTCTTTTATTTACTCTGTGGTTTACTCTGTGAAAGCTTAAAAAATATGAACACTTTACGGTCCGCGGACGCCATATTGGCGTCATTTTTGAGATAAACGTTACGATCCGGAAACGCACAATGTGGCGTCTTCGGATATGCGCAGGTATACTACCAAAAATTTGTAAGAATTTTAATAATTATTACACTTTCAAAATTTATCGATAGATATATGAAGAATATACAAGAGGTCTAAAATCAAAATAGGAAAAAACTATTTCGGTGTAGCATGTGCGGAACGGTAAGCGCTAAAATTACACTACAATTCAAAAAAAAAATGTTTTTATGAAGTTTTGACTATTTTCGATTAATTTATGATATCGACTGAAGGTGCTTGGTGGAATTTAAACATCAAATTTGAATTGTTGAAACTTTGTACGTTTCCATCTGTTTTGTCACTAACGACTCAGTCATCTCCTTTTGGCATCTTCAAACATTCTATCATACAGATGCAACAATGGAGATACTGATAGGCGAAGTACGAAGTTTCAACAATTCAAATTTTATTTTCGTTTCGTTTATTTAAAATATTAAAATAAAATATATTTTTCTTATGTTCTTTGAGTTGACAAACACATGAATTTAACTTACAGATACTAAATAAATTCACGACCTTACATAGTATATAATTTGTAATATTTATAATACTTTTGCTTGTTGAGCAAACTTAAACATAATTTGCGTTGTTATGACGACACGTGTAATGGAATAGGTTGTGAGTAATAAAAGTGATTCTAAATTTTGTTTGCCTTACATGAATCAGCGTTCTTTTATAATATAGCGATCCATTTCCAAAGAGTGCAGATTCCACATGATTGTGCTAGGAATAGATTATGATCATCTGTATGAAATAGTGTCCCGTACCCGTGGCGGATAGTACCAGGTAGATACTTGTTAATTAATTTAAAAATCTACACTGTTTATTGAGTTGCATTAATACCTACCCTAGAGTCTCTACTGCCCATCGATTATATTATTACAAAGGGAACTCCCCACTTTAGTGCTTAAGTGTCAATTTTTTATTATTTAAAACAAGAATTGCGGAAATAACGTCTTTTATTTAAGTTATATGCAATTTTCCAGTGCTTGGTCACAATTAGATAATTATATATTTATTGTTTTATTATATACAGCAGATGTTTATTTCAAGTGACGATGTGACTTCACTAGTGAAAGTATGGTTAAAAATGCAGGTATCGAAAATTGATCAAACCTGTCAAAGATACTGTCTATGGTTTTTATGTAAGTTCTAAAACGATTTTTTTATCTATGAAAAGTAATATATGATTAAATATGACAGAATGTGCTGATTGCTGATTTCAGTGAAATATATATATTTGATATAATTTATGACATCGACTGAAGGTGTTTGATGGAATTTCAATATCATATTTCATCATCACTAGATGTTTAATCGTTACTTGTCAAATTGAAATAAGTAGACATTTCTTTAAGATTTTTTATTTTATTTTAATGAAAGTTAAATATTATTTGTTGTAAAACCCTTTTATGAATTTTTCATTAACAAGATTAATCGTTAATGAAAATTATCACAAGTAATTATGTTAATTATTATTAGATAAATATTATTAAATAAGTTTTAGCTGTCATTTAGTTCTTGCCGTGAGGTCTGTGTCTTCATGTAATTAATACTTGTGGTATATAGATGATGTTAACTGTTTATTGTGCGTCAGTTCTGTTGCATCCGTGTGATAGAATGCCTGAATATGCCTAAAGGCGAAGCCCGGGTCGTTAGTGACAAAACATGTGGAACCATACAAAGTTGTAACAATTGAAATTTGATTTATATTTTAAATAAACTATCATTATCACATATACAATAAATAATTTCATTTTATTCGAATAAAAATAAACTAAACAATTTTTAAAATTTCACCCTATCATAAATATATTCTTATGACAGTTTTCGGCCAATCGTTTTTTATTATAAATTAATAAAAGTATTTACGCTGACCTCTGATTTACCATCACTGTCATCGAGTCACTGCCAAAAGACCTACTGATAGTTAATGTTATTTATACTTTAGAAGTGATTAATATACATTTATCTTTTGTTATCGCAAATATTTTTTTGAAAATCAACAAAGACAGACGCTTTGAGGTACCTTGTAACGGGATAACATATTAATAATTCAATAATATTTAATAAAAATGAGATATAATGCCCCCTTTCGTACAAGAATTTAAGATAAATGAAGATTTTAGAGTTCAGCGGGGTATCATTGTTGTGACTTAAAATTGATAAGGGCTATTATTTACATTTTTAATCACAAAAATACAACAAAATAAAAAAAAAATGTTGAATAAAAGTGTATTATAAAATTTATTTATAGAGTTGAGATGTTCGCATGAAGCTCTATGTGCAACACGTGGTTTTAATTTCTAAAAGTCATTCTAGCATTTTGACGATGTGTATAATATATTATGTTAATTAATCCAATGCGATACTGCAACAATTCAAAAAATCATATCAACCATTAATCAGTTTTCAGTCAGTCACTCAACCGTCCCATTCAAAAATGATAACTGTTGTAAAACTTATTATTCATTAATGTTTTATAAGTAAAACGTTCTATTTATAAAACAAGACAGAAAATAATATTCGCTGTTCTTCACAGAAGCATATATTCATTTTTTAAGCATAGATTCATCTAATTTGATTTGTTAGAACTTTTTACAATTCAACATTGTTTGCTGGGTTTCGCCTTTCGGCATCTTCAGGCATCCTGTCAGCGAATACAACAGAACTTTTTTTTTCCATTAAGTAGTGAGTGTGGGCTATTTTCGTCATTAAAATTTCCCACTCCTTACTTCCTTATTGATTGTTCAGAGCTCCTAATGGATTATTGATTTACCATAATTGTAATTTGTAATTCTTAATAAGTGATTGTGAACATTTAATTTTTACACTAATTTACTTTATTTGTATCAATATTGTATGATTTTATGTAAATTGTTTCCTAGTTCTTGAACCCATGGTTTTGTACACCTGCTACCTTTAACTCAAATTAATTTTTTGTTTTGTATAAATAGACTTGTTTGTAAATTGTATTCTATCAGCTGATAATGCTCGCGATTAAAGAAACCGGTCCTGATCAAAAAATATATTGTGGAAATAAGTACTAAAAAATGTGTTTTTATTATTTAAAATATCATGCCTTTCCATCAAGAAGTGACAGCTAAGGGCGAAACCTGGCAAACATGTTGAATTGTAATAAGATGTAACAATTCAAATTTTATATTGAAACTCATCATCAAGTACCTTCAGTCAAATCATAACTGTAAATGTAAATTCATCTATTTGTATTGATCGAATTAGAAAAAATTTAGAAAATATTATAGAATTCTCTAGATTAAAATACTAATTGGGCTTTTACCAATGATCCAATACATTTGATCGTTATTTTAATAATATACCATTAAGTCAAAAGTTTTTATTCAATGGTTGAAATTCGAAGTATTTTTTAATGTTTATTTTCTAAAAAATAAATTGAGATATTTCAATGCAGTTTATTCACTTCATTAATATATTTTGTTGAAACTTTGCTAAAAAAATACGTTAAATAAAATATCTAAGAAGACTTTTTTCTTGTGGCTCATTCTTCAAATTTGATATCTTATTGTGGCCTTCCTGATAAAACGTTTTCCCAGTTTTATGTCATACGAAGCTTTTTAGGAAAATAAGCACGTGTCTCCTTCAATTACACGAATGGAATCATTTATGATCTTTTTTTAATTTTATGTAAAACATATTTTTTTGCTGTCAGTTAGGTAATCGTCAGAGTTTTATATCAAAAAGAAAAACCACCACAATCTACAAACGGTCACATTTTTCGATATTGTTGATATTTTTTTATGAGATGGAAGAAAAAAATAAAATAAAGAAGTCAATGACTTCGAGTTGCCTCTGTTTTGTTTTTTTATTATTTTGTTGTATTATACTTCACGGTTAAAGGAAAAAAATTCGAATTCACAACTTAAGTAAACTGTTCTTAATTTTTAAAAGGTCACTTTTGCAGCAGTAGTTAAGAGAGTTTTGTTTCCGGGGACTTGTAAAATACACTTGATTATCTTTTTGCGTAAATTTTTTTAAACAGTTTTTACCGTTAAAACAGTAAAAAAATGGTTTCTATAAGCGTAATGCGTAGCTTAAAAAATAATGACATATCATTTTTGTGTGCATCTATCTTCTGGTGGGAATTAGATTTAACACGGTGAAAAAATAGCAATGTATTTTAGTTCTACAGATTCTACAGAAATGGTTGGTTCTGACGATGGCGTGAGCCAAAATAGCTATCAAATTCATGTTATAAAAATTTTTGTAGAACATTATACATCGCAATTTTTTCACCGTGTCATAGTGGAGTTCTACCAAGTAAATGCCAATTCAATCAGTATCAAGAAATAGATTTACTGTCTGGTTTGAATTTCAGACCTTACGCATGTTTATGTGAGTTGTGTCTTCTTGTCGATTTGATCTCAGTGAAATAAAAAAAAATATTATTTTACTATTATATTACTTATTTTAAACTTCCAAAATATCTATCTATATCTAAAAATAGCCCGCCTTTTTTTATAATTTTATTTTTTACAAAGATGAAAGAAGGGATAGTGGGCTTAGGGTTTAGATAATAATCTAGCTTACCATTCTTGCCACGCTCGAATTTTAAGGATCGAATGAATCGATATGAATTTATATTTTATAAGAGACAATACAAGAACTAGTTCATAATTTTAGTGGGTCTATATTACTTATCTCTAAATTAAATTTGATATTGTTTATATGCACATCAACTCTTTATTCAAAATCTACTGTATCATGATCATCAAAATCCCTTCAATATCACGGATTCCTACAATACGTTTCAACGACCTGTATAACACGATTACATGTATATAATTCTCTAACATAAAATAGTAGTCAATTTTGAAATGTGTTACAGAACTCTTCTTAACGTACAAGCTTTGTTGTTTATATAAACTACCCAAGAGATTTATAAATAAAACGATATATTAAATAAAAATTAAATAAATCCTTTATTACGTCGAAAAATGCTTGAGAAAAACGATCAACAATGATATTCCGTTATCTTTCGTGGTTTTCCAGTATTTTTTGTTCGAAAATTTTTGAGTAATATATCACCTCAATGCCAATTTAATTAATTTATTGTTTGGTATATTTGACCCTGCAAAAACGATATATCGAGAACAATCTGGATTATAATAAATGTATCAGATCGATTATATTATATTACATTACACATTGTTCATAACCATATTTCGACAGTATAATGACAGCTAAAAAATATGCCGCAAAATGGCAAAACAAACAAAATATTGCGGTACCACTTTTTTGGCAAAATGACAATGGGGTTTATAAAAACGCAGTAATGCACGTTATATATATTAATTTGCTCCAAATTGAAAATTCAATACCAAACCTTGAAATCGATCGTCTTAATCCCTTAGCAAAAACATGCACTACAGATTTTTATTGACAAATAATATTCTAACAGAAAATATTCGACCAAATTGGCGAGGCCGTTTTGTTTGAAGAAATCTGAATATTTCGTAAACGTATACTTCCTTACGCTTTTTGTTCGAAGTGCAATCAGAAAAATAATAATGAAATGAAAACAATTACCTCGTTTTGTATCAAGGAAGTGTTTCGAAAATCCTTTAAAGATCTCACTAAAGGCCAAGGATTGTCACAAAACAGTGAGGTCAAATTCAGGCGTCAAAGTCAATTGTGGAAAATTCTGTGCACCTTTGACTACCGAACAATATATCGATTCGATGGTTTTTCGAGTTTTATATATACGTAACATAGAAAATCGGCTCTTTTCAGCATCTAATGTACCTAGCTATAGGTAATTAAAATCAAGTTTATTCAACAAAGCTGCATCTAGAGCAGTAGTTCTTACGTGAAGTTTCACTGGGGCCGCATTATAAACATCAGCTGCCCTGTGGAAATGTCTCGTGGCCGCACCAAATGTGATAAAAATAGTTTCGAGATTTTATATTTATATAGTGGATTACACTGAATAATTTTTCACAATACACATTTGTAGGTAAAATCGACAAAATTAATAAAGTAATTATTGTTGATTTTTTATATTGACTTGATTCATGGTCAACGTATAACTTCGATTAAAATTTTTGAACAGTTTTATTATTAAAACGGTCCTTTAAGTAAACTTTACTAAATGCTGGATAAGTCAGATTTATTTAATCAATTTTAAAATAATAATAATTTTACAAATTCATTTGTAAAAACATTTTTTTTAAATATCAATATTTACTTTAAAATTGTTTGTGGCCGCAGCAAAATCCCCTGGTTGCCACAAATGAGAACCACTGATCTAGAGGAAGAGGTAAAGTAACTATTTCGTGACGACTATAAAACGATGTCTTTGGGAGTAACAAAAATCGTTTCTTGAAGCTATATGTTTATCAGAACAAATCAGGCTATAGTTTGATATATAAATTGGCTCGTATACAAAACTTTTGATATTGTTATCGTGCTTTTTAAAATATTTTTTAGTATCTACTGTCAAAAGCTATTATGTAATATTACCATCTAATGGGTTAAATGAATCGTTTTTTATTTTATTTTGAATATTTTATTAGTTTGAATACAAATTAAAAAAAGATTTTGAAGTCTTAAGTTCGCTTATGTTTATATGTATATAAATCAATTTATGTGTGTCGGTTTGTCTTTTATGCACTACTACATTATTTACTCGATCGATATGAAACTACACAAATTTATTGAGTAAGCTCCCGCAAAGATTTTGGCATATCACCGTCCTCCTAAATCGACATGAATCTTTACGAATTCCTTAAGTATGCTCCTGCGAAGGTTTCTGGCACACCACTCGCTGCCCGTGCGTGGACTAGATTTGAATAAACTATGATTCTCTCATGGACAATTCTATATGGCCAGCTCACGCGTCGGAAAACCTTCTGATTTATACATGTATACACGAGACGGAAAAACAAAAAATATCGTGTATTCACAAGCACTCAAATGAATAGATAGAATTAAAACGACACTTATAAAATTGTTACCATAACGAGTTTCCTTGAATTTCCTTACTCAGAGGGCAACACGACTCAGGCTTTTTCCTACCATTCCTATGTATGTACATTAAATTAAAGATCCATCTAACAATCCGTTCATTGAGATATTCTTCAAAATCGCCTAAAGCGAATCGCGGAAAAGACGTCGGAGTCGTTCGTTTTTTACGACTCCGATATTGACCAAAAACACGACTTCGATTCCACAGCCCTGGTTTTATTGCAATGCATTTTTTCGCAATGACATTCTTGCAAATTGTTTTGTTTAGACATTAAATATAGAGATTAAAAAACAACAAATACAGCTATCTCCCACACTCATTAAGTTATCTACAACTTTTCAGACAGTGGTCAGGTAAGGGTAGATTATGCAACAAAGGTCTAATTGTCATAAATACTGAATCAAAGTGTCTATTGTTACAATATAATCAACAAGCAGATTCGATTCTCATGTGTTAGAATTCGGGTTGTCACAAAAACAGCAAATAATGTACTAGAACTGAAGTATAGTAACCACGACTTACGAATACGTTTTTATTGATATAGTGTATTTAAATGATGGTCTATTATTGAAGGATGGTCGATAACCATATATAGTTTTGATTAACTCTTAATTATTTTCGAGATGTGTAAAAGTCACCGTTTTTCTTTGTATTACAAAAATAATACTATTCCTCATAATATCTGACTATATTTTGTCAAAATAGATGCACTTATATACATATATATTCATCACATCAGTCGTTGCAAACTAGTGACGTTGTAATAAAAATATTTATTATTAATTAGATTAACCGTTACCAAATATTCAGAAAACGACCACAATTTTCCACTGGCCTTGAAGAACTGCTTTGTTGTTTTGTAGGTATTTATAAACCTATTGTGTGTATTTTTTTTGTTTTGTGGACATCGGGTATTTTTTTTTCTAAATAGCGTACGTGATGCGGGCTAGCGCGCTAGAGCTAAATAACAGCGCGCGTATAACGTTCGTTCGATTACATCTGCAGGACAGCATAAAAGAGTTAGGGAGTTCAATGGTATTTGAAATATAAGTGTGCATTTGTCTGTGGAATTGCAACAGAGCGAAACTATGTTATAAATATACTTTACATTATATATATAAATTATTTAACCATAAAAAGAAACATTCAATTATTATACTATCCTTCATGCAAGGCTCAAATCAGAATGAAAACAAACCATTTGCATACGTGCCAAATTGAACGTTTTTGAGTTGGTATAAACCCTGTGTTGTATTTTACGCAGTATCGTTCACACAGACCCTTTGCAACTCTGAGGGCATTTATACATCTTTACACAAAAGATTTTTTGTTCATTCAACGTGAGTGAATGAATTTCAAATTGCATTCTCAAGGTCTCGGCCACGTTATAAAGGTTCGAATTGAAATCCTGACCATCAAGTTTCTTTTCATAATAATATACCCGGTTGCATAATGTACACAAGTTGGTTCATATGCAGGTGACTGCATATTAAATATTAAATTTATATCTGCACGAATAAAATATATAGTTTTTGCAGCAATTGCAATATATTATACATCCAACATTTGTATATAACGGTACTTCTACAACACGTTTGATAAACTGTGACAAACTCTTGTATAGCATGGTTTATAAATTAAGCATCAACTAACGTGTTCGACTAATAAAAATAATTTCTTTAGTGCAGATTATTTACATGATAGCAAATAACTATATTATATGAGAGATTACATTTAGAAAAACCTGTATCATAGAATATATTGTATAATATAAATTTAATTTACTAGTTTTTACACAGTTTTGTGAGATTGTTTTTTAAAATTTTTGAAGCAAATATAAATGTGTGATTCGATAACCGCCTGCGTCATTGTTTGACAATTTTCACAAAAAAATGCTTTTGGGCGCACAAAGTTAATCATTGTACCCGAATATAATAATTTCTATATTCTATATATTTATTTACATATAAATATTAACAAAAAAATATTTCTCTCGATTTTACGAATAAAATATAAAAAGGAAGTTTATTTCGTGATTAAATTGGCATTTACTTGGTATTACTCCAAGTAAATGCCAATTTACTAATAAAACTAAGTTTTAAACTAAATAATTTACTAATAAAACTAATTTTAAAACTAAATAATAAATATTTTTATTCAAAAGAACTAACTTTACAGCGCCGTATGCTGATATAAAAATATATTTAGACAGCAGCAAAAAACTATGATTGAAAAATCCATAAAACCCAATATAAAATTCGATTGTTTCGGCTCACCCAAAAATCTTCGAAAACGACCCTAAAATTTCCACGGACAACCGGTTGAGAAGCTGTGAACTAGTCTATATCCACCAACTTGTCAATTGCTAGTGCAAATAATCTAGTTGCTTTTTGATTTTGTCCACGTTTGAAAACGTTTGTATGCCCTTATAAAATATGCACAGCAAGAGTGTATTTATCATTCATCCAACGATATGCAATACTATTGGTTAATAATAGCGAGGGCTGTTTTTCACTTTGTGTATATCTGTACATGCATATATTATATGTTGTGTTATTTTATCTATTGTATATTTGAATATTCCTTACGCGACTAAAAGGGCTAACATAATACGTATACCTATAACACAGACAATATATTTTTAGACGAAAGTTTATGTCTTTTAAGTAAACGGTCGTTGCTGATGTCGATCAACTGAAATTTCCACTTAATTAGGCACTAATAAATAGCTATACATAACTTATAACATATATTTGCTTTTATGAATAAATCTATAATTTGCTGTCGTTTATTTAAGCCCCAACTTTAACCCTTATTCGACACTTAGCACTAACAAAACATTTTTTTTTATTTTACATATTTTATTGATGAACCTTGTAATTGATTAATTAACACTCTTGAAATTTTTGTCGTTCTGCCTTTTGTAGTCATAGGTTCATGGTTCTAATAACCGAGCATACAGTTTATAAATCTAGAGTACCAGAGAGCACGTTTTTTGGCACAGTAAAAAAAGAATTAGAACTCTCTTTTAAATAACACGGGGAAAAAGTAGCAATGTATTTTTGTTCTACAAAATTTATAAGATATGTAGTTTATATTTTAGTTTATTTTTATATTATAGTTTCGTATAAACTACATATCTTATAAATTTTGTAGAACTAAAATACATTGCTACTTTTTCCCCGTGTTATTTAAAAGAGAGTTCTAATTCTTTTTTTACTGTGCCAAAAAACGTGCTCTCTGGTACTCTAGATTTATAAACTGTATGCTCGGTTATTAGAACCATGAACCTATGACTACAAAAGGCAGAACGACAAAAATTTCAAGAGTGTATTTCGGCTCACGCCTTCGCGAGTTCATAGTTCTGAAATGAAAATTGATTTTTTTTACATTTTTATGGTTTTAACTGTCATGTCTTAGGTTAAAGGCATTTTATATACACCCAGTCCTTTTTTTTCGCGATACATTGGTTCCAGAAAACGGCGCGTAAAAAAATCACAACTTTCATATAATTCGACAATTTGGTTCCAAAAATTGCAATATCGCGTGAAAAAGTCCCAGAAACGTATGAAAAATTGCCGTCCAAAAAATCGCGTATAATCGAATTCGCGTAAAAAAATTCGCGTAAAAAAAGGGCTGGGTGTATATTTCAATAATAAAAACACAAAGTTTACTACTAATTTAATATTTTTAAACATTTTTTTTATTAGGCATTTTATTATTTTGTCTTTTTGAAATTTAAAAACGTTCACTATTCCATGATATCGCTTGCTTTTTTGTCCGAAATTGTCCCGGTTCAAGAAAAAAATATTTTGATTGAAATAAAAAATATAATACAAAATCATCAATCCAATCATTTACATTATCGATTGAGGGGAGAAAACTTGATGTTATTTCAATATTATATTTGAATCGTTCAAATTTTTTTTTTCACCCGTGATCCGGGTTTTGCCTTTTGGCATCTTCAGGAATTTTATCATACGGATGAAAAACAGATGACTCAAAAGAGCAGATGAAATAGAACTGTCTGTTCTATCGCATTCATGTGATAGAATTTCCCATGATGTCTTAATGTGAAACCCGGGTCGTGTGTAACAAAAATCGTGGAAGTTTTCATAACTTAAACAATCAAAATTTTATACAATTTAATATGTACTAGCACCCGGCACGAAATTGCAGGTAAATAACCTGCTTGGCATTTTTTACTCTTTTAAATGTTATTGCGAATCACAGTGAATTTGGAACGTGGACTTTGAGATCGCTTTCAGATGACTGAAGGTTGATTCATTTAACGAAGGTCATCACACATATTTATTGCATCCAGGGTTACCAAAACCAATATTCGAACATGTTCGAATCTCTTGTGAAATTCGAATATTATTCGTTCATAGTAACGATGTATATTGTATATTATTTTATCACTGGATTAATACAAAATGTCATTGTGCTTCACATTTTATGATATCTTTGACTGAGTTTTTTTTATATATTATATTATACACAAACAACGTATTTCTCATTTAATACTTATGCTGGTTATAAAAAATAAAATTTCTTGATTATGAAAATACAATTAATATTCTCGATGAAATTAATATAAATATATATATATTTATAGTAGCAGCCAACCACGTCGTGTAGCAATTTCCCAAATTTGATTTGTCTCAATATCACAAATCACACTTATTATTCAAAAAGGTTACGGTCGACAATTTTCTTTGTTATATAATTACTGTCGTATAGTTAAATATTTTATTGGACGATAGAAGTATAATTTTATTCACATGTTATTTATTCCCTTTATTTTCAACATTAAGCTATTCAATATTATTAAAGTATTATTGAATTTGTAATTGTTGTAACGTGTATGTACCAAATTTATTTGCAATTTGCAAATGCGTGTATGCAAAAAAAAAAAAAATTAAATAAATAATAAATGTATGCGGCCAGGGCAAGAAAAAGGTTAAATATGGCTTATATACGATGTTAATATTCCATTTCAAATATTTGTTCTGTGAAATATTTAGAATCCCTGACTGCATCTGAATTGAATTTAATCATTGATTTATTATAACAAACAAGTCATTAGTCCATATGTAAGAATTTCCAAAATGATCATGCCCATTAATTTTTTTATGAATATACGAATGATAATTTTTATTTCCAAACACATAGGTATGATGTTAAAATTTATGTTAACAAAAATATTAATAAGCTCTTAGGTCAGAGTGTTACGTACAAACGTAATTAAGTGCACGTTGGAAATGATAAAATTAACGTGAGAAAAATGCGTTACGATAACAGACAATCAATGTACTGATTTCAAAATCAAGTCCCTTCACCATACATGTTTTGTTGTCGAGAATGATTTTCAGCTTTTGTAATCGATGTGATTTTACCGTGGGTTCCAATATTTAATTATATTAATATTTATTGGATTATTGATCAATATAATGTCGTTTTAGCTAAAAAATAATTTGCATATTATTTTTAAGTAAATCTATATTAACTATCTGTGTATCGGTGAGGTACATATTTATTTATTCATAATTTTCAGTAGGGACGCCACTTTGGTGGAAGCCAGGGGTAAATTTAAAGAAAACATTTTTTGATGCATTGATTTGCACTAAAAGCTGAATCAAGGTCGATGGCGTCATCGATGAATCCACGTAATTTTATAATAATATTTAATTTTGAAAAATGTTATTTTTGAATGATTTAAAATTTAGGCTTATATGATGTTTTACCTTACAGTAGCAAAAATATGTTTTACTTTATTTTATTTGATAAATAATGTTGACTAATACTCATTAAAAAATCTTTAATAAAAGTCACCCAATTGTTGTATATAACTACGTACAGACGCTTCCCCGCACGATCGGAAGATTTATGTGCCTTTAAACGATAACGAATGTGTATAAAGCTCTTATGTTCAATCGAGTTCTTGTTTCAAAGCATACACATCACCCAACCACGTGTGAGGGTGGAGTATAGAGCCGACTATTAAACGACAACAAGGAGATGGGTTTAATAGAGAGAAAATTATAATGAAGAATTGAATTTCAATAGTAATATGGAAATTCCATGAGTAATTTGCTTTATGATTTAAAAAAAGGCTGAAATAAGCTTAAAAGTTAGATTTAAAAAAATATTACGGCCACACAGATACAATATCCATTTTTTGTCAACAAACATTCATCGAATTCGACATTATTCCTAGCAAGAATCTACAATACAAATAATATACATGAGACTACAGGTGGTGACATTTGGAACTATAAATCAATTTACTATAAACTTTTTGACAGTTCCCATAGACAGTGGCGCCAGTCCATCCATAAATAATTGAAATCAAATCGTAAACTCTATTGTATACGCAGAAATATCTATACATCCTATCGTTACTTTAAAAACATAATTTATTTCATTTATGTGCGCGAACGTCATAAAAATATACTTTTTATTTTTATACATAATACTATTTAAATGTTATAATAAAGCTACGAGTAGAAAAAGCAAGCAGGTAACTTGTTATAAATGGGATGTTTTTGTTGACTCGAACATTCAAATATAATAAAGAAGGGACTGTTTATAAAAAGGTTTATATTTATGTACACGTGTAAACTTGCTCACAAAGGTGTCGTATCGTTTAGAAATCTTTTGTGTCTGGAAGAATACTTCCCATCCTCGAGTGAATAATTTTAAAAGATGACTAATTATTCCCGGTTGTATAATATAAAAAGGGAATTTTTATCTTACGTAAAGCAGCTATTGTATTATAATGGATGATGCTTTTTTGTCGAAGAAACGTTATATTCGGTTAGTTGAAAAAATAAACGTAAAAAGACGACATAGTCGGGACCATTAGCCCGGATTCCAATCTTGACAAGTTGATGAAAAAATTTATAGAGTTATGTTCAAAGAAATGATAATAAAACACTTATATTGACTTTCCACCCGCAATGTCTTCGAAAAAGAGATGTTGAGCTAATGAGTAACAAGCAGTTCTTGTAAAAAAATCTATTTGAATCTATCAGGAATACAATATATACATACTTTTCAAAATTGCAGTATAATAAATAAATAGCATAGTTGAATGTTTAATCAATACAAATCATCATTCAATTACATATCATATCAATTACTTAATCTATTACTTATTTAAGCATAACCCGTCATGCCCATTTAGCGATATAATTTATATACAACGTTTATATGATTCAGGCATTTTTAAAAATTAAAACAATAGTATTTAAAAAAATATATAAATATATATAAAATTATAAAAATCTCTTCCATCACATTTTGCTCAAAATTTTGAAAAATATGCTTACATTTTATTCCCAATTGATTCCAATAGAATTTCATTAAGTACCTTCATTCAATATCACAAATAATTCTAAATTCACCTAAAACAAGTTCAGTTTAAAAATAGTTGAACTTGAATAAAATACTTCTTAAAAGAGTTTTTGTCCATGTTCGTTCCTAATGTAGAGTTAATAAACTTAGTAAGAGTGGTTACTTATTTGCTATATCTACCCTTTCCTGTAAAATAACTATTTATAATACAAATACTCTTGGTTACAATTCAATTTCATAAAACGATTCAAAAACAATTTATCATTTCTATCCGAAGCCCTCGAACGAGACAACTGAATAGAACGATTATATTTTATCTCATAGAATATTTTCCGCCGTTAACTGGCTGGCTTTATAATTATCATGACAGTATCGCCTCTTATGATATTTATGAATGCGTTTTTGGGAAATCAACTAATAAATTGGTACCAAATTATAACAAAAGCGAAAGAATATTATTAAAAATTTACTATTTTTTTTTTAGAACTAGCTAGACATTTCTCTATGGGCTTAAAATTTTGTTTAATGCAAGTCATGGGGTCTAAAAAATTTGGTAAACGGGATAAAAAGAAGTTGAGAATTGTATGACGTTATTGATGAGTAATCTCTTACCGTACTCCGAATTGGTTATTATATAATGTCACTTGACGAGTTTTTACGAAATAAACACGTCCCATTAAACAAAGTACTGCTCGAATTTATATCAAAATTCTGAGGTCAATATCATTAAGCCAAAAATATTTTAGAAATCATTTTTGTGATATTAGCTCACATTGTGAAAAAGTTGTTATTGTTTTATTGAAATATGTTATTAAATAATGTACGTTTTGTTCATCGAAAAGGTACAAGGTAATTTTAGATTTCTATTGAAAATCTCGAACATGGTTACATGCATTTAATTGTCAGTGCATGTTTTAGATAACGTAAAAGATGTCGCATAATAAATTGAAGACATTTTCTAACCATGTCAGCTCTCAGTGTGAAGCATAACGGATATGACTTGTGAATACCTAAAATCTCGACAGAAGAAGTTTTCGTTGAAAACTGCATGTTAGTGCTTATTTTTCGAAAAAGGCAAAGGTACACAAATAAGGCTATATTTTAAATAATTAAAACAAACTTTTTTATATTTTTATATAGGACTTAATGTAGGAATTCAATTTATGAAGTTGTCGGTTCATTGAACTGATCTCACATAAGGGACGGGAATTAGCAGGATTAAGCTAGTCGTTGAGAATATAACTAGAATGTAGTTGTTTCTTTTTTTTATGAACCATGATGTCTTTTGATGCAATAATTTCTTACTTATACATTCTATATAATAATATACGTTCTACCAGATTTTAAGTTCGTACCTACCTCGAGTTGTAAGTTGAAAACGATTAAAATAATCTTAATTGAAATTTCTCGAAAATTTTGAAAACTTATTGATTAAAAAAATGGTTTTAGTAATATATATAAAAATATGTTAAATGTTGCAAAAACGTTCGTACGTCGTGTTTTGTGTTAACAAAGAATAAAGAAAATTCCAAGGTTTTATTAATGATTCAATTGATATTGTTAAGCTGAAATTGATTCAAGACTAAATGCATTTTAAAATTGATGAATTGATAGGGCTGCCACAAAATTGACGAGATATAAACTGATTCCATTTGATAAGATACATTACTATATTAAAACGTACAAAACTTAAACATTCTTTTCTCAGTGATTAAATATTTGTTCCCATTGCAATATAAATTGTCGAAAGTATCAAAAATTTTACTTGCCTGAATGAGCAATGTTCTTCAATTAGCACTTCTACAAGAAAAATGGCATTTCATCGGTTAAAATTATGTTTTTAGATTTCTCAGAAAGAAGTTATTTGACTTCTTACAGTTATCGTTTCTTTATTACTTGTATTATTGATTTTAGCTTAGTGGTATTATGTTTTAAAGATATTAATAATTGATACTGATCCCAACTCAAATTAAGTGGATTTCTGCTATTCACGTTTTCATTATTAATCAATTGCTATTTTTTTTAACCAAAAACAAATAATAATTATAAAGTGCATTATTTTATAAACATAATTCAATCAAGCTTACGATTGTATTTGTAAAACGTTTTGCCTCGTAATTTATCGAATTCTTCAAGAATTATTAACTTCTTAAAAAATAGCGTAGCTATGTTTATTTCTATTTTAATATTACTATGAATAAAATAACGTGCCAATAATTTATCAATTTATAGTCATATTTTTTAACGACTTCACAGCCCCAAAACAAACAAATTTGCTTATTTTTAAAATAAAAGTCCAATATGAAATTTCTCAACTTTCTACCAGTTTCAAGGCTTGTAGCTGAACTGTCATCATTGATATCTTGAGCATATATCATGGTAAAGACTTCTGTTCGAATAGTAGATTTTATTTAAAGAAATGGAACCTTCCAAGGGCGATTAATCTGAGACATTAATTTTGTTCTAGTTGCATTTTCTATCATTACTCTCTCAGTAAAAAAGAGACTGATTTACTCCTGGATAACAAAATCTGACCATAATCGGCTACTGGAAATCCAAATGTTCATATTGGATACGGACGCTATTATAAAATAATAACTGTCAAATTTCAATAGAAAAATAAATTATAAATTCGAAAATCGAATATGAATAAATCCATAAACTTCGAGACTGTATTTTGAGCACCCTATTGATTATTATTCGATGAAATCGGCAAAAGCGCATCCTGCCTGACCTTTATGCAATCAAAATACAAAATAATAAAAAAAAACATAATACAATGTTCCGACATGGCGATCAATGGATATCGAGTAACCATTATGTCGCTTTACAATACGTAAGGCCGATGCTTAACAGTGTTAAAATAATTACTCAATATAAATGCGATATGGCAATAAATCCAAGTTCAGTGTCACGTGATCATTTTTTCCTAACTCAATTGTGATACTGAAACTAGAGCGGAGTCCACAAAGCCGGCTCCGTGTTTAGTTGTTGCTAGGTAGAGTTGTGACTATTTTTTATTTAATTTTATAGAATTTTTACTATTATAAGATTCCATTCTGCTGAAGATATTGTCTAGGTAAGACGCATAATAAAAAACCCCTCACGAATATTGGCGTAGGGTATATCATGATATAAAAGAATAAAAAATAGCATTGTCAGGCCAAAGCAAAGTTATCTGCATTCGATTTGAATCCTAATGGAAATTTACGTTAATTTTTCACCAAAACAGAAACCCTTTTAAAGTCTTATGTGTCTTATTAATGAGTAAAGGAGTTTTAAATTTCAATAAACAAAATCTTTTATGTTTTGTATAAATTTAAAAATATTTTTTAAGATCAGGTCTAGTTTCACTCTGAAGTAAAACGGGTCATGAAAATGTTATTAAACTGTTTATTAATTACATTTTAACAAATATATTTTTTAAGTATTCCTTAGCAATGCTAGGGGCGAATTCTCCACGCGAAAATTTTGTTTATTTTTATCAGTTGAGGGTTGTAAAAACTCTTTCCAAATTTAATTTTCACATTTGACCTTATAAGGAAATTTTTTAAAACATTATACAAATTGTTACTTGTTAGAAATTAGTTTTTCCATAGAGGGTTCCAGATTAGGGAAACATTGTGTTTTCATGGCATTTATTAAGGGCTATTGAATAGTTAAAAAAACATGACTCGCGACTGACTACAAATATTTAACTATGTCTGGTTTTTTTTCAACCTTTCCTATATATGTGAATTGAATTAATAATCAACCAACCAATATGGCGAATAACAAACGTTTCATATTATACATGTAATAGACAATAAAAAACACAATATTTATTTATCTGAATTTATTGTTAAAAATAATATTGTTTCTATTAAATCTGCATTTGTAGAAGCTCTTAAATCAGAATTAAGGATTTTAAGAGCGGAAATAAACCGCTATACGGATTCTTGGGTTAGCTGCAATGCTGTAACGATCAATGCTGAATGTTTTATTATTTATGGATACCACTGTATTGCCATGTTAATATTAAAATTACAGGCTCGGTGTATTTTTCTTCTATTTTCAATGCATCGTATACTCATTTTTGAATTTCGAAATACAGCCTCTTTCGTCACTATGTTAGGATTCAAACGAAGACGATTTATTTCCTCTTATACATTGAGATATTTTTCAAAATCGTCTTATCGAAAAAGTAGTCGGAATCTGCACTTTTTTTGGAAGTCAATTGACACCACTCCTCGAACTTTGTTGATCTGCTTAAACCGTCGAAGAAAAACAATTAAACAGTCCAATCGCAAGATTTCCATTACGTATGTAACACAAAACATATGTGCAAACAATTTATAATACACGTATAAAACATGCAAAGAGAAATTTAGTAGATTTTGCAAATTAAATCACGTAATTGTAGAATTAATATTCATAATGAGTAAAATTTTGCATTCGACTTTGTTGTCTATGATTCGTATCTCAGAACACTTTCTAGTTTAATACTGATCACGACATTTTAATAACAAAATTATTTAATCTATACCGGCTGCCGGTTTTTGATTGAATATAGAATAGTGCATAGATCACATAATCGATGTTCAATTGTATTTTAGCATTAATGTTTTTTCTGCGCATATTTCTCAAATATCTATTTTTCATTCATTTATCATATCATTTGGTGCATTTTGCTACGGCGATATTGCATTTAATTTAGGTACAGAGTGGCTCAAATATGATGACGATTTTTTTTCAATAATAAAAATAAATTGTATAAAAAAATAAAAGAGTTGTTTAATATAAGATGTTGAATAAAACGTTTCAATTAATTTATGTATTTATAATTCGAGGGCATTGATTTTTTAGCGTTCAATTTTTTTCGATGTTATCCTAAAAACGAAAAACAGCCAGTAAGATTCAGTTAACCTCAAGTACTTTCCTAGCCTTTTGCATATAATCATTCTCTCTTAGAAACAGAGAGGTTGGATCACTGAGTAACAATTGAATCTCGCAAAAAAAACATCTGCTGATATCTCTATAAGATGATGCATACATGGAGGGCATGGATTTATGAATATTTATAAAGTAACATTTAGTGTACTGACCAACGCTTGACAATAACTTATTTACTTCAACGATAACTCTTTTGAAAAAATATATTTTAAGTTTAGTTCAGGGGTTTGGAAATTTTTTAGACTACTGGCCACACAGACTTCCACACTAAGTTTCAATAACAAAAATAAGTACAAACTAGCTCACCATACCAACTTACGGTAGTTTTCAATGTCACACATTTAAAAAAAATGTGAATTGGTCACATTTTGATTGAATATCCTGAGTATTTTAAATAATAATAAAAGAAACTTTAGTACTGTTTCAAATCAGTTGATCATGATTGCGATGAGCGAAACTGGCTCTGATTATAAAATATATAGTGAAAATAACACTAAAACATATGATTTTATTATTTAAATATTGATTGGTGCTGCTCACGGACCGTACATTGGTGATGCCTGGTTAAGTTGTTATAACGGATAGAAGTTTTATTTACTTCCTTTATCGCACATGTATTGCTTTTATTTGATTAGTAAAAAAAAGAATTGAATATCTGCACCTATTACAGAAAATATATTTGTTTTATATATTATTTAATAAATAAAAACATCTTTGAGTTGAATGAACGCCCCTGAGTCAAGGTGTAGTCTAAAGGAAACTTTAGAGGATATAGCATCACCGTTCATTTTGCCCTCGATCCAAATGTGTTTTACGTAAATTGATCAATTACTTATTAGATCATAAAAAATTCCTAAGCATTCATATAAAAATATTCCGTTTGCACAGACGTTGTTTTATGTAAATTGTGTTAGTTTTTTTGTTGTGTTGTTATGCAGAATTCGGTAGACTCAGTCGCAAGTAATATTTTTAAATATTTAATTCAGTCTTGGCCTTGGGAAGGTCTCATCTAACAATTGAATGGCGTGCAAAGACTCTGCCGTACGAAAACAAAATAATTAAACATATAATTGACCCAATTGCTTTTAATCTACTCTAAAACTCTTCTAGTGATTAAATGAAATTCTGAAACGGAAGCTGGACACGTACTGAAGAAAAAGGTAATTTTCAAAAGATGTAATAGATCGCATTTTTATATTTTACTCTCTTCTTACGTTATCACTTTTTTTTACAAAAAAACAAAGCTCAATTAAATTCAGTGTTCATTCTCAATGACTAACCTAACCTTCCTAACTTTCCCTTGCGTGAGATCAGTTTAATAAGTCGACAATCTATAAAATTTATGGTTTACACCACGGGGGGCAAACTTTTGATGGAGGATGAATGGCCGAATTAAAGAATTCAAAATGAGCAGCGGGCCGCAAATAAAAAACCATTTTCAATATGTACGTAAACTATTTATTATTATAACGGTTTGAACAGGACCCGAGATGATGAATTTTATTTTTAATTATTATATTTCTTTTCAATCTTTTTTCGAAAGCGTTAAAAGATGAAACTGTGATTTTTTTCACATTTTTACGCTCGCGTGCCACAGAAAAATACACGGCGGCCCGCATATGGCCCGCGGTTTGCCTATGACTGGTCTACACCATAGTTTCTAAGCCATTTTACATCTGCGGACCAACAAAGAATCCAAAAAAAATTTGCGGACCATCAATTTTGCAACGCCGTATGCAGATATAATAACATTTAAGGATATTAAAATAGACAAATAACATGATATTCAGTTGTTTCGGCTTATCCAAAAATCTTCACGGAGCACCCAAAAATCTCCACGGACCAGCGGTTGAGACACTTTGGTCTACATTACGTCGTATTATACTTATTCCCACCGTAACCCAAAAATGTTATATAAGTAAGCATTTTCAAGTTTCAAATTACTTAACATTTTAATTGTGTTGTAATTATTGTAAAAAAACTTTTTTCAACAACTCATTGAATGTACAATTATCATTAAAAAATTTGGATATCTTTATAATCAAATTATAAGAAAAATAGTTTTTTAAGTTATTTAAGATATATGTGAAGTTTCGCTTGTATATAACCGATGCAAGTCGTTTACTGTGTGTCAGTTCTGAATGCTTGAGATGCCGAAAGACGAAACCCGGGGCGTGAGTGACAAAACACATGAAAATCCCATCAAATATGTTCGGTCGATATTATAAATAATAACTATTATAATGTTATGTTGTTGGTAATACCACTCTGCAATTATGTTTATGTGCAGTCATCGTGTGCGCGTTTGTCTATGGTTAATAAATGGTTGTCATTTAATAAATTTAATTGCACATCGGAAATTGGCGACAATCAATGCAAATGCCATATTGATATTAAAAGGTCATACTAAATATCAAATGGATCCTTTTACAATAAAACATAGTTCAAATTCGAAAATACATTGCTGGACTCTCACGGCATTTTTATAATTTAATATTATCCTTGAATCTAATATTTGATTTACGATTTGTAATTAAATTTCCTATGGAAATGCATTGTTTCAAGCAGTAAACAGTAAATTGACGGCGAGAAAGAAAAATATCATTTTGTAAAACATATTTATGTCAACATTATAAATAGAATTTTAAAAAACATAATTACTTCACAATGTGTTACTGTTTTAGTCAAGGAAATATTCTTTTTTTGTCTATGATTTTTACTTAACAAAACTTGACATTGAATATTTTCAATAATCAGACATGGCTATTTGTAATACCAATTAACTATCAGCAATATTCTTGTAAATGCATTTTAATTGCTTAATCAAGCGTAGATTGGGAATTAATCATAATTAGTGAATACCGCAATAGACAATAGAGAAACGGTTACCTCTTCAGTCATTTTAAAATCGATTGTATTGCGACCTGGGGTATTGCGGTCGATGGGAAAAAACCACTAAGTGTATTTTATTGATCTTTAAGAAATAGTTTTCGTTCTGTCAATTCAACTGTTGAAGTGGCTGATTGCAGTGTGTTGATAGTTGTAAATTTAAATTATATGAAATAGTTAAAATTAAATTCGAAAATAGCTTAATTTTTCCTAATATGCTTTATAGTTTTAGTAGTAGTAACATACCATTACTGATTTTTTCGGAGATGAAATATTCTTTATTTGGCTCAGAAGGGAACGGGTTTATCCTGAAATATAGACATACGAGTAGAGTAGGTCTAGACCAGTGGTTCTCACGTGTGGCCACCAACAGCTCCTTGGTAAAGATTGATATTTAACGAAAACGTGTTTTTTTTAAATTAATTTGTACCGCTGCGACCATGAGACATTTCAAAAGGCATGCCTTTTTTTATTTGATTAATATGCAATATATTTAGATAATAGTTTTTAATTTTGTCTGATTTTTGATTGAATTGGCATTCACTTGGTAGAACTCCATTGTAGAACTAAAATACATTGCTATTTTTTCACCGTGTTGTCTGTTTTTCATACTTTTGTTTTGTATATACCTAACCACTACTTTACATAGTTTTAAATTTAACGACACACGGTATATAACCCAACCTTCTGTCAGCTTTATACGTCCATTGTAATTTTTTATGAAAGATACCCCCCTCCTAAAAAGATGATCGATTGTATTTTCATTATGTTAACGTAACCAGATGTTAAAACTTTACCCACGTAAATATGTATTAGGTGAGTCCATTCATTAATTGCTGAATAAAATCACGAGAAGTCAATGGTGCTTTATTAAATTAACTTTCTTTCTGGGATGAGAATTTAAAAAAAATCCGTTCTATGAAAGACTAAAGAATATACGTCGATTAACTTTAATAGTTAAATTGAATAATGGAGTAAAACAATGACTTGTATCCTTATTATTCTTTGCTGCATTAACTTAAAATTAAAAGTGCTTTTGACTGAAATATTATACTAAAGTTATAGGCTAAAATACATTTGTCAACTTTGCATAGGTTTCGGGAGGGAGATTGCAACGTTCAGAAACTTTGCTGTATTAATTAATGGCTTGAATGAATTTAGTTTTGAAAAGCAGTGTATAAGTTATAGAGACAGTATATTTCTAGTAAAATATGTTTTTATTAAAGTTTTAGTGAAATCGCATGCCAGAGTATTCTCATCACATTTAATCATATTATAATGTGTTTAATTATGCTTCTACGTGTGAAAATATAGTATAGTATGATGGATTTTTTGATTTAAATAAAATTACATAACACGAGACATCAAAAATTTTAAATTAAATCTTTATCCTCGTTCTGCTATATATCTAAGTATAGCATTTTGGTTTATTTTTCATGGTAAACCTATACTAAAATAATAGTAATTCGTCTAAAAGCTACTGTAATTATTATGCACATTATATGACATTTATTATGTTAAAGTCACTGAGGTATTTATTACACGGTGAAAAAAAAAATGTATTTTAGTTCTACAAAATTATTTTTAACAAATATAGTTGATAGCTATTTCGGCTCACGCCATCGTCAGAACTATAGTCGCCGAAATAGCTATCAACTATATTTGTTAAAAATAATTTTGTAGAACTAAAATACATTTTTTTTTTCACCGTGTTATAATGGAGTTCTACCAAGTGAATGCCAATTCAATCAATAAAGAGGTATTTATTGTTTACTAAAATAAAATATTTTATTTATGATATTGACTGAAGGTGCTCGATGGAATTTCAATATCAAACATATAATACAACCGTACAAAGTTTCAATAATTCAAATTATATATTTAATTCAAGAAATAATTAAATTGAAAAGAGAGTACATTATTTAGTTTTAGCGAATTCTACAGATGCTTCTCGACAGTCTGAATACCGTCTGTTTTTTCTTCCAGAATGATGGATTGCATCATCACAAAACATCGTAGATTGCTATCAATTGAATGGCGATAGAGAGGTTGGTGGAAACAAAAAAATCCTGAAGTTAACGTGTGGTTGGCAATGCTCCGAATAGGGGAATATTTGATCAAAGAAATATATAAATAAAAGAGAAGGTTGTCAAATTATTGAATATTAGAATGGAATTAACCACATAAAAATTAATAAACTTGAGTCCAAAATATGCTTTTTAAAAGCTCTGAAAATGTGTCACAAAAATAAAATACCAACATTAATTTGACGCAACAGATGAATCTTCATAAAGTTACCGTTGAATTAATCGAATATTCTAATGAATCATTATTACTCACCAGTCATAAATCACTTATCACTTATAAACACTTTAAAATAATATTTAAAAAAAACTATGTTAAAAATAACGATACAAAAGTTTTCATAAATCTAGTAGAACTATTTATAATGTCCACTTTGATAATGCAAGTTTTCATTTAATTTTCGAATATAATAGATAAAAAATTACGATAGTGTAGAAATAAAATAATATATTTAGCGAACTTCACACAACGACCGCAATGTACGGCGGTAAAAATTTGACTGAAGTCTGTAGAAATTTGTACCGGCAAATCGTTTTGTTATCTATTCATGACTACCATGTGGCTCTAACACACAGACACGCTGTCGTAGCGCTTACATTTTTATAAAATATTTTGTTTTATTTACATTTAATCATTAATAAGATGAATACACATAAACTAGAATATGGCAACATATTTCTCGATAGATATGGCGTCAACCTTATGGCAATATAATTATTAAGGAAAGGATTTTTATTCTATTGATCTTTAAACTCATTTCGCTTCTTTGAAAAGAATCTTTAAACTAAATCTATCTAAAAAAAATACTATCGGTGAAATAATAAAATTTTTATTTTTTGATACCTTAGCATTTATGTAGATTAAAAAACAATATTGAATGGTCGTGGAATAATCACATTTTTTTCTTGTATTTTAATAATAAGTGTATAATATATATATATATAATATTATCTAATATTTTAACGAACACTTAAATTCATACATGTTCCTGAACTATCTCGATATTGTTGTGTTTTATTTTTTACGCAAAAAAAAAATATATATATATTCTTCCACCGACTTTCTTTGAGTATACCTCTTAGACTAACATTCGAATAAAAGATTTTCTCTCTCTAGCGTTCAAGAAGTATTTGTATTATATATGCGTTATTGTTAATTTTAATGGAATTGCTCCATTGTGTATTGCTCACATCTGTAGCGATTAAGTCCTACTGCTGGCGACGGTGTAGAGGAAATATATCAAATAAATACATTAAAGATTAACGAGATTTGAAAGCGCTGACAACCCTTACGGATTATCGCTCTATTGTGTTGAAATCGAATAAAAAAATGTGTTTAGAATCTTATTTGTCATATTGGACGTGAATATTGAGTGAGAATAAAAAATCATTTTCCATTTGAGTTTATTTGACACCATAGCTGTTAGATTTTTTTTGAATGCTTGTCAGAAATATTTCATATATGACACCGTTCTTTTTAATAAGAGACCCGACCAGAGATTGTGCCTAGTTTGTAGCGAATAGCGGAAGGGTGCTTGGTGACAATGAGACAGCTGGATTTTAGCACAAAAAATATTTTTTTATGAACCCAAGGTGAAAAACACGAAACACGAAACAGACAATGGACCTGTGTGCACAAAAGTGCATACAATTTTATTATTTTTAATTTAATTGCAGCTGAAGTGTATGCATAATCGATCAGCCGATCCTTGTCACGCTATTCAATTTCGTTATTTTTTTTCTATAACCTTTTTCGGCAATTTTTGCTCCACTGCATTTTTCAATTTTGACGCCCTATGACCTTCTCACATAAGTGCCGATTTGTGTTTGTATTTTGTATTGTTTTTAGGGTTGCAAGATTTTTTCTCATGGGGTGGCTTTCTACTGAAACCAATAGACTGAGTCTTTTTCGAGCTCTAATAGAACAATTTTGTTTTATTGTATATATACGAAAACTCTGTTCCATTATCCAATAATAAACTGAATAAAAATGAGTGAATAATTTTTTTTTTATTTTATATTAATAATACTGATAGACTACTAAAAAAAGATTATCAAAAAAGAGGGTAAAAACAATAGTGTACATATTTTTTATATGTCACTAAAATATTTTTTATATCGAATGTATTGTATTTGTTTAAAAACGTTTTTATATAAAATAAATTTATGATTGTAAGTAGTAGTAATAGTAGCGATGACCTAAATTTAATTCACAAAAAAATGTTTTGCAATCTTGTTATAATATATACAAACAAGTAGATTAATTTATTTATTTTATTAAATTCATATATGATACAAGGGAAGAGAGAGCCTTGCCTGAGATTCTCACGGGGGATTCAAATTTTTAGCTACGGCACTGATAGACAGATTTATGAGTATAAGTCAAAAAAGACGTTTTTTTGCATGATAGCAAAAAACAAATTTAAAAAGTTGAATCCTAAAGTAATTATTTCAGTAATTACATTCTCCGCGAAGTTATCATTTTTGCAATCCATATCAACAGTGTTCAAATATATACCAACACTTAATTAAATTAAGTTACTGTGAATTCTAGATGGAAAGACATGATATTTTAAATAATAAAAACACATTTTTTAGTAAATTTGATATGTTAAAACTTTGTACGATTCCAAATGTTTTGTCCGTGTGATATAATGCCTGAAGATGCCGAAAGGCGAAACCCGGGTCGTTAGTGACAAAACTAAAAAAAAATAACAATTCAAATTTGGAATGTTGAAATTCCATCACGCACTTACAGTCGATATCATAAATTACATTTTTAGTATTTATTTCCACAACATATTTTATGATCAGGTTCGGTTTCGCTCATCACAAGCATTATTAACTATCTGGTATTGATTATAAAATATATCGTCGAAATAAGTACCAAATAAGTTTTTTTATTATTTCAATCATATACCTATACCCACATCAGTTTTATTTCAACTGTAAGATGGTTTGATATATATATATATATTTATTTATTAATTTATTTATAATTGTAGTAGAGAATCTGTGATGTGTACTGTTATTTCAACTATGAAGTTTTAAGATTTTAAAGTGTGCCCAATATAGAAATATTATATAATCCTTAGAATCAAATCATGTGTGACGTTATTTGTGAATGGTTTTTTATTTCTATTGTAGGTGATACAAAAAAGAAAAGTCTCGGTACGGTACGTAAGTTCTTAGCCCTACAGTTTTTGTGGAACAGTTAGCATGGCCCTTGAACTAAAAAAAAAGAAATTAAGCCCAGTGGCGAGTCATAACTAAAACGTAAAAGAAGTGTGCTTGGGAGATAGAAAACATGAACCTTAAAAATAACTATATTTTTTTTTTATATTCTGTATCAAAAGTTATAATACATTTTAGGATTATCATGATATCACTGCAAACGCTTTGGAGCAGTAAATAAAAATGTGATGTTTTTTTTCGAATAATACTTTCATTAAAACCAGGGCTGTAAAGTTGGGGTCGTAATTATGATCCTTTCGCCAATGTATGTACGTATTTTCAGAGCATTTGGTGAACTGTACGTTGCGACCCCAAACAAGTATCGAAATAATCAATAAATGTCTTAATATCATATTTAATACGGCGAAAAAATAGCAATGCATTCAGTAAGTACACAATCAATAAATTATATAGTTGATAGTTATTTCGGCTTACGTCTTCATCGGAATTATAGTAGTAGAAGTTCTTACGACGGAAACCGAAATAGCCATCAACTATATATCTTATAAATCTGTAGAACGAAAATACATTGCTATTTCTTCACCGTGTTATAATGTAGTTCTACCAAGTAAATGCCAATTCAATCAATTACATCTAAGCTTAGCTCTCGACAAAATCAGAGTTGTTAAGTCGGGATTTGGAATCGATTCCGACTACTTTTTCGATTAGAGTGTTTTGAAAAATATCTTAACAAATAATTTAACGGATTGGTTTGTTGATATTTAATAAAATGCATATAAATAAATAACAAAGATAACGAAAAACGTGAATATATTAAACTTTTTTTACTGAATCCATAGATTTGATTGAAATGCCATTAACGCTGATAAAAATATTTTTTTCACTTACTAGATATTAAAAATAGAAAATGTTATGTACATTTTTTTTTTAATAATTTTGCATAAATTTTATAATGCTTTTTTATAAACCTAAAAGGGAAGGTTTCGAATTGCACTTGGGGTTTTCCGAGTAAATAATCCGCCATTGTTTAAACCTCTGTTTTATTATAATTTGTATAAGGAAGAAAAACTGAAGAAGCAGTACGTGATAATAAATTCAATATGGTTGCGCGATAAGCGATATGTGAAGTTTTAATATACTATTTCATGTTTCATTTGATTAATTAATCTAACGTTCTCGCTGTAAAATGTAATAATGTTTGATGAATACATTTTTGTTTCACAACGGGCTTCGCTGTATAATAAATTTTAATTATTCATTTGTTTCGTTTCCGATGGTTAATCGCTATAAAAAAACCAGCTGTATCATTAAAGAATTCTTCGGATATTTATTAATGATTAATTGTTTTAATTATTAACTGGTAAGTGGCTATTATAAAAGCCATATTTTTTAAGAACTTTTAGGAACATATTTGAAAACGTCGAATGTGCCGGAGATTTCTTCTGAAAGTGACAGGTTGGTCACATCTACGATTTAATTAGTTGTTTATCAATTTCTGCGCTAGATGACCACGGCGGAACATTAACAACTAAGAAATCGATTGAATCAACATTAATCTAGTGATGCCCTATCGAATCAAGTAAAATATGCAAATTTCATTATTCAAAATATTCCCCGTAAATAAAAGCTCATAGCATTGACCAATTAACTACAGGACTGAAATTTTAATAGTAAATAAAAAAGCAATAATATATTTGATTTGAATTGCACTGAAATTCACTATTATAATATATCATATGTGTTATATTCATTATTAAAAATACCTAGTAATTTTTGACACCTTTACACCAAGCGTTGTGATTTTTCTGTATTTACTCTAAACGTCTTTATTGTGATGATTGCACCTTTTTTAAATTCTTCGCTGTTATTAAGCGATCTGTCAAACATCAACGATCGATTGTACTATACATAGAGATATTGGTTATTTGAATAACCAACATTGTAAAGTTATATGAACAAAAAAACTTACTTCAGTATTGCATAGGCTCTATTACTGTCTAGCTCATAGGTTCCCAACCTGTGGTTCGCGAAGGGTTTTTTTGAGGGTCGCCAACTTATACGGTCAATAAAAAAAATATTAACTTTTGCTTGGCTTTTGGATTGTATGGTGAGTCGCGGGTCACATGGATTTTATGAAAAGGGGTCGCCACCCGAAAAATATTGTGAGCCTTTGGTCTAGCTGTTATAATAATCACCAGTATAAAATCGCTGACCTTGATAACACCCAACGTCGTGTCTCTGATGGAATTTATTTGAAGTGCTCAAACATTTTTTCAATTATATAAGCAATCGATAGATATTATTCAATTCGCAATTATATCATTAATAATTTTGAAATCTCTGCAGCGGGGCTCGAGCGAATATTTGGCCATGGCTGATTGCTTAACTATGACGGCCATTTTGAAGACTTCCGCAAGACTTGGAATAGAAATTATTATTAGAAGTCCTCATCCCAATGACAAGGTAGGAATAACCGAGACGAAAAAAATCGAAAATGTTGAATTCAGGTGAAGATACATGTGGGGTTTTATTTAATTAATTTTGTGACCGAATCGGCAGCCATAACGCTGAAGGCAAGCGGTCGCCGAACTATGGCTCACGGGCCGAACCTGGCACCCCAAAATAATATAATGACATTTAATGGTATGATTATATTTTTTGTTTAAGTTAAAATAAAGATAGGTAATAAAAATTTTACATTGTTGTAAAAATACGTAACGAACACCGAGTTTAATTTTATTAGTTTTCGTAAACGTAAACACAAACCATGTACAAGCTACAAGCAGATTTGGCTCCCAATTTTTTTTATTGTTGTATTGTTCATATTTGGTTCTTTGGCTAATAAGTTTGCCGACCAGTGGTCTAAGGTATTTAAACGTCTCGGCTCACGGATGTCTGTGTCATGTATCCGGATGCATTGGATTTTATCGCGGTGTCGGTAAATCCTGTGGTTGAAATTAACCTCCTCGTTTCTAACTGGATCTAATTTAGTTCGCCGTGCTCATTTCTTATGATTTTTCGTCTTAATACAATATCATTTTAGTGATTGGTGTTGTTTTTATTCTCGAAATCGTCATTTCAAAAAGGGTCGTTACCTGAGTAATTCATTGATATTGCGAAAAAAATACTGCATTGTTAAGGGTATAATGTCCACAATAAATGCAAGTCTATTCGTGTTCAAAAGTAAAGTTTAACAAATATGACAGGCGCCATAACAAACCCAATTTCTCAGTATTTGAATATTATATGTAAGGGGCAATATTTTTTATTACTGACTCAAAAGCGAAGTGCTTAAGGCGTATTGATTGCAAGTCGATGCCGGCTAAAAGAATGAACAAGTATGTTGTCCCACCTCCATCTATAATATATATACAGAAGTCGTAGAAAAACACGACTTCGACTCCGGCTAAAAATGTTTAATTTTGTAAGGTTTTTTTCCAATCTTTTCTATTTATGTGCATTAAATTGAAGATCAACCAACCAATCGTTCATGATCGTTCAAAATCGTCTTATCGAAAAAGTTGTCCGAGTCGTTCGTTTTCATTACTCCGATTCCACAAAACGGATATACAACAATTGGTTTACGGTCGCCTGTCATGCCAGAATACTGATCAAAAGAAACGGTTTTTTTTAACAGTCTTCCACAGGGCCGAGCTTTAATTTGTACACTATTCAGTTAAAGAAAAAACAAATTAATCTTCTCCGCGCTTAAAGAAAAGAAGACAACTTTATCAAATATTATTGTTTAATTGAAAGTTGATTTTAGCCTCAGTCGGCTAGACAAGAAAAACTCTTTGAGCTAATTATCACATTTCTAACATTTCCTGGTACGAATTGAACACTCTCAGTCAAGAACTCTTCAGATAGGGCTGCGTTTGTATTTTCCTCAAGAGAAAGCCTTCATTAAACAGTTTTTTTACTAATACAGTACATATACTCAATGAAAAAACATATGACTAACGGATATAATGATTGGGTAACAGATACAGTGGTCGGCCACCCTTCAGGTTGGGCCACTCAACAGTAAAACACAATAAACAGTTACTTACTTAAATCGTACACTGTGATTATTTTTTCTTACAAAAAAACTACCATTGGTTTCGATGCTGTAAAGCTCAAATTTAAAATTGTTTACAAATTGTTCGAAATTGTTCATTGTTTAATTCATATCACCATTAGAGTGATTAAGCGAGCGCACACTTTTTATTTGGAATCCAAAACTTTTTCGTGTTACGTGAAAAAAAATCACCTCAATAGATGAGATCGCAGTATAATTTAGTGTTAACCAATATTTCTTAATAAGTGTTTTTGACTATATTTCATTTACAGAAAAGTGTTTGCAGTTTTTTTAACATCTATGATCATAGAATTCAACTTTTGTCACTCAAGTCTCTTTACTAATCTTAATAGTAATGCCAACGACTATTTTCTTTGATTGTATTGTTGAGATTAGATAGTTTAATTAAGTATTTTCTAAAAACAAAAATATTTTTACTTCTATGATTTATGCAAAAAAAAGGACTGATTGACCCTTTCCTGGAAAGTAGACAACAACTGTGCATGAATAACATTTTTTCTTTTTCTTTTGTTATCCTTTTATTCAATCTTATAAAATTTTTATGCAAAAAAAAAAACGATTCACACATTTATCACATCTTGACTGAAAAATACATTTTTAGTACTATTTCCACACTAAATTTTATTTAATTGATCAGTTGATAATACAAGTTATGAGTGGAAATAGTTTTAATTGTTTTAAATATAAAAAATGCGATTCGATAAATTTCTACAAATAATTGACCGATCGTTGTATGTGTTATTATTACCCTAGAGCAGGGGTCACGAATCATTTTTAAAAACATGCCAGATCGAATTTTTAAATACCGGGGGGCTGGAAAAAAAATATTTTTATCGAAATCACCCCAAGATCATATCGTAAGAACTCATTGTTTACGCTAGTTGTTATTTTGGTTGCACCTCTTTCATAGAGTTCCGATTATTGAAAATATTTGATAACTTGACGGATAAAAAAAAATTTAGTGGCCTTTATTATTATATTTTATATCTTCATTCAAATAGAGTCCACTACCTAGATGTCGTACGCCAAATTCAAATACGTGACTTATGTATTAAATTCTTATATTGCGTCACATGATGTTTAATACTTATAGTATATACTTGCCAAATTGAAATAACTATGCATTTCTTTAAAAAAAAAATTTAAAAAAGCCCCGATTACATTTTAGTGATAGTTGGTTATTATTTGTTGTAAAATATTTTCATGAATGACCCATTAACAGTATTTATCGTTGATGAAACTTATGACAGGTTTATTGTGTTAATTATTATTGGATCAATATAATTGAAATTTATTTTAACTGTCATTTAGTTCTTACCTTGGGGTCTGTGTTTTCCTTTATTAAATCCTTTTGATATATAGACGATGCCAACTGTTTATTGTGCGTCAGTTATGTTGCATCCGTGTGATAGTATGCCTGAAAATGCCGAAAGGCGAAACCCGTGCCGTGATAAAACATGTGGAAGCGTACAAAGTTTTAACAATTAAAAAAAAGTGACTGTTTATTAATCATTGATATGCAATTATAATTATACCTTATGATATCGACTGAAGGTGCTTGATGGAATTTCAATATCAAATTTTAATTGTAACAAATTTGTACGATTCCACATGTTTTGTCACTAGCGACCCGGGTTTCGTCTTTCGGCATCTTCAGGCATTCCATCACGCGGATGCAACAGAACTGACAAAGATGCCGAAAGGCGAAAACCGGGTCGTTAATGACCACACATGTGGAATCGAACAAAGTTGTTACAATTAAAATTTGATATTGAAATTCCATCAAGCACATTGTGTTTACGTTTACGAAAACTAATAAAATTAAACTCGGTGTTCGTTACGTATTTTTACAACAATATAAATTTTTTATTACCTATCTTTCTTTAACTTAAACAAAAAATTATTCATGTTCTCGATTTATAAAAGAATTTGAATTTGTCAAAATAAGATTTAAATTTTTCTTACTAAGTTTTTTTTTAAATGAAAATATTATTGCGCCTTCCGTGGATATTTGTGCCAGAGCCGCACCTAAGGAGCCAAAGAGCCACATGCGGCTCTGGAGTCACACTTTGCCGACCACTGCCTTAGACTAACACTTAAATCAAGACACAAATTGTATAGCTACATTACTATAAAAACACGGCACGGAAATTTCGGGTTTTCTTAACCTGATGATAGGCAGAAGAAAAAGATTTTCCGTAAAAATCAAATTGCTCCTGTGAACCGCAATAACTACGTCGATCATTTCGTTTAAAAATGTGCGAAAAACGTACATGTTTTGATGAAAATCTTCTTAATGAACGACGTTTCTTTTTTATTAAGTCTACCATTATGAAAATATTTGCTATGTCAATATATTATTTAATACATAAAAAAAAAACTAAATGTTTACTGAAACATAATTTGCAGTTGATAAAATCAAATTCGGAAATGAATTGTGCCACGTCACAGTTGAAAATTTTTCATAACCTTTTAATAGTTGTAGATATTACTGACATCTAAAAATATAATCGATAACTAAAATAAATATTGAATGCGTTTCATATTTTATATCGCTAGACAGCAATACTTGATATATAAATAATTTAAATGTTACTACAATTGTGTAAGAGATGTCAGTATATATTAGGTAAGTATTTTATAGTACGCTTTGAAAAATACTCAATAGATGTCAGTAACCACACAATATCTTGCCAAATAATTTTTATCAAAGTTTTCCTCATTCGTTTATATGCAGTAGAGATAAACAAGTAGTGGGAGCGTGCCACTTCTAAGTTCTTATATAATTCCACGTATTTGTAAATCGATTACTTGGAAACAATTTGGGTTTGCGAACTCGCTTTTGTTTGCACGGTCAGTTTTTTCAACCTATGCCAACATTACAAGCACACCGTCTTGTTGAGAAAAATAACATAATTTTATATCTCGTTTTTGTGATAGCCGTCTAAAAATATTCGTCAATGCTATTTACGTATGACTAATAACTTATTTCTTGATTATGCGCTTTTTGTAAAAATTTAATTTGAAAGATTTCAGACTTTATCGAGAGATGGTTGACTCATTTGTAAACAAATTTAGCAGACGTTCCGATAACATTTTCGAATAGATTTTCCTGTTCTATTATCATCATCAGCCGCTCATTAATGATAAACTCTATGATTGACCTTTTAATGCAATAGATTTATTTAATTGGCATATGCATGACAGTTTTTATGAAACTGAGTAACAAATATAAATTCACAAATAAAAAGTTTAATTGCCGATACATAATTTGTGTGTAAAATTTGTTATATTTAATATTTATCACTGCATATATTTAAATATATATATATGTTTATAGAATATTGATTTTTTTTATTTATTTGGTAAATAGATGATACAAAAAATTACAAATTATAAGTTCATTGCTTTTGCAACTTTAAAATATTTAAACATTTAATATTGGAAATTAAAGAAATGAACAGCAAAAAAACGAAAAAAAAACAAGAATAGTAAGAAAGTCATCCAAGCAAGCTCATGAAAAATCTGCTTTACTAGATTAAAAAGTAGTATTCGTTTGAAATCACTTTCGTTCACATGGATTATGTTGACATCCGAAGCAATACTGTTGAAAATGATTAATGCTCTTACCATCGGCATCCTCATTGGCAGACTGGATCTACACTTTAGAAGAATGAGTTCCTTGAATCTCAGTGGAAATAAATAATTTAAAATACATTATTTTCTTAATAGATTAAACATTATGAAATTAAGTCTTGAACATTTAATTAATGTATTATTGGCGGCAAAAAAGCTTGATATTACACAGTTAATTAAAAAATAACTTAATTTCAAGTTTTCATTTTACACAAATTTCAAAAATATTTGTTACATATTGATCTACCATTATATCTTGGCCGTCGGAAGAAGTTACAACTAAAATGGATAGTAAAACATTGGCCTTTATCAATGAGTATTATATAAGTTGTTTTTATTGATAAGTACAGACTTAGTGTCAGCTAAAAATATCGGTTTTACATAAAATTCAATTGATAGTCTATTTGTATGTATATATTGTAGGATACAAAATGGCTAACTTCTGTCATCTGACACAATATTTTTATTTCTGAATCTTAACTTAAGAGGTTTGTGTAAAATTAAAGTTATTTTGTAGAAAAATCGAAATGTGATAAGTGTCTGGCTATTCAGATATAGTAGCGTAAAAGAAAAGCAACATCAAAATCTTCCAAAATATATGTATTATAACCAGTGGCGGCTTGTGGATAAGATGTCTGATAGTTAGCTGCGGTTTGTTTAGTCTGTTTATATAATACAAATATACAATGTACTCGTTTTAAGTGGTTTTCTGGAACTTATCCACCTACCTTATATGAACTTCAAGTCTCGATTTATGCGGATTTTTATTTTCTGGAACCTATCTTCTGTTTTTGTATAAACTCGAAGTTTCGATTTACGCGGTTTCGATTTACACATTCTCTCTTGGAATGTATATACCGCGTAAATCGAGGGCTGAATGTATGATTATGTGAAAGAAAGTATGAGATACTGTCGGAGTGGCAGTATCAAACCAAACTTCTAACTGCAAGCCTCCTTCTTCTCCCTACCTTTGACAAATCGAGAATATTCCATTGAAAAGGTAGTGTAGAAAATCATAAAGATGCGTTACTTTTTTGTTATTAAAATACTGTGGTGTATGATAATTATTGGATGTATTGGTGCACGGGTAAGCTTAATACACGCTTAAATTATACTTAAAATTTCATATAATATTCATAAATTTTTGTATAATGTAATGTAACATTTTTCTCAATTTACTTTAGGGTGCTGCATTTCTACAGTGCGTATGGACGAGCCGCCACTGATAAAAATATTCACTCAGTGTTTGTCACATAGCAGGCAGGCAACATAACCTATTTCCAGCTAAACCGCATACAGGATATTCAACATCTAGTATTTCGAAAATTAATCCAATAACATTGTTTGTTAACAAACTTATTGGGATTGTCAGAAGATATATTTTAATACAAAAATTATGTCTTGTACGAGTGTTTTAACATTGTTTACTCTCTTATTTATTGAATTGGCATTCACTTGGTAGAACTCCATAATAACACAATTCGCTAATCACATAATATAGGAATCACATAATATATATTCAAACTCAGCACATAAGTGTTTGCATTTTTGTAATAAAGGTCGCAAGATGACGGCTTTAGAACAGCTGGAAATCAATAAATCAACTATCAAAAAGGATTCTTAACGAACAAATTAATATATGTCGATCGCCATTGCTCAACCCTCTTCAGGGGTCTGTTTTGTTTCCGTAATATACCATTTTCGTGCCATATGTAAACTTATTGATATAACCGCCTTTTTAGTTTCATTTACAAATCTTAGTTTTATTGCGAGCAAGAAACAAACTAGGTTGTTAAAACAGGAGAGAAGATGTATTGTGTACCTTTTCTACACAGCTATATTTATAGACAAGAAAATGTTCGTTTAAGCACGGTTCTGACGACGACGTGAGCCGATATAGCTATCAATTATATCTTAAAAAAAATAATTTTGTAGAACAAAAATACATTGCTATTTTTTTCACCATGTTTACTCACTTATATAATATTTCTAAGTCTTATCTATCAACACAATGCAATCAGCCGTCTCAATAGATGAGACGTTAGCAGTCAGAGTGTTATTATCGCACTCGAGCCTTCGAGTCCAAAGCTAAAATTGATATATTTTGCTGATGATGATGGTAACTATTATCAAACAAATCAATAAAACTCTGAGACAAATGCTCAAAAATAGTCATTGATAAGTTAGTTACCTGGAATTGCTTACTTATGATTGCGAAATATAACATTTCAAGCCAATATAGAACATTCCTAAAAATAGATAAGATGTGAATATTTTCCTCGTTGTATATTGTATTAATATGAAATACCCAAGCTGGTAAATATTTTGATTTTTGCCTTGGCGTATTCTGGTAAGTTCTTATTACAAGAACAAAAAGTGCATTGAGAAAATTCGTTACAATAGAAACCTATCGCACAGCGGACCAACAGGTTGATCAAAATCTATTCGATTACAACAGACCAGAAGAAATTATTATGTATGAAATATTTAATTAAACTTATATATGTTGTATTTATCAGGTTAATATCTTATTCTGTTGGCTTTTAACAAAAATTATAATAATTCGACAGTGAGGAAATATTTTTATGAATCAAAAATTATATTCGTTGCAGAAATATTCATTATGTAGCTCATCAAGAAACGGGTTAGAGTTATTTAGTTAGAATGTCTCAAAAATAAAGTACACCTAAGCCTCGTATAGCACGATTTTACATTACACGGAATTATAAATTGTGACATATTTTTATACAACACGCTTCATATAAAACGGTTTACGGGAAAAAGATAATTAAAATGAAATGAATTGAATAAATCCACCTTAATCAATGACTCGGAAAGCATTTGCAGCGAAGTAGCTACATGTTTCATATTAAAAACAATAAATGAAGGCTTGGAATTGGCTAATTATGTTTTTTTTATTGATAATGATCCTACAATGGAAAGGAGTTCAAAATTTAAGACGGAATTACAAAACATTTTGGAATGTCTTAAGGAAATGCGTAAATTATACGCTAAAAGCAGGCAATCGTTTATTAACGATTTCTTAAAATTCAGAGTCCTCCGATGATGAAAATTCACAACCTATCTCGAAAAAAGTAAAAAATATAGAATTCTAAGTGAAAGCGATGATAAATAAATGGTGTATTATGCTATTAAGGTTTCTTTAAATTAAAATGTAAATACATACTTCCTTAATTAAAAAAATAAAGTATATATTTATATAAACTATCATCGATTTTTAATTTTTTTGGAACACCAACCTTAATTTTCTATGAACTTCAAACCCTGTTTAACATGGATTTGTATTACACGAGGTTTTTGCGGAACCATATAGCCGTGTTATACGAGGCCCATGTGTACACCGAAGATTGATTCTTACTAAACGCCGAGTCATTCTAGGTTGTGTATTTGAATAGAAAATAGAGATTTCTTACAGTAGTAATATTTTAATTGAATACAAAACACATTCGAATATGATAAGTGTAAATTAAAATTAAATGTTAAAGTACCTTAGACCAAATCAGTCATGCTTCTTAGTTTTCCCTTTATTTATAACTTGATCAAATATTTTTGTTTTTATTACCAATTGAAAAGAGTAGCCGCTAGAAGTGACATCTTTGATTATTACGATTTCTTAAAAAATATAATTTTACGATGTTGTTGGCCTTATTTCAATAATGTCGAGTTATCAAGGATTGTTTTTAATTCATCTTTAGTTCCTTGCCAAGTTTTTAGTATTGATCACAAAAGTTACGTAATATATTTCGAGATTTTAAATATTCAACCGTATTAGGACCAATATCGAGGAAATGTTCTCCCAGTCGTTGAACCAATTGAAGGCTTTCTTCAAAAGTTTTGATAGTTTCTCAACAGGCGTTTATTGTTGATAATTTTACAATATGCTGAGGCTGTGTTTTTCAATCTTATTTACTTCACGACACACTGATGAATGGAAATTGTTAAGTATCAAACCAAATAAAAACGCATTAAAATTGTATTTAATTGATGTGAATAAAAAATCATAGTGTAGGAAACGTTTATTTTGGAATATTTTAATACTTTGATAATATAAATATGTGATAATAACTTGGTTAGTGACATGGATGTTAAAGATTTTTTGAAAGAGTTCTATCAAAATGCGGCACTTAATTAGATTGCAATCAATTGCCTTTAATAGGTTTTTTTTTAAATGTTATATACTTCTAATGAGCCTTTCACGAAAGGATTTTATAAAAAATAGTAATCAGCTATCATTATCATGCAATTGGAAAATTTTAGACTTAGAAATACAAATTTATATCAAGTTGGCAGATAATGATAAGTATTAATCATCGGGTGACGTAATATTAATTTAATTTCTGATTTTGTCGACTCATTGAACTGATCTTACACAAAGGATACGACAAGAATGTGCATTATTTAAACCAGGAATTCCCAACCCTTTTGTACTCTAGAGCGCATTCTTTAACATCGGTAGGGTGACGGACATCACCCATTTTTTTCTACGGATATTTATAATTAGACATGAGTAATAAATAAAAAAGAAGATCTCTATGTTAATTGTCACTATTTAATAAACCTAGGTACTCAAAAAAAATTAAACTTTATCAAACATATAAAAATAATTTACATTTTTCATTAGTGTTTATGAAACAATCTGTCACGTTCAAATAGTGGCGGGCACACACGAATTTTTCAGCACCATGGCGCCCGCGGACACAGGGTTGGAAATCCCTGATTTAAACTGTAAAGATTAGAGGCTTATTCCTTCACGGCATAACCTAAGATTTCTTACGGCACACAGCTTGACAAATACTTTGCTAGGAACTACAATAATCGATATTGTAACAAATGCAATTGTCTTCATTGGAATGAACACTTAGTAACCAGTATTTTAATATAACATAATTATAACATAAATATTTAAATCTTTCTAGTCTTAAAATGATGCGTTGGCGTATTTGATAGCTCGACTATAATGTTTATATTATATAAGTATAATTTAAAAATTTTAAAATGATAATTTTATTCATTGTGTTACTGTTTATTTTATTTTATTAATTCATCAATCTATCGGAAGTTATGTTTCTGTGATATTTGAAATCGTGAGAAAAAACAAAAGTCATTCGACGATGCGACGTTTATTAGGGATGGGAATTATAAAAGTGTTTTATTACCCGATTATGAATGGAATCGATACCGACTGTGATGTATCTATCATTGTTTCTTATAATACGATTTTTTATGAGCCGCATTATATTATAATATCTTATAAATGGATTTATAATTTTTGTGGTCTTTTAAGCGCTCTAATCAAAGAATAACACGGCTTATTTTATACTTTATATCATTCAAGGCGCTTTATTGAATTAGTAAAATTACTTCCGCCTTAAAAAATATGTATAAATAAGATTTACCTTAACACGGTAAAAAATAGCAATATATTTTAGTTCTACAAATTTTCATAAGATATAGTTGATAGCTATTTGGGCTGACGCCTTCGTCAGAATTCTGTTTTAACGTACATTTACTGTTATATACATAAAGATAAGTTAATGTACATTTAAGCATAGTTCTGACGAAGGCGTGAACCGAAATAGCTATCAAACTATATTTAATAAAATTTTGTAGAACTAATACACATGCTATTTATTACCGTTTTATAATGGATTTCTACCAAGTAAATGCCAATTCAATTAATAAGATTAATTGATTGAATTGGCATTCACTTGGTAGAACTCCATTATAACACGGTGAAAAAATAGCAATGTATTTTAGTTCTACAAAATTATTTTTAACAAATATAGTTGATAGCTATTTCGGCTCACGCCATCGTCAGAACTATCTAGTTCTATCAGTAGTTCTGACGATGGCGTGAGCCGAAATAGCTATCAACTATATTTGTTAAAAATAATTTTGTAGAACTAAAATACGTTGCTATTTTTTCACCGTGTAATAAGATTAACCTTATTTCTACTGATAGGCGTCGAAATGTACTAAAATAATATCAGGCAAGAATGTTTTGATTTTGAATTAATTTAGTTTTTAATGATTATCAACATATTTTCAGTTATTTCGGAAATGTGTTTATTTGGATATAAATGTTTTATAGTTTACACTCTATTTTGGCAAGACTTCAATGTTAATATTCAACAAGTTTCTTGAGAATTACTAATTAATGCATACTTTTAATCGACTTTATATTTAAAATCTACGAATATAAGATCAACGTTTTGAGTATCGTATAAAAAATTAAACTCAAACTACAGTTTTCCTTATATTTAAAAGTATATATTTGTTTGATTTTGGCCACACAGAAGACTATTTTTTATTAATGCTTAGAAAACATCGCTGACAGCAACACTGCCACAATCGCAAATAAAACATTATGTCTAATAAATATTTATTATTGTAAAATATTTTAAAGACTTCAGTATAAAGTAATAATTTGTATAACATTTACTTATACAAAATATATATAAAATGTAGTAGTAATTTCACTTAAAATTATATGTCGTAGAAGCTAGAGATATGACAGATTTATAAATACTAAAGAATTAGTATTCACTGGTAAAAACCGACATTTTTCGGTATATACCGATGTTGTTCCATGATTGATATTTGACAACGACTTTAAAAAAAAATACACACCTTATAGCAATATTGCAGAAGAATATGGTATTAGCCATTTTAAAATTATTTTTATTATCATTGATTTATTTTGTTAGTTATATTAAAACGATGATTACATTATTGATATTCCAAATACAATTTGGTTGTCCCACCTCCACCCGTTATGTGTATGCAGCTCCTGTTACACGGCCGCCTTCCATAACGCAATACAAATAAAAAGAATCAATTTAACTCCTCATATTCTTAGCCCGATACATAGCTGCACGGCCCGATCGTTAAACCATGCACTATTGCGCTTAAAAGAAGAGAAAAACAAGGAAGAAAAAGAGAATGTGACTTGCTCAGCCACTTAACAAAATAGTGTGTGTACTTATATAATGTATTAAATTTTTAGTTACCGTTTTAATGAAAATAATCGAATACTTGAGTATTAGTTACTCCCGGGTGAGTAATCAATGCTAAATATGAGATGTTTAGTTGCTATGTTCATTATCCTATAAGACCTGCATTGTGCCAAGCCTCTCGGCACTCAATCATTATTGTTGATACTATTTACAGGTTGTGTTGTTCATTATTCAAGACACGCCACACCGACTCGTTACTTTTTTTTTATTCGCGAGAATATTAATGACTGGCAAGGACATTGTTTCGAGAGATGGGATCCCCCTCGGGTTATTTTAATATTATTATTGTAAGCCGATGTCTGCAACATGTTTGCACCTGAGCAACGACAGTGTTTGCTTTATAAATTACTATCTCTATGAAAAACGCGTTAACACGTGCCGGTTATCAAAGCATGTAGCAACGGAACCTGTATATTCATTTTTTTTTTGTTTTTTTTTTTTTTTGTTATTTTTCTGTATTTTAAGTAATATTTAGGAACCCGTGGCTCATAAGTCACTCGCGATCAATATTCACACATGAATAATTTGGTACTTGTTAATTAAACAGTCGCATAATAACATAAACGAAACGAATCGACTATTTAAAACTGGCGCATGCGCAGTAAATTTACAACGAACTGTCATGCATTGATAAATATGTAAACAATTTTCAAGCAATACGTTTAATTTTTTGGATGCTAGAAAAAAATATACGTCTTTACCCAGTACGCCAGCTATAATTTGTAGCAAAAAAAAAAGTGAATTTCCAATTCTTCTTCTTCTTCAATCTTTTTAAAATTCATTTACAGAAATAATTAATAAACTCACCAACAATCTTCTATATTCTATAAGGAAATTGATTTTGGTAAACTTGAAACTATTGACACCTGTCTAGTGACAATTCAAGCACTCGAAGAAATCGCAAAGCATCAATGTAAAAATCCATTACAGCTATGGTAAAATGTTTTTAAACCTTCCTTACAGCTATCTGTGTGTGTCCTGACGAAGAATCAATTTAACAGAAGGAATATTTTTGGAGGAAAATACGTTTAAAGATATTGACGATTTCAGGTTACGTTTTTATATATTTGTCCATTTGACACCTCATTATTTGGCATTTTAATTATTATATTTTTGTTTCATATATGTATAATATATACGTTTCAAATGTATTCGTAAATTAATGATTTGTTTATTTCATGTTCGTTTGAACAATATCGTGTCTATGGTATTGTTTTGCAATTTTACAATAAAATCACAGCAGTTTCATCACAGCATGTTATTAAGCAAAAGACGAATAATGTTTTGAAATTCAATATGTCAGAAGTAAAAACTACGATTATGGCGCGGAAGCTATACGTCAAATCATTTAAATAAGCGCGAAACCTACAGCGCATGCGTACAACGGTAAAGAAATGCGACTATACAACTGATAACGAAAATAATTTTCAATACATATTATCAAATTGTCTGCGATGTTTGTATAGATACTCAATTATTCTATTTTTTATTTAAAAATCTACATTTTAATACTCGTTGTCTACATAAAGTTCCACAAAAGTTAGTGTTTTTTGCAAACCGTGTCGAAAGCAATAACATTACATATTATTGTATATGCACGTACTGCATACTAGATGGCGACAGGACTAAAAAAAATCTAAAATTCATATTCAATATATATATAGTATAAATATAGTATAAAGTACAAAAAAACATTTGGCTTATTTCGGATTTAGTAATAAAATTTCAATTGATAAAGATATATATGTAATGTTCATTTAATCTTTATTATGTTTGTTGCTTAGGACGGGTATGTTTCGATGATTTGGCAATGCAATATTAGTTAATATCAAGAACAATAGCAGATTTATTGACATTTAACGCGAGCCCAAAAAAATATACATATATATTTTAACTTAATAACAAAAAAAAAAATTATTTGATTTCTTGAACTATATACTGTTTTTAATGTATTGATTTTTATTACATTGACTTAATTTGAAAAATGTAGAAAATGTACTGTTTTTCGAAACACCTAAACAATTTCAAAAATCTTCCCCGTCTTTTTCGAAAGTTTTTATTAAATTCAGTCCATAACCAAAGGGTTAAACAATGGGAATAATATCACGAGATCCGAAACGGATGCAAACGAAGATAGTCACTGCTCTACAAACGACAGTACAGCTGCACGAAAAAAGGATCCAATAGAAAAGATAAGGAAAAATATCAAAATGTTAAGCCTATCTTTTCCGTGAAGGGTTGTTGATAGACATTTCAGCTAACGTCATCGTCATAACAATGATTAAACTAAAATTAATTTACTCAAGTTTTTTATACTGCTGAAAAGATCTTGTCACTTTGTTTACTCGAAATAAATGGATGCATTTAGTTTGAGTTGTTCTACGAAAGCAAATAATCAAAATAATGATATTAATAAATTATTCAAATGAATTCATCGAATTTTAAAGATTACACAGAATTATTTTAGTTGTTTTTAATGTATATAATAAACTTGTTTGCATATTAATATTAGATGGCATACTTCTTCGAAATATTTATAGCTACAAGGAATGACAACTTGCAACCGAATTACAAAATTAAGTATTTTTATGACACTTAATAAAACAAATCGGATTCTACAATAAAGGATATTTAACATAAATTTTTAGATCAGTGTTTTATGCAACCTATACTCTATTCACGTCACAACAGCAAACCTTCATTCTTCTGACGTAGATGTAAAAAATAAATGACAAAAAGTATCACAGAGTGACAAAATTAATTGTATGGGTGTGCCTTATGAATTTGTGCGAATATTTACCTTGTTTGTACGCATTTTTTGGGCAAATATTAACTGACCATGAAATATATGATTTATTTAATACTAATCACATTTTTTAAAATCTCTTACGTGATAAATACCATCGTGTTAGTGAAGTAACGCTTTTTGATTCAATTGTCTATGCTGCAATCTTATCGGTCTTAGTAAAAGCGATTAAATGATTTCAGATCACATTATGCAGTATACATAACATGAATAGATTCGCAACTTTTGTTTATCTTGACGTCATCAAATTTTTAATGAATTACAATTTATAGCAATGCCACGAAACCTTTTATCTATCACGGCACACCAAAAGTCAGTTTCCCTTGGAAAAAGCTGTTATTAAAATTTGGATAATTTTCTATTCTATTATCTAATCTATATAAAGAATAAATAAAGGAATAAAACATATGTGTTGTCAGAGAAGTGTACCATAATTTTCAAAAACCAACAATTAAAATCCCATGTACGTTTTATATTACGACTATAGATCTCGATTACATGGAGACTTTAGTTCAATTTTATAAATTAAAATTTTGGCTTTTTTGCAATACAGTAAAACCTCAATATAATGAATTAATACAGGTGTGTTGTTATCCCTAAATCCTGTGTATTCATTATGATGTATCTAGTCCAATGGTTCTTATGTGCGACCACCAGAGGATTTTGATCCGGCCACCAACAATTTTATATTTAAAAAAATACATTTTTACAAATGAATTTATAAAATTATAATTATTTTAAAATTGATTAAATAAACTCGACTTATCCAGCACTTAGTCGAGCTTAAGTAAAGAACCGTTGTAATAAAAAAAAATGGTCGGTTAAAAAAAGTTATACATTGACCATGAATCAAGTCAATATAAAGAGTTAACAACAACTGCTGTTTTAATTTTGTTGATTTTACCTACAACTGTATATTGTGAAAGATTATTCAGTGTAATGCATTATATAAAAAATAAATATCGAAACTTGTTTTGATCACATTTGGTGCGGCCACGAGACATTTCCATATGACAGCTGATATTTATAATGCGGCCACAGATAAATTTCATGTGAGAACCACTGATCTAAACACATTCATTGTATAACAAAAACAATGTTTAATGTCTAATCGGTGTCTTTTGGTGCTTTTTATGATCAACTTTCTAAAACATTTGTTATCTGGCGAACAGTCAATAAATGTTATTATGTAAATCACTGAAATACGATCTTCCAACTGATTACTATGGTCTTCTTCATAGCTTTCTTCATCTTCTTCCTTGTTTCCCAAGACTGTAACCTTATCTTCTTTTTTACTTTCAGCCATGAATAATTAATTCTTTTCCGTCTCGCCATTTTTAACGTGAAAGGTTATGACAATGTGTTTGGTTGCATTTTGTATGTCAAACATTTTTAATGAAGTATTAAATGCATCCATCGACTTAAGTCAATAAGTTTCGGTTCTGCAGCAGGAACTATTTTTCCAAACGTGTACTTACTTTAAAACATGGATAAAGATAATTGTCAAGTGTTAAAAAAATATATATTACCTTATTAATATACTTGTATATGATATCGACTGAAGGTGCTTGATGGAATTTCAATTGGTACAATTTTGTACGATTCCACAGGTTTTGTTACTAATGACCGGGGTTTCGCTTTTTGGCATTTTCAGGCATTCTATCACACGTATGCAACAGAACTGACTTACAATAAACAATTTGCATCGCCTATTTACCAAAGGCATTAATTACAGGAAAACGCAAACCCCAAGGCAAGCAGTGACTGGCAGCTAAAACAAATTATTTAATATTAAACTAATAATAATTAGCACAATTATCTGTGATAATTTATCTTAACGATCTTTTTAATGAGTCATTCTTGAAAGGGTTTTACATCAAGGAATAATTAACTATCATTGAGATATAGTTGGGTTTTTTTAAGAATTACCTACTTATTTCAATCTGGCAAGTAACGATCATATATAGATTGTTTTTTGTACGTCAGTTATGTTGCATCGGTGGCATAAAATGCCTGAAGATGCCAAAAGAAAACACCCGGGTCGTTAGTGACAAAACATGTGGAATCGTACAAAGTTGTAACAATTCAAATTTTATTAATATACGTTTATATTTTTTAAATATCATTTAATGATACATTTCCGTCAGTAATTTTTCAGTTGATAGTGAGAAAATATTTTGATCAAAATCAAATTAAATTGAGCTAAAATGTTTTAAAAATATTTTACAATACAGCTAATTCAAATAATACGGATTATTGAATTAAAAATATACATTTCTCATGTGTTTACGTTTTTTAATTATTTTTTAAATATTTTATTGAAAAAATAATCTATTGTGAAACTTTATAATTTAATGTGTATATAGTGCAATATGTCACCCGCTCATTTGACTTCCGGCGTAATATAATTCGCCTCCTATTTAGAATGTAAAACGCACGGGGAAGCCTCATAATTAATGTGGTATAGCTATTGAAAAATAAGGAAAATCCTTCGGATTCAACGTCAACAGTTGACGTGGGAAGTTGATTGTTTCTGATCCATTGTACACCTACGTCATCGCAAAATTTTTGCAACACAAACCTACATATTCAAGAAGAAAAAACATCAAAAAAAGACAAACAAAGTTTATTCTTGGCGCTTGGTATTTGTAATATTTATCTTTTAAATCTGCGCAGCCAATATAAAATACTTATTCATTTATAAAAACAAAACAAATATTCGAAATGAAATTATATTTATATACAATATAATTTCATCAATGACATCTAGCAAAATGCCGCTCCTGCAATTTTTCAAAACAACGTTTTTGTTACAGAAATACATTTATGACGTTTGAATATAAAACGTATTTTTTATATTATATTCCTATTATTTCAAATTAATGCGAAAAAAACGACTCAAACTTTAACAGTATTAAATAAAATAAAATAATTGAATAATGAAAATATATTTCATAACCAATATTCTTCAAAACAGTCCAAGAAAAACATTAAACTTTAAATTTTCAATTCGACTCCGAAATTTGAAAGCACAATGTCATCTATAATTTTCTCTTAACCCTTTGCACTCCGTAAAAAAAATAAACAAGCGTTGTACCAACTCCTGAATTAATTTTAAGATTTTCATAATATTCGAACATCATTGAATCAAATGAACGATAAACACGCTATAATTAATCAATAACATATTTAATAATTAATTGATGATTGCTAAGATTTAATCTATCAAATAAAAAAAATACATTTCAAAATATGATATTTTAAAAATAATATGTGCCATTTAAAACATTCGAAAGTGTGATATTTTTTAAAATATTTCCCTGGGCGAAAGTTTGGTTTCCTCTCACAAGTTTCGCAAAAGTATGTGGTCTCTTTTTTCCTCCTGGAACCCTTCTGTACCATGTTACCCTGGAAAATGCTATACCAGAGTTACCCAAACTGTGCGCCGCGGCGCCCTGGAGTGCCGTAGCTGTTTTATTGGGCGCCGTAAAAATTTTCATATTTTTTCATAATTCTATTTCCATATTATCCGCTTGAAAGTCTTCGAAATTTTTTTTTAAGCAGATTAAATCGACAAATTCTCGTGGATTTACATTTAGAGCAGTGGTCGTCAACCTATTTATTACTACCGCCCACTTTTGTGTCTCTGAAGAAGTAATGTATTTTTTTGGTTATTTTCTTCTTTGATAGATTAAATGTTTGAATAACACTAACGAAGGATTTCTATTTTTGAATAAAAAAATGGTTTTCTAAACAGCTTAAAACTCGTAGTATCTCAACGGAAGTTGTCTTAAAGCAAACTTTTTGATATTTGATTAATCAATCTCTCTATTCCGCAGAATTTGGGTAGTAAGAAAGTAATAGACGATATTTTACCGTTATAATCTCAACGTGTTTACATTGGATGAATGGCATCGAATATAAACATTTTACTCATTTGTCATACACAGCTACGATCCGCATTTTTAAAGTCGTAATAATTAACTTAATAATTTTTTTTTTAATAATATTTTTTCAAGAAAGAATTCTTTTTTTACGCCTTTTCATAAATATGGCAGGGTAATAAATAAATCAAAACCAAATAGCTTTTCCGCGTCATGTAAGCAGTGGGCAATAGCTACGGTGACCCTTCGTCTTTGACTGAAAAAAAGGATATTCGTTAATAATGGTAATCTGGTTTGAAATAATAAATCAATTTTAACTATCGGTTGGTGGAAATATAATAGTAACAATTCACTTAATTTGCACCTCCTAGCGGCACGGCGTCGGTGTTTATGCAATTGCCGGATGTAAATGTTTTATACGCTAGCGCAGTGCTCCACAACCAATGTGTCGCCAGACGATGCTAGGTGTGCCGTGGCCAATTTTTCACTAATCCAATTTTGAACTAATATGACATATGTATATAAATATTACACGCAAAATCAAAAATATATAAAGTAAATAATACAGAAAGAATAATTATTTTTTGAACAATGCCTCGATGTTGAATTATTCGCATTGTTGTAAATATTGACTTGTAGTGTGCCGTGAAATTTTAGAAGACACGTTGGTGTGCCCTAGCGTAACGTAGAGCATTGAAGATATGGTTGGAATGAGCAGATATGTGGAACTTCAGGGTTCTAGATTGCAAGTGGAAAGTACAAAATTTATTAATTCAAAATATTACGAAAAGCTGTGTCTACTCATTCAATCGTATTTCTTTCGCAGTGAATCAATGTATATATATATATAAATATAAAAAAAGCATTGAAATTCAACACTCCCCTTTATTACACTATTCATATGGATGACTTTTATAATAATATAACTAGTACATCTGTATTTATATGAAAATATCATCTTTGCCCAAAATGACCAATATTATAATATCTTCATTTGACTCAGGGGTTCAAAAAGTTTTCGACTGAGAAACAATTTCGAAATCAAAAATATTCGACAAGCTAGCCGTTTTTTTTTTTTTTTTGTAAAAAAATTATGTTTAAAAAAAACCAAAAGTATAATATATTGGGGGCGCTGCAGATGTGAGATGCTATATAAATCTGGTGACGTTTAAATTACAGGTTGAGTTATCAGATCCATGGGGCAATGCACTAAACGTTGATTAAGATTTATTGACGACAATCTTCTTCTACTATGACAAGGTTCACGACTGACTTTTGTGCACACAAATACAAAACGTTTCATACATTTTTCCATTTTTTTTGTGCTTGATTTTGTCAAATAACAAAACATATGGTCACCCTAGCTACAGGCTTTTTAAAGATCAAGCACGCACGGAACTGAATTTTATAACAATATCAATTCTACAACCTTCACCTATGTGACCTTTATTTTGACTATCACGTGTATAGTTAACAACCGTCACAACGATAAATTAAAATTAAAATATGTTATTATAATTCATAGATGGCAAACCCCTTTGAACCTGAGTGCCATTTTTTTTCTCAATATAATATATACTATGTCGCATGCCACATATCATGGAAATAAAAAAAATGCATCAAATGTTTGTGTAACTTCAGACTTTTAATGTAAACAAAGCATTAATATACCGAAATTTTTTAAAAAGTAATTATTAATGGCAAAATAAAAGAAATAAATAAAAAAAAATTTGAACCCCCAAAACTTCATTATTAATGAGTTTTTTGTTGTTGAATGCTAGATGCCAAATATTTTATATCGAGTTCATAATAGGTAATTTTTAAATATTTTTTTGTACATGTTTCTAAATTATTTTTGAATTTTTCGTCCAATCACAATTAGTTTTTAGATCTCTATCTGTTTAATTTTTTATAAAATCAATCTCCGCTCGTTTTTTTATTGTATTCTGACCACTTAATTTTGGTACAACACAACTATTCTTATAATTAAAATTGAAAAGTGGCTTTGAAAAGGTTAATAACTACTGGGTTAACTCCATAAAAGTTAAATGAACTTTTATTCAAAAAGATATATAGGTTACAATTAATAATATATGAGTTGAATGAAAATGAATTTTGCCATACATAAAATGACGATTATTCAATTTGATGATTTCAGAGGTTTCGTTAACCTATTCCCTCCTGTGCCTCGTATAGCAATGCTCCGCAACCTTTAGCCTTCCACGGCACACAAACGTAAATAATTTCGTGGCACACCACAATCCAATTATTAAAAAAAACGGAATATGCAACATCGACACATATATTTTATAGTGTAGACGAATTATATGATTTTTCTTCTGTTAGAAAAAAACGTTGTGGCAAACCAAGCATCGTCTGGTGACACATCGACGTGCTGCGGCACACCGACGGTTTTTTTAAAGATAGCTCAGAAGTGTTATTCTTTACCAAAAATATAGAGATAATACGGAAAAATTAGGCTATATGTCAGCACAAAACATAGTTCATACGCAAAATTTTTGACAATGTTTACTCTCATATAAATATATTAAAAATTTAAGTGTCCAACACACTACAATCAGCCATCACAACAGTTGCGACGTTAGCAGTCAAAGCGTTAAGGCCCTTTAGTACACCATGAAGTGAGGAATAATATGATCAAAACTGTATTTTTAACACTATGTTGTCAAAGTGTCGCAAATGCCCTTTTGCGTTTGGGGAAAGAGCATACCATTGATATAAAACCTTGTGTTTTATGATGTTATAAACGTGCGTTATTTTAACCGATATGTCGTTTGCAACAAGCGCACAACAAACCTACGTAAAAAACTCAGATAAATACGTACGCATAGGTTTTATTGCTACATTTCGACGTATTTTGTGAACAAATTATGTCTTGTATGGCCTCATGCGTTGAAGGATTTCTGAGAAAGTAAGTTAATACGCTAATAAAAAATAGCGTAACTACTTTTGATGAACGAAGTTTTACCGGTTATGAATCAGTAACCAAAAAAATAACGAACGCAACAATCAAAATAGTGTGTTGTTATGTAAGACGGACGAACAAAGAAATTGCGAGTAGTGACGTTAATAACTTTTACATATTGTTTATATTTTATAAAATAACTATCGAGTTGCAAAACCACTCAAACAAATTGAACTACTTAAAATTTATTCGAAAATTGAATTTAGTTTAAGAACAATCGATGGTGTGCACAATGTCATTAGAAATGCATACCTTCAAAGTATAACAGTTTCTCAAAGGTGGTAAATTCATAACTATTAAAAATCCTAATAGTTCTTGGTTAGATTCAAATAAATATCGAATTGGGTGAATTCTTTAAAAAAAGTTTTCTTTCAGTGAAAAGTTTATTCCAAAATCAAATTTAATTTATAAACAATTGACAGTATGCAAAATGTCATTCTCGAAGTGTGTCATGTTTGACAGTTCTGTAGAGTTTTTGAAATGGTTAATTTTTTTTTAATGTATTGACATGTGGTTGTAGTAATCCAAAAACCCTCAAGATAGTAGAAAGAATATATTTTGAAAGTTTAAAACATTTTTTACTATACATTTTATAATACATAAAGTATTATACATACACACAAACAAACAAAGATTCATTGTCATATTTATTATATATAATATATTATCAGGACTATAATGCTTGCGTAAAGTCAAACTAATAATGATTATTGTATTATTAAGCATGGAAATAATATAATGTTATATCATAAGAAATCGTCCTAAAGAGGGCGCCGTGTGGAATTTCATTTCTATACTTTTTGACATTCGCGGCCCGGGGTTCGTCTTCTAGCTCTTCGTTTTGATAATTTAAATTTTGTCTAGAACTGCGAAGTTGTTAAAAAAACATGAGACCTGCTATAAAAAGGTTCTTTTTGACAGGTTTTTCCTACCTTTCCTTTTTATGTGTATTAGATTAAATATCAACCAACCAACCTGTCAAATTGTTCATTTAGATATTCTTCAAATTCGTTTAATCAAAGAAGTAATCGGAGTCGATCGTTTTTCAAGATTTCAACTCCGACTACACATTCTCTGATTTTGTCTTATCAATTACAAATGACCTAAATTTTGGTATTATTTCGAAATTTGTTTGGGGTCGCAACATAAAGCTCACCACACATGTTCTGAAAATATGTCCATACATTGGTAAAGGATAATTGATTGAATTGATAAAGTTGTAACACGTCTTGCGTAAGTTAGCGGGTTTTGTACAAAGACACGTCAATTTTCACTGTGGTGAAAAAATATATGAATAATTAGGTAATCTACATTTTACAGTTTGACGTTATCTATGGTTTTCTAAGTAATTCAATATGATTGTTTTGTTTAGTCTGTTATCCTTGATCAATACATTATGAAACATATTAATTAATATGTCTCAACGTATCAAAATAAACAAACGTCTTTCTGCAGTAGTGGGTAACCTTTTTTATATGAGCGTGCTAAAGTAATATTTGTCACATTACCGACAAAATCATTTTTAGAATCAAGGAGAGTTTAAAGGTGTTCACATAATGCATTGATTGAATTGGCATTCACTCGGTAGAACTCCATTATGACACGGTGAAAAAAATAGCAATGTATTTTAGTTCTACAAAATTATTTAAAAAAAATATAGTTGATAGCTATTTCAGCTCACGCCTAGTTCTGACGATGGCGTGAGCCGAAATAGCTATCAACTATATTTTTTAAAAATAATTTTGTAGAACTAAAATACATTGCTGTTTTTTTCACCGTGTTCGCATAATGCATTCAAACTAATATTGTTTGATAGAAAGATAATATTATAAAAAAATACATTTAAATTTAAATATTTATTTAATATTTCCATATTTTAAGATGATCAGAAGCTGTTATTCCTATTTCTAGTATTATATAATCGGTTGATAATACTTTTTTAATGGAAAACTAATCGTACTTCTAATCACTATTATCTGCAATAATTAAATTGCTTTATAAGAATTTTTTGCTTTTTTAATTGTATCTGATGCTAAAAATTTGATTAATATTCCATAATGAATCATTTTTTAAATCATTTAAGTCAAATCAAATAGTAATTTGAGCCACTTCTGGCACACGTACTACGGGTTTACTACGTCTGCAATACTGCACGCAGTGGGGGCGTAGTGCGTTAAAATTTGTAGAAATGATACCAGGAAAAATATTAAGCAATTCGATTGGGTGACGTACTTACACGTCATTACAATTTTGATTTCAACTTACTTAAGGAAAAATCGTAATTCTATGGTGACTAAATTCAAACCAATAATGCTACCAATGCAGAGCACATACACACCTGATGGAAATTACCTCAACAGACATTATCTACGAGAATTAGTTGTCACTCATTTCAAAATAAAGCAGGTATTAAGCATACTATGTTGTTTGACCCCCTGGACACAGGAATGGAAGAGGACTACATTGACAACACAATTAAAAGCCTTACAAAGTAACATTATTTATAATCGCAATTAACCAAAAATAAATACGTTTTAAATGTTGCAAATATGTTGTAAACGATTAATTATCTAAGCAATTTAAGGAAAACTTCTTATGCAATTAAAAATTAAAAATTATCATTTACAAAATTGAAAGCGTTGATACTTTTATCGTATACCGTTTTTTAAATAATTGTTGATAATATTAAGGTTACGTGAATCAAGTATGTAATGTATTTTTATGTGTTAGCAAACTTTTTGGGGTGTAAAGTGTTTACGCCAGTGTTCCTTAACCATTGGTCCACAGCCCGGAACCGCAAACAGTATGCCAAATTTCAAGATATTAATCATGGAACAATATTATTTATAATTATATTATTGAATGTTGTTAAACAATAAAAATTGTCAAAGGCAACACTGTAGCCAAGAATATCCAATATATCAGTGTGTTGTAAAAATCTATTGTTTTTGATAAATTTTAATTGTTTGAGACTGTTATATGTATATTTTTGAGTTAAAATTATGTCTTTCACAATATAAGATTAAAAAAATATTATCATACATAAAAAAACAATTTTTACTCAGTATTAGTGATCCGAAAATTTCGTTTCTATTTTATCGGTCCACAAATATAAAAAAAAGGTTGGGAACTCTGGTTTATGTGGTCAACGCGTCGGAAATATAACGTATAATAAAAGTATAAATAGTTAACTCATCGTTTTCGTTTACATCTCAGAGAAAGTGTCTATATCCCAAAAATCCACACGTTTGTACAAAAATCTATAAATTGATAGCAAAATCCATTTCATGTGGGGAACCTAATAATTAGACATCAAATTCGGTACCACTCGATTGCACCCCGGGTAAATGAGAAAACGCTATTTTTATTTTCTAAATACACTCACTTATATAAGAACAATTTTATGATGTGAGGTCACAAAATATTTTTTTCAATACGACAAAAATTGTATATGTATAAAATTGAAAGCGACGAAGTTGATAAAAAAACCATATGTTTATTATAATATTTTAAAAATCAATGAGCTGTTTTTTTTTTACTTTTAAGAAAGTCTACCATTTTTGATATAAGAAAAGAATGGATTCTATTTTTAAATTACAAATACAAATTGACAAAAATAAAAAAAAAATGTTGGCCATAAAAATAATTTATTTGAGCGTGGGTTTGTATTGTTATTTTCGTTTAAGTATGTACATAAACCATGCAAATAATTGCTTATATTTATTTTTCTCTTAAAATTTATGTAAAGTAATGTAAAATAGATATCCCAAATAAGAAGCCTTTACAAATCTCTTTAAATACCATTTCAACTATTATTTTGCAACGCTTTTTGAAATCAAAAATGATATTTTATTTTTCTGTTTAAATTTAAATCAATGTCTGCGTTACAAACAGAATATTAACCCTTTGCGCTCGCATTTATTTTTGGGTGAGGGTAGCCTCAACTCGTAATTAATTTCACGCATTTTCCAGGATTCATAATCAAAACTTAAAATGAAAATAAATCGTATTTTTAACGGATTTTTGTTCAACAAAAAACTTACACAGCGTGCATAAGACTGTTTTTTAGTATTTTTATAGAAATACCATCGTAAAAAGTTTTTAATTTCTTTTTTACGAAAGTTTTAATCCGAGTATATGAATTTTAAACAAGATAATTTTAAAAGCTTTAAAAATATTATAGATAAAGAGTTATTTATTATTGTGTTATCACCGTTAACATAGTTATGCTTTAAAATCAATTATATTTAAATAATTTTTAATAAAAAAGAGAAATTTTCAGCTGAAAATGATAAAAATTATAGCGATTTTTTTATGTCGATGAAAGAAGATTGCGATTTTCTCTATCATATGATTAAAATTCACATATATAAAAATATTATCTACACGATATATATAATATGATACAGCAATAAAATGTGGTACATAGAAAATATTCAAGCTTAAAGTTTTGGTTCCGCAGTGGGGACATACGAGTAGAACGATTTTCTTGTTTGGTTCCCCAGAGGGGACATACGAGTGGAAAGGGTTAACTAGTTTTCTATTTGACCAGTTTGGCAATATTTTAACATCGAAATTTAAAAAAAATAAACAGTTCATTTGCTTAGGCGTTAGTCAAAATTATATAGATTATCAGAATAATTTAAGGTTTATTTTAGATCTACAACGAAATTTATGATATTGACTGAAAGTGCGTGATATAATTTCAATGTAAAATTTGAATTGTTGAAACTTTATTTGATTCCATAAGTTTTGTCATTAACGAACGGGGATTGTATGATTGAATGTATGAAGATGCCGAATGCCGAAACCCGTGACATTAGTGACAATACATGTAGAATCGTACAAAGTTTGGAATAACATCATTTTAGTTTTAGCATCATAATCATAACGTATATTTTTTAGTGTCAAATATCAACCCATTCAATCAACAGTCTCAACAGTTGAGACGCTAGCAGCCAGATAGTTAAAATAATTCTCAATGTTAGGAAGCATATGTCACTTTAAGTAACACAACGTGTAATATGTATATTTTATATTTGAGAACTATTGTTTATAACACAAGGGCTTTGAAGAGCAGAAAATTAAATCGATTATTCAAGATCAACTTGAAATCTTAATTATTTTTCTCAAGCAAAGACACATTACACACAGACGTCCAGGTCAAGGTATACGAGGTATTGAAATATGTGCGTCTTGGCGGCCATCTTTTTCATCTTGGCTTATGTCAGTTATCTATACATATACGACATTGCTTTATTCATAAGTAATTCATCAACGATAGCATACATATAATCGATCTTGATTATAAAATATAATATTATTAATAGATGTTGTGTAAGGCAATACAATTTAAAGAATGACTACCTCTTCGGTTTCATACGTAATACAGGTATAAAAAATGCGTCAATCTATCATTCAATAGCTCTTGTAAAAGACGCGTTGATCAAAAGAAAATATTTGAATAACCTAATTGATGATCGTTTGTTTACGTATATGTATGTGTATGATATTTGCAGTGGCGGGTTATGGAAAGGTAGTAATTTGGGGACAAATTTGATCGAATACCGAAAACAAGTCGCAAAATTTATCAGTGCTGTTGGAATCGTGAAAAACGGGCGACTCTTTCGACAAATGTTTAAATAAATTTAAAAATATCTAAATTCTGAGTAGAACAGTATATTTTATTTTAAATGCCACAAATATTGCTTTTTTATAATGTCTGTGGAGTCGTTAAAAAAACACGAATCCGACTAAATCAGTTTATTTTTGTCCGTTTTTCCCACCTTTCTTATCTATGTGAATTTAAAATCAACCAACCAATCCGACAAATTGTTCATTAAATTATTCTTCGAAATTGTCTAATCGAAATAGTAGTCGGAGTAGCTCGTTTTTCACGAATTCGACTGCAACTACATAGCCCTGATCATTATACTTTGTACTGATTGAATTGGCATTTAATTGGTAGAACTCCATTAAACAAATAGAAGCAATATTTACAAGATGTCCTGTGGCTCGTGTTTATTCATATATATCGACAAACAGGAAAGACTATATCGACTAGAGCCAATGAGCATTTAAGATCATTTAATTATAAACAGATACACAATATGCTAATCATTTCACAAAGGAATCGCGTAACATGAATTTAAACTCAGTGCCCACGTGTTTACGTCTTTGTAATAAAGGCCCTAAACTAAATGCATTGGATCAAATGGAAATCAATATATATAAGCAATCCAATGATATTCTCAATGAACAAACAAATATAAGTCGTTAACCGCTTCTCAGACCATTACAGAATGTTAATTCATTTTTGTAATAAATCAACTCAGTACAGTAATTTATCACTATTTACGTTTATTCCCAAAAAAAAAAAACAGATTATCTCGCACTTCGAGAAATGCATAAAATCAATGTGCCACATTTCAGAATTTATTAGTACAATATGAAGCTAGAGTGTAAAAACAGATGAGACGATGTTGTGTACGTTTTTTACACAAACATAGTTCTGATGAAGGTGTGAACCGAAATAGCTATCAACTATAAATCTTATAAGTTTTGAACTATAATCAATTGCCATTTTTTCATCGTTTTTATACTTTTTCATTGTCATTTGAAGACCCATTTCTTTTTTACATATTATATAAGCCGAGCAAACTGAATTGATTGAGAAAAGTTGTTCGTCAACGTAGGGTCATTGATTTTTATAATCGAAAATTTAGAAACCGACGTCGAAATAACATTTTATATGATTGAGTGATTAATTGTATTTTTTTTCAATAGTCAAGTAATAAAAAGTGATGTTTTGTTTTCACGTATTGCCGTGATGCGTAATCATAAAATATACACGAGGCACTTATTTTCCTTATCGTTCAACACCTATATATAAAAAATGACACATTTTTTTAGCGAGACACTTTTATACATATATTAGTCATATACGTAAAAAGATAATTAAAGGAACAAATCTGCACACATTTCGGTAAAATAAAATCAAATATTTGGATTATTAAGGACTCATTTACGGTTATCGTAGATATCAAAACCGGACCACAATTTTCACCACAGCTTCGTTGTAGGGTTACCATTAGTTTTGAATAATAAAATTTATAAAAATCTAAAAATGAAAACCTGTTCTGCTTCTGTAAAGATGTCTGTTAGGGTTAACCGTAACTATTTATTGTTCTCGTCAAAACGGAAATTTTATCTAATAGTATCTGTAGTTAAAAAGAAATATTCCGACAAATTCATTAAGTAAAAAAAGATATCTCGATAAAATTAAAAAAAAACAAATAAATTAAAAAAAACGACTCATTGCATAACTTCTCAAAACGTGATATTTTTAAATTATTATCGTGGGTTGCTCTTTTTGCTAAAACGGAACTTTTTATCGCCCTTGGGCAGTGTTTATGGACAAAAGAACATTTTCTTTTTTCAATATTAAAATGGAACATATGGTCACTTAAGTTATCACCTTCAACAGAATTATCGATCTCTACATATATATATATATATACGTTTTCTTTTTTAATTCAAGCCAATTGTTTATATTTTGGTTGGCGCTATCACTTCACACATCAACATGACAGATTTAATTCATACTGTTCTTATTTATGAACGATTTTATAGATGTCCTTTCGAGTGTAATGAATTTATATAATATCACATAAACATATTTTTTTTACAATCACTTCTTTTTCAAATTGTTGTCTCACTCACCTACAATACATCAAATCCTGTAATACATCAAATATTTTTAGTTGTTAATAAATATAGTCCACCAGTTGATACCGATGATTTTTTTTACAAAGAGAAATTTTAAGGTCACGAGGATCTCTATAAAGGAAACGATACACAGAGTTGTTAAATAAATAATGTGGAACATTTCTCCGCTATTATAAGTCAAACGCTTTGATTTCTAGCATAATATTCCTACAAATATATGATATTTAATTTTACATAGTCAGAACCGTGCAGTATAAAAGACTTACTGGTCCGTAACAGAGACAAAGTCTGAAACAAAAAAGCGTTTTCTGTGCTCATTTATATTTCACACAAAGAATTAGAATGCAATCTTTAATTTTTCTTATTAAAAAAAAAAAAAAATGGTCACACTAATTCACTCTGACCACTGATAAAAATAGTCCATATTTCCTTTTGCTAGCCGACTTCCTTTTGTAACCGTATACATAAAAAACGTGTAATGAAATCATTGATAAAACCATTTAAAAGATATTCCAATGACGTTTATAAATGACTTAAAAAACTATTTAAAAATCTGACGCAAAAAATTTAATAGCACATCTGCTGTTATAGACAGTTATTGATAATAAACAATACTTTGACAGTACCATACAATTATATGATTTTTTTATTCATGCTTTTATTTCGGAACAAGTCAAAAATCATCGTCAATGCACGACTGGGATTAAATCGGTGTCTCACAATTGCACTCGAGTTAATACCGAAATATTATTCGATAGGTTAAATGTTGTAGTGCAGGCAATTACAAACCGAGGCCCGCGCGTATTTTTCTGCGGCCTGCGAGCAATATTTTTTGATCAATCTTATATATGTGAACACTCAATTATGGACTTGAATTTTAAAAATGTAAAAAAAAACTTTCCGACCTTCTCATAAGATTTTTTTTTTGATTGATTGAGCTGGCATTTACTTGGTAGAACTCCATTATAGCACGGTGAAAAAATAGCAATGTATTTTAGCTCTACAGAATTTTATAAGATATAGTTGATAGCTGTTTCGGCTCACCCTTCGTCAGAACTGTGTTTAAGCATACATTTACTTATCTATATATAGCTGTGTAGAAAAGGTACACAATACATCTTCTCTTCTGTTTTAACACGATAGTTTCATATTATGCTTAATAAAAAAAGGGTTTTTTATTTATCTATAAAAAATGCATTTTACTTGCGGCCCGCTAAAAAATACTGAAGTTTTAGTCGGGGTAAGATGCTCAATTATTACTTATACGTTTATCTTGATTGTTTATAAATATGTAAATAATGAAAAATAAAAAAGTTTTTTTAATATTTAGTGGTAATTATACCAAAAACATAATGGAACAGTTTCCTTCTTCGTTGGGGAAAATTGTTAGCGAGCCCGATTTTTTTACTTTAAGGGCACCACAAATAATAAGTCATTAATTTATTTCAAGACAGTGCTTTTTAAACCTTTACACGTCAGGGCCTCCAAAATATGAAGAAATATTTAATGACCTCACTGAAAAAAAAATTTAAATGTAAATATAAATTATTTCAACTCACAGCTTGGGAAGCATGGTTGTAAAGGTTCACCAAACAAAAAAGTTTAAAAACCTTTGCGTCTACTTTTTATATCCTTCAAAAAATCAATGTAAGGCATGCTAGAAGTACCAAATATGTGAAAATATGGACGTATAGAAATGTATAAATTTTGAGCAGTGGGATATCAATTCTACATGTCAGTTTGATTCCACTGAAACGAGCTGAAGAAACAATATTTTAGTTACGACAAATGGCCTGGCCCTCCTAATCCGGGCCTGAATATTATATAAGAGGTTTAATTAAAGTTTTTTATTTATATTTATACACCATTTTAGCGTCAAAACTATTGTAATAACGAGTATTATAATGGGCGAATTCTTGATTATCTTTTTTCGTCTGGCGTTAAATTGCTGAAAATTACAATATTTTTTTCTAAGCCACAGTCTATGGCGCCTATAAGTTTCCGGTCATTAGGGTTAATGTTTTTTTATAATATATATCTTAAAAAAACGAACAAGGAAAAATTTACAAAAAATGACAACACCGGCTGTTAGAAGCTTTCACCTGTCCCATGGGTTATTGTCGAGGCCATAATAACAATTGAAATCACAATGTCAATCGAATTAAAAATCATTGTCGTATTGATATATTTCTCGATATCGACTGAGAGTGCTTGATGGAATTTCAATATCAAATTTGAATAGTAGAAAGTTTGTACATTTTTACATGTTTTATCACTCGCGATCCGGGTTTCACCTTTCGGCTTCTTCATGCATTCTATCACGCGGATGCAATTTGAATTTGGTGTCAGTTATATTGCAACCGTGTGATAGAATTTCTAACGAGGCTGAAAGACGAAATCCTGGTCACGAATGATAAAAATGTGGAAATGTATAAAGCTTCATCAATTCGAATTTCATGTTGATTGAACTAGCATCAATTTATTCAAGCTTCATTATAACGACGTACGTTACAAACATACTTGCTAACTATAAAATGATGACTTTGGATTGTTGAATATTTTTTTCTAAAAAAAAAAATAACGGCCAAATTAACAAAATAGTTTATCGTCATTTTCAATTGCCAAATTGCTAATCAAATCGTTGGTGACATGTTCCATTTCTACACATGTTTTAATATCATATCAATTATGTAATCTAATGCCATAAAGGTGTGATTCAAAACAAAAACTGCACAAAATGAATGACCTTTTGTTTCGTTTAATTTTATATTAAAAAATCAACTTATTTCGGATTTACAAAAATATAATAGATTTATGTTGGCTTTGATTTTTTTAACCATATTACTGTTATCGTCTCAGGTTAATTAACAAAGTTAATACCCAAATATTTAATTGTCAGCAATGTTAAACTTTTGGGTATGAGCTATTTTTTGGAAAGAGTGATTGCTTGATTCGTCCGGATAATCTTCATAATATTGCTTTACACCAGTGGTCTGCGACCTTTTTTCCTTAGAATTTGTCGGCACACCAGAAACGAATATGTGGCAATAATGACATATTTAAAAATTTATGCATGTAAATTATTTAGTCACTTCATTTTAACTTGATGTCTACATTTAAAATTATTTTTTTATCAATCTTTTCACAGTGTTAAAACTGAAATTGCGTTATGTATATTAAATTATCACAAAATATTCGAAAATAACGGAGAAATTTAATGCTTTTTAGACATTCATTTGAGGTATCAGAAAGAAGTTTTTTGAGAGTCTTAAATATATTTTGCACAAGAGATAAATAAAGATCCTAACAAGTGAATGTATTAAAAATAATTTTGATAAAAAAATTCTCACGGCACACCTAGAATCGAGTCACGGCACACTGATTGCGGAGCACTGTTTGGTACTATAATAAACTTGTACATATCTCACCGAAGATCATGTTACCTCGATGATAAGTATATTATAATGAACATCATAGTAATAAATGAGTAAATAATTAGCCATCAACAATTATAGCTAACTAAAATATGCAAAATGTATTATTGATATTGATGTATATTGATTGAATTGGCATTCACTTGGTAGAACTCCATTATAACACGGTGAAAAAATAGCAATGTATTTTAGTTCTACAAAATTATTTTTAACACATATAGTTGATAGCTATTTCGGCTCACGCCATCGTCAGAACTATCTATATCTATAGTTCTGACGATGGCGTGAGCCGAAATAGCTATCAACTGTATCTGTTAAAAATAATTTTGTAGAACTAAAATACATCTTTTTTTTTTCACCGTGTTCAATGATTATAGATTGGTTGAAGGGAAAATAAACTTTTCCTCCAAAATAGGTATATTTTTTCAATTGTTAAAGGGTATCTGTAGACGAAACAATAATAAAGTTGGATTTCCGATAAGACCATCACTTTTAACATATTTTTAAAAGACAAAATGAGGATATCGATTTCGATAAGAATAATCATGGCTTATATCACATTATAGACAATTTATTTAGATGTGTTTTGATTTTAGCTTATGTTACTGACATCAAAGAATTTCATGGCCATTTTTTAAAACGCATTTTCATGATATAACGTTGCAAATTTAGTTTTTCGGGGCCATTGGACCGTTTTAGAATGCACTAGTGGGCAGATAGCTAACAATCAACTCATATATGCAGTCCCTGAGATGATTTATAATCGGCTATTATACAAATATTATTTATTGATTGAAGTTTAACAAAAGATGGAAAATGATGCCATAAAACGTCACATGTGTTGTGAAGCGAGGTGGTTAATATCTAATGCGGATATCTAATAAGTATACGTAAATTCTATTCGAAACAAAAAGTAAATATATAAATTATTTAAATGCATCGAAATGGATTCGCTTTACACATTTTCTATTTAAATTGCTATTAAAAATAATATAAATATCAAATTTGAATCGTTAAAACTTTGTACGATTCCATATTTTTTGTCACTAACGACCCGGGTTTCGTCTTTCGGCATCTTCAGGCATTCTATCACACGGACGCAACGGAACTGACAAAGATGCCGAAAGGCGAAACCCGGATCGGTAGTGACAAAACATGTGGAAATTTACAATGTTTTAACAATTTAAATTTGATATTGAAATTTCATCAAGCACCTTCAGTCGATATCATAAATTATATAATATAAATATATTTTTAGTACTATTGTATTTCTACAATATAATGTATTTTTCATTTTTTTTGTTGTTTGCTAAAATGTAATAACTCTATGCAAACTCATTTATGTAGATAAATAATTTGAAATATACAGTGAAACCTCGTTTTTACGTTTTTGAGGAGAAAAAACCAAAACAGCGGGAAAGTCTAGATTCGGAGCCTCAAAAAATAAAAATTGATTTATCTTTATTTTTTCACGCAAATTGGTTTGGTACATCTTTTTGTGACAGTTAATAGCTTTATCGATCCTACAAATAAATCGATAAAAGAAACTCGTCGTGTATTTTTTCAATACTAGTAAAACAGCATTTCAGGCCATCAATAAGTTGGATAGCATCATGTTTTGTTGGAATTGGATTGATTCAGTTTACCTCTTCTTCACCAGATAATTCGTCGTCTAATTTGGAATGACTGTCCACCATATTATCCAAATCTCCTGAGCCTTAATGTTCAAATACGAGGTTCTTTAATTTTTTTAAACTTTCAATAGGAAATTATTCCTAGATATCAACAACATTGTGCGCTATAATATCTTCTTTAATTCTGCGTTTATTTAATTAAATATGTTTATAGATTGATTTGAATATTAATTCTATGGTTGCCAAGCATTTTGAAAAAAATATTGCGAAAAATATCGGGCTTTTGACACAAAAAGTGCAAATAAAACATTGTTTGTAAACATTTATGTCATTATTTAAGATATATTGCTTCGATGCTACATGTTTTATACCCCTAAAACAATATACTATATACGTTTAAAATATGCTAGACACATTATTAGACTAAATCCGTCCTTGGAACGCAATGGGATAAATTTTGGCATTGGATTTATAATATATAAATAAAAACCAATGTATAATATATAAAAATGTACCTTTATAATTAAACATTACATTTTGAATGTTGTGTACTCCTTCAACAATACACTTAAGATTGTTTGCTGAGCTGAGGACTCCGTTAATTTCCGATATTTGATGAGAGCCCATATACCGGCTTTCGACAATCAAAGGATTACATATTTAAAAACGTAAATTGCGGGAAATACAAACGTAAAATATAACACTGAATATACTAAAATTTATTGGGATTTTAAACAATGAAAGCTAGAAACGGGAAGCGTGAATTAATTACACGTAAATACGGAATTTTACTGTATATTCCTTTCTGTTAAAAATTTCATGTCTGCATTATTAGCATCTATTTTGATCTCAAAATACTTTTTTTTATATTATATGCAATGGAGATTCAACAAGTTTTTGTCAATGCCATCGACACAAAGAATTTTTTTTTATATCAATCAATCTAAAGACTCGTCTCAAACGTGCAAACTACTTAGAACATTATTGACAGTGAAATCGAATTTAATTGTTTGCGAAAAAAACTCGTTTTTGCCACATAGGAGTGATTTAATTGAAGGATTATTGCTGAATTCAATAAAAATTATTGTGTATAGTTTTTGTATACATAATAAAATGATTGTCTCGTGTTTTTATTCCTTTTAAACATATAGCCATAACTCATAAATCGCAATGAAATATCAACAACTAAAAGAGTTATTTTTATGGCTTTGCGGGGATTCCTCAAGAGCGTCCTTGTGTGCAAAGATCACGATATTGCATAAATTATAAGCTTAATTATTGTGTATATAAAATAGCGCTTAGCGCTAATAAAAGATTTTTAATTTCGAAAGACTAATCGAAGGTTTGGATTTATGATAATTTATAGTAGTTTTTTGAACAAATAAAACTCTATATAAAACTATATATCTGTCACGAGAATTCATCGCAAGCGGTATACAGTAGCGATGTGAAATGAACTATCTTTAAGGAAAATTGAAGTATATGTGATTATTATTTCTTCATTGGAAAATATATAATATCATGCAATGTTTTTAATGTGATCTGAGAAGCAGTCTATCTCAAGTCAAATGTATCAAATAAAAAACACAATTGGTGCAAAAGGTTTTTATTTCTTGAATAAAAATCAAAGACCGGAAACTTGTGCATAAGTACAACCATTTTTATATTTTTGACACTTGCTTTTGAAGTGTGGAAAAAAATGCAAAAAGTACACTTATCATTTGCTACGTTACTGAATATAACCATATGAAATTTACTTAATCCCTGCTGAAAGGAAAATTTACTAAGATATAGTTCAATATGATATTAGTTCAATATTTCAAAAAAATAATTCAGTAGTTAATCTCAACCAAACTTTCAAAGATTATCAGAACAAATCACGATATATTTCAGGACAAAAACGAGCTCTAATGAACGATTTTTTTATACATTCTTGACTTTTTTTTATAAATTTGTAGGATTAACTATCAACATAGTGATAAATGCCGTCTCAAGGGTTGAGACGTTAGCAGTCAGTAGGAAATACAGTTGAGGGTAAACATGGGTTAATTATTATGTATTTTGCCTTAGTCTGCAATTAGGTAGTTAAAGTCCAATAATAGATTATGCTAAATCATAAAAAAAGTTTACAATACACAAATTTCTTGGTAAAAAAGAGGAGCGTCGACGAATAAACATTGGAATTAAAAAATGCATGTGTTTATTGATGGCACATCATTGTTTGTGTCAAATATTTTTTCAGGTGTCTACAAATATTCTTAGTCTGACCTTTAAAACCATTCATGTATCGGTGTTGTTTATTACCTTTTGTCGGATTTTTATAAAATAATAATAGCTTATGTCGCAATAGAAACATTCATAGCTGCAATATTGCAGACTTCTAAAATTACATGTAATAAAATGGTTGGTGTGGTATTTGGAGAGAGAATTGGTATAATTCAATAGAAAATTATGAAAGTAAGAAAGTGAATCGATATTTATGTTCAGTTTTAAATTAAAACAAATGAACTCCTAACAGATCAATTTAACTGGATGCATTAACCATCGCAAGCTTGGTTCCGGGACCGTATATTTTCTCCAGCTCAACTGTAGTGCTTCACAACCAGTGAGCCACGAGAAGTTACGAGGTGTGTCGTGACACAATAAAACCGCGTGGCGTTGAAAATGACTCTGATATCTTCCTAAGATTAATGTCGTGTAAAATATATTTAGGAATTGCTTATGATAACTATTATTACATACATATTTTTTTTTATATTCACGTCTGGGATATTTAAAAAGTATTATCAGGTTGCAATGACTGTCCTGAAATAATCCTGATATCAATATTATATTGGATGTTTTTTTAGAGGTATAGAGCTTTGAAATAGAATAAAATAAAGATGATTGTTTTAAATATACACGAAATTTACTTTATTTGAAAGATAACCTTCTGGCATTATAATTTAAATATGATTTCTGGCATATGACAGCCACGGCTAGCTCGGCTGTAGTCTAATCTGGAGGTCCAATTTTCGATGAATTTTTCCAATTTTTGGATGTAACGGTGTCTCAGCATACACTTGAAGATTATCATCACTCCAAATACGGCAGTTTTGTTTATAGACGTATCCATTCAAGCAAAAGTGAGCTTCATCGCTAAGCAAAATTCGCTTATGAAAATCGGGATTAACGGCAATCTTGTTTTTTTTCAATTTAGAAGCGTTGTTCAGGCGTCAGTCTATTCATGTTAAAATGAAAAACCAAACTTATCAAATTTGATATTGAAATTCCATCAAGCACCTTCAGTCGATATCATAAATTACCATAAATCACTTAACAGCTGACAAAATGGCCGTTAGTTAAAAAAGTGTTGCCAACGTAAAGTTCTATACCTCTAAAAAAACATTCTGTATATATATAAATATATATACAATTTTTCTATGGTTTATTTGTCAAGTATATTTTAATGATGAAT